>OY759155.1:11280732-11740732 GCA_963662125.1 Diplazon laetatorius | reverse complement strand
GACAATTATCGCAATTTTTTTCGTTGCGATTATCATCACAGTTACCCCGGACTACTACGGAAATGAAAATTTCCGTATTAAATCAGCACGAGATAATTTTCAAACGTTGCGAATAAAAATATATGCTTATATGTGTATATTTTTTTAATTCCAAATTACAAATGTGTCTAGTCGTAATCTCTCGTAAATTATTTGTTTTTTTTTCAACCTTGTACATCGCAACGAAAAGTGCTTAAGGGTTATGGTATTAGTTTAATTAATCCCCCTCGGTGATATACGCTAGCGTTATCTTCTCTGATACGCTTTTTAATATACGCTCGCCGTATATTAAAAATATTATAAAATATCCGTAGCCTCGTTATTAATAACAATAATAATAATGAAAACAAAAACAAGAATAACAATACGACTATATTTTCATTGCTTTTTTTTATTTTACTTTTCGCGAGCAAATTTCAGAAGGATCAAAATTCTAAACGCCGAGTGTTTCGAATGACAATGTTACGAACGGTCGCGGCGTAGAATGACATTGCAGCGAATCGTCAAAATTTTCGTTCTGAATTTCGACCCCCACCCATTTTCAAGATTACATATTCAACTCGGGATTCGAGTCAATGAGAATCCTATTCCAGTCCTTCATAACGAATATTTACCAATAAAAATTCGGTCACGATCGTCAAAGCTTTCAACCAAACCGATAAAAGTAATTTCGATCAAAACAAATTCTAATAATAATTTTTTTTCCGCTTTGCCACTTGAGTCTCGGTTTTTGAGTCAGTTGTTCCGGATGATTCTCTATGCCGGATGGTTGTCGGTAATCTTTTTCAGGTAATTGGGAGATTCATGAGAACGGTTGTGTGATTCCCGTCGGCGGGTGCATCGTTGAAAAGAAAAAAGAAAAAGAATGAAAAAAAAAACCATAGCCCATTCTAATCCGACACACTCGCCTACACATACACACACACACACACACCCACATAATCAAATACGTGCGACAAAGAGAGTAAAACTTAACGCTTGCGGTAGCCCCATCGAGATTATTATCAATAAAACAAAAAAATACCACCAATAAAAACCACAATCATAATAACAACAATCTAATTTCGTTTTATTTCGAGCGTGACTTGATTCTCGGCTGTGCTCAGTCGTTACGAATGATTTTCGAGGCTGAATGGGTGTTGGTAATCTTTTTCAGATCATCGGGGGGGGGGGGGGCGATTTATGAGAACGTTTGTGTGATTCTGGTCGGCCGGTGCATCGTTAAAAAGAGAGAAGAAAAGAATATAAAAAAAAAAATCGTAGCCCATTCTAGTCCGACACACGCGCTCGTTCCTACACACACACACACACACCATAACACACATATGGTCACACATGTGCGGCAAAGGGAGTAACAACCCAACGGCGGATTAGACGAGTTTTCCATCTGAACAGGTGGAAAACAGCTGGCGCTCGGATATGAGGGACAGGTATATAGGAATCCGGATTCGGAGCGCTTGGTGGCGGTAGCCAAAGCAACCCTCTCACTGATGCCAGTCGAGAGAGCGTTGCTGATGTTGCCGCGGTGTGCTGTCTCGTGGAATCGTACGGCATGTACACGTTTTACCTACCCTGTACGGATCTCGCCCTTTCCCCCTCCCCCTCTCGCCCATCCAGCTTCTCGATATATTTCCCCGATATGTGTTCGTCGAGCCATGCATCAGCCTCGGCCGAAGAGCAGCGGGAGGGCCCGCCACCGTTTAAGCTTCACCAACGGCAGAAGCAATCGTGCTGGTATGGAAATACACTGCGCACACTGTTGGAAAACTGGGGAGGGGAGAAAATAGAAAATAAAAAAAACCTTTTCCACGTTTCTCGGGTTGAACGACTACGCGCTTCACTTGTGCTTGACGTGTCAGACGTGTACGTACAAAGTGGATATGGCCACGGGGAGTCGGCGTGCACCGAATTTATCAGACTCTAATTTGATTTATTCCACACAGTCGGGTTATCTAAATTCCACGGAACCCCGTTCGGTATGTGTGTGTGTGTGTGTGTGTGTGTGTGTGTGTTTGTTTTTTTTCGCGTTTACGTACCGTGCCATGTCGTACATCTCGTTAGGTGATTGTGTGTACCCAAGTGAAAAAATTATGTGTAGTCTATATATTAACTATGTATGGGGTAGGGTATATATAGGCAATACATAAAGTTTATATAGTCTGTATATACCCAAGTAAAAAAATTATATAACATCTGTATGTGGGATTGGGCATATATAGTTTATATATAGATTATATATTATTTTTTCACTTGGGTAATCTATATATAATCTATATATACAGGGTGTCCCAATAACTATTAGGACCTCAGATATCTTCGAAACTACTAGGTTCACAGTACTATTTGCTGAATCAAAATTGCACAGCCCGAAGGGAGCCATCCAATGATACCAAAGTGCCTACTCCCACCCCCACCCCCAGCCTAGGGGGTGGGGCAACTTTGAAATCTCAAATGGGAACCCCCATTTTTTATTGTACATTCGGATTCCCCGTAAAAAAATACGTAACTTTTATTTCGAAATTTTTTTTCGATTCGTGATAGATGGCGCTGTAATAAAATTTCGAAATCGTTGGATTGAACGCGGCGGTCCAATATCGTGGCCAGCTTGTTCCCCAGACTTAACGCCTTTAGACTTCTTTCTATGGGGAACATGAAAAGATAACGTTTACAAGGAAGTACCAACTACACGTGAAGATATGCAACGAAGAATAATTAAAGCCTGTGCATCAATAAGTTCCGACGCTGTAAAACTTGCAGGTCAATCAATCGAAAAAAGAATTCAATGTTGCATTGATACTAATGGTCGTCATTTCGAACACTTACCATGAACGTAGTAATTTGATTTACCACCGAAACTGTAAGTATTATCGTCTTTCTGTACTTTCGGGGATTTTTTTGCGATTACAGCGCCATCTATCACGAATCTAAAAAAAAATTTGAAATAAAAGTTACGTATTTTTGTATGGGGAATCCGAATCTGCAATAAAAAATGGAGGTTCCCATTTAAGATTTTAAAGTTGCTCCACCCCCTGGGCTAGGGGTGGGGGTGGGAGTAGGCACTTTGGTATCATTGGATAGCCCCCTTCGTGCTGTGCAATTTTGATTCAGCACATAGTTCTGTGAACCTAGTAGTTTCGAATATATCTGAGGTCCTAATAGTTATTGGGACACCCTGTATATAGTCTATATGAAGTCTATGTAGACCCAAGTAAAAAAATTATATATAAACTATAAATTAAAAAAAACCATATGGGATTGGGCATATATAGTTTATATATAGATTGTATATTGACTATATGTAGTCTATATATAATCTATATATGGATTGGGCATATATAGTTTATATATAGATTGTATATTGCCTATATATAGTCTATATATAATCTATATATGACCTAGATATGCCCAATCCCATATATAGCTTATATATAGACTATATATATTTTTTTCACTTGGGTAGACCATACATATAGTCTATGTAGAGCCTATATATAGTCTACATATAGCGTACACATAGTCTATACATAGTCTATCCATTTTTTAACACCCCCAAATATATCCCCACTAACAATCGATTCTGTATATGTTATTGTTATTGACTGTCTCTCCCCTATGCTCTCTGGTTTTTTTCGTCGTTGTCCATCGCTGTAGTTCTTTCGCTCTCACCCTTGCACTTCACTAACGGCCTTTTTTACGAACGTCCAGTCAATTTGCAACTGTAATCTACGTTTTTTTTTATTCGCACATGTATTTTTATATTCTCGTTTATTCGAGCGATATTCGTCGTTGATTGCGTCCTCGATTGTTGAGAGCTATTGTTAAAATGTATTTTCGAATAATTGAATCAATTCGGCAATCGTCATTAATTGGACTTTCATGCGTATTATCGCGAGACGGTTTTTCTGGATTATTTTTATGCATCATATTGGAGAATTTTTTTTTTTTTTGTGATGCTGCTGGTGCGATTTTTGACATTATTTTTAACAAGTGAACATCGGTAGATGGACACGGATAATTTTTTTTTTCAATAATTGGATAAACTCGATGAGATCGTGAATAATTGGAGTTTCATTCTTATTATCGTGATGCTATCGTAATAGATTTTTTGTATTTTATACAGTCGATTTTTTGTTCAAGAAAATTAAATTTTCGAAATATTTTGAAAATTACTGACTCAATTATTTTTACCCAGTACATAAAGGGCGAAGAATAATGATAATGATAGTGAGATAATTGTCTCATAATTCGATCGATGTCTATCAATAAAAATCATGATCATTTATTTATTTGCAATAATTATAATAATTTTTGAAAATTAGTTTTTTTTTGGGTCAAATCATGTGTGCGAAAAATTTGTTAGCATAATAGTAATAACGTGTGGTCGCAAATAACACCATTCAGATCTTAAATGTGCGATAATTCTTGTAAAAAGCCAATATTTGGGAAGCAAAGTAAATTCCCTCGAAATGGATAATGCTGTTAATGTAAATTGCCCGGATGAATATTCGACTCATAAACCTCTCCGTTACAAAAATAACAACAAACATTATTTTTGAATTGCACGTTCAGCCGCTTCTCGTGATATTATCCGGACGAGCTTAAAATTAGAATCCATTAAACTCGAGCGAACGGGAACGAGACTCGTGTCCAACGTCTTCATAACTTCGGCGTTCGATAATTAAATAAAGATTAAGAGGTCAGTCCTCAACAAAATATGAATATACAAAATCTCCGAGCGAACGATGAAATATTCACGATTACTTTTTACTCGTCATATATGTGTATTCAGTTTTGAAAAAATCAATAACGAATGCTTTTGCTGTGTTAGGCTCACTCGAACTCAGAAAAATTTATGAAAATCATAAATTATCATAAAAATCATTAATTCATAAATTATTAATTAATGTTGTTCTTCTTCTTATATTATTATCTATTTTTCATGACTTCCAGCGATTCTAACGCTTTAAAATCATTCGTTATTCATTTTGTCGAAGCTCGCACATTTTGATCGCACAATTCACGTTCATTCGATCAAAAAATTATTGCGCCATATTATCCGAACGTAAAATCCTTGATTTCATCTTCCTGCAGCAATCTACGGATGTAAGATACTTTGAAGTCAATGAGGGTCGGAAAAATCGGAGAACATGTTTTGTTTTTTTTTTTCGAGCCACCCTGATAGACATTCTGAACTCTTCAAAACATTGCGCGTTCTAAATTTCGTTCGTTTAGAACAAAATTTCGATCGTTTTGAATTTCTGAGCCTTTACCCTTATCACCATCCTCGTCTCGAACAAATTCATAAATTTCACAATTTACAATGTTTTCTTCATTCATCCCGAAAAATTCCAGACACTTTTGGCACCGTCTCACTCACACGAACATCATCCACCCACCACACAATCCACAATTTCTCGTTACCCACCCTTCGCACACATCTCCAACTGCACCAATGCATAATCCCACAGCCACACACACACACACATACACACACAAACTTAATATATATTTGCTTCGAGAAAGCCAGAGAAACCCCGCGACTGATTGTGCATTCGTGTGTGTGGTACGTTGAATCTCCGGATGGACGTTCGGGTCTTCTCTATCCCGGTTCAACAATCGTTCTTCGTGTATAACCGTGCAAGAGCCAAGTTCACCAGATTCACAGTCTGATTCGCGCTCGAGCGACCACCCAGTCGCGAGGAGGGTGGCGAACATTGCTCGCAGGGGTTGAAGAGAATCGCGAAACGTGATAGACGTGCGGTCCCGTGAACCACCATTGCGTGCTGCATCGTCGCCGTTGTCGGGGACCGCGGCGTGTCTCGTCTGGAGAACGGTTAGCCAACTCTTGGATGAGTTTGGCCCGTCTTCGGGGTTTGAGTTTTGGGAAACGATCTTGGAATACGGTATACACGAGAACATCAGACACGACCTCACTCGCTTTTCCACCTTATAGCCTTTAAACACACACACACACATATGCATATAGAAATATATGGGGAAAGACGTCTCAATGCGAGTGGGTCGAAAAGTCAAAAACATTCAGAAATGATCGTCAATTTTTTTCTTCCGTCTGGAATTAACCGACGACGTCGCCTGATTTCTTTCAAAATTTTCCGGCCACTCTCTGCTACCTAAAAAAATGCAAAACATCAAAAATTGAAGAGGAAACAACAATTTAACAGTTTTTTGAAATTACTAAAGTTTTTTTTTCGTATTCTGTATAAAAAACTTGAAGATTTTTTATTATTTCGGATTTGCATATTTATTGCTAATATTTATTTTCTGATTTCAATTTTTTCATAAGAATTTTTCTTTTTCTAGTTTTTTTTTATTAATCGCAAAAATATTGTTGCATTGCATTTTTTTTGGATTTAAATAGTTCCAAAAATCGAAAAAAGTTTTAAAAAATGAATACTAACACCAAAGATGCCCCTCTAAAATTACCGAATAAAGTAAAAAAAAAAATACCGAAGTAAATTCATTTTAAATACAGAATACAAGGGGAAAAAACTTCATCAATGTTAATGACCGCACATTTGCTGCTGCCTCTCCAATTTTCGATGTTTAAAATATTTTTTACGGGCCTAGTGGGGTAAAATAATTATGCAAAAAATCCAGGGTAATTTTTGGATCACCCCAAACTGAAGAACAAAAAATGAACGACCATTTCTCGATTTGGACCCATTCGAAATTGACGCGTCTGTCCCCATACGTAACACGCGCTATCCAACGGGGCCGCCAGCGTCGAGGTGTGTCTGCGTGAGAGGCGGGAGGGGGTCGGGGGCGGAGTGGGAAAGGGGTGCGGATTTGCGATTCGAGAGTGAAGCCGCGGGGCGAACAGTCACGACTTACATCACGAAGGGAAACTAGCTTTCCTCTCTCTCTTCTCTCGTCATCCACATCCATACACACACACATACACACACACACACACGAAGACACATACATACACAGACGCCACACACACTCACGATGTTCTGCGCTTTCGGCCAAGAAAGGGCGAATTTCTGTAAATTGAATGTGCCACCGCTTGTTATACCTCGCTGTGGATATAAGCCTCGGGTCGGGGGTAAGAAGGTGGGGGAGGGGGGAGGAGGAGGAGGAGAAGGAGGTGGGTTCGCAACCCTGAGCACGAGATGCGGCTTCTTTCGTTTTCCTTCGTGCTCGTCGTGAAATCGAGTGAATGCCGCAGATTCTATTATAGACAAGGATAGAACGAGGGAGGAATCGTCGTGAAGAAGAAATATATATATATATACACATCCATATATACATGTGCCATTACAAGTATAGATGTATATATAAACATACATATATATATATATATTTGAATATATAGTAAAACGTGAAGCAAAGTGGGAAGGATCGTGGATGGGTGTCTGGCCACTTGGCCAATGCCATTCACATGCATTATGCATGACCTCGGCAAATTGTGTTATTTGTACTGCCCCTCGCGCTTTTCACGTTCGTGGGTTCACGAGACGCTACGTCGTATTACGGACTAGTCAACGAACCAACCTCGAACGTTTGGACACTGAACGAAAAGCAAAAAAAAAAAGAAGAAGAGGGAAAAAAATAGAACTGTGATCGAGTGTGGCTTGATATCGATTGTGAAAAAAAAAATTATAGATACGACGATTCTCATCGTAATCCCCACATGTGCTCTCGGTACAAACAAAACTATACACGTGAGGAGGGTAAAAGTCTCGTTATTTGTTCTAACTTTATCGCGATGGAGTTGTTGGAATGAAAAATTGATGGAGTCGCGTGTGAGAAACTCAATGGCAGTCACACGTGTGTCTTGAGAAAATCCATGGGTTGAGACTATAGCCGGGTGCTTCAACAATATATACATGATGCATGAATAATGAATACATGGGCTTGCATGTTGAGCATGTAATTGTGAGCTTAAGTGTATCAGGGTGTGTTTAAAAGAGGCAAAGTTTTTAGTTGGCAGTTTTTGTTATTCTTGTGGCAGTTCATGAGTTCGAAGAAGATACTGTACGGTGATATATGTTGATATTTGAGCACAATCGGACGATATTTGGAGGTTCACGAATTGAATTTTGTCTTTGATCAACGCGGAAACATTTTTTTTTTTCGTGCAATTTTTAGTGCGAGTGCAATTAATTTTTCGGGTATGACAAAAATTCCGTCGATGCAAAGGTAATCGTTACATAGTATTGAGGTCACTCGAAATGATGATTTTTCGATTCGCAATCAAACCAAAAAGTTAACCATTTTTTCTTTTCGTCGGTTTTCAATGATTTTCGTTGGAAAAAAAAAGTTGTTAACTTTTTTTTTTCAAATTGTAAAACCAAAAAATAGTTCCATTTTCAGCGACCTCAATAATACGTTATTGAACTTACTTTCTATCTCCGGAATTTTTCGTTTGTGAAAAAAAAAAAAAAAATTGCACCTGAAAAAAAATGGTTAACTTGTTAATCGAAGACAAAATAGAACTCATGAAAGCGGAACCTCTGAATATCGTCCGATCGTGCTAAAAATTTGACAGAAGTCGCCCGATAGTATCTACCGCGAGTGTAGAAACAGCCAGGAGAATCGAGAAAACTTTGTTTTATTTTTTTTCAACACACCCTGTAACATGTATATGGCCTGGCAGCGGTAAAACCACTTGGCAAGGAGAAACCGATTGCTCGCGGGTCTTCCTCCATCCCCCTCGAGAGAGATAGAGCGAGAAAGAGTATCCCCCGCACGGCACTCTCGTATATATGAATCTACAACCATCGACAAATGTCACGTTGCGTGTGCCAAGAGTTTACTGAACTCCACTTCTTGCAAGGCGATGGCAAAGAGAGAAAGAGGGAGGAAAGGACAGTGACAGTGACGGAAAGAGAGAGATAGAGTAAGCCTGAGGTCTTCGTCGAGGGAGGAAAACAGAGATAGAACAAGAGAAAGAACTCGTATTCGTACATACATATTTTTTTCTTTAGATATAGACTAGAGTGCACGTAGCCCGGGTATAGTTTTCTATACTGCATAACGTTCGCGTTCTCGTTATGCAAGTTTTTGAGGTCGATGACCATCGACCAACTATTCGAGTGTGCTCCGACATCCATCTCGTTTCCTGAACCCCCATCGGCCGTGTTCTCTCGCTCTCTCACACACTTGCAAGCGCGGGGATGGGTGAGGGGGCGGGGGTGGGAGGGGGTTAGCTCGGCCGTACGCGAATTCACGGAGGGTGTACGACGGAAATTTTAACGTTGCCAATGGACCCGCCCGTCGTACAGTCGTATATGAACGCAACGAGAGGCCAAAAGTACCGCACCAGCAAAACCACTCATCCCCGAACAAGTGTGCTCGAGTTAAATGAAATGAAATTAAATGAAAGAGAAAAAGATGGGGGGGGGGAGAAAAAAAATATGTTGCCGGTAAAGTCCGAATGCGTATACATATATACATATTTACTCATGTATGTATGTATATCTGTATATATGTGTATGTATGTACGTATAGAGTCATCAACAACTCTCTGTGTACTCGAGCACCACGCTATATAGTTGCGGAGCTTTCGGGCATTCTCTCTAAACTCATTCATTTACCGGCTCATCGACCATTTTTTCCCTCTTTTGGTTCGTTTATTTTTTTTATTCAATTTATTTTTATTTTTTCATCTTTCTTTTATTTTGGAAAAAAAAATCTTTTTTTCCTACTCCCCGACAAAACGTGATTCAAATGGCAGTTGGTGATATAGAGTTGGACGTGATGGTTGAAGCCCGGTGCCCGGGCTCTTCACGCGCTTTTGCGCGTGTGACAACGAATACGACGACGATCCCCAAAGCTTTTCGCTTTCGGGCGAGACTCGTCCCCCGAGCTTGGGCCGGTACTCGAGCGTTTAATCGCGTTGTGTTATCCGAAATAGAGCGCGGCGAGAGACCGTGAGACGTGGGGACGGAGAGTGGAAAGCGAGAGAGAAAAAAATAATAGAACGGGACAGGGATTCCACGAAGACGCGTGAACGTCGGCGCCAACGAGGGCTCGCATCTTATTCATGAAGGATAAAGGGCGAAAAGCGTCGAAGGAGGGGGAGGGTGGATTGTATTAACCGTGGCACTGATAGCCCAGATGAGATAAGGAAGCACGGAGGCAATCCGTGGTTGGGGATTGGCTATATGAGATCAGTCAGTCCAATTTTCGTTTTATTCTTTTCCTCCCATCTTCGCGTCCCAACTTTCTCGTGCTCATGAACTCCCGACTGTAAACGGGAGTTATTTATTCAATGGCGGTCGTGGCGCAGACTGTGCGCGCGCCATGCTCCCGGCCTCTCACGGGCTGTTCTATCGGCATTGCTTCCACTATCGGGTGGCATCGAAATAACAAATAAAATGCATGAACATGGACACATGGACTGTCAACTCGGCACACCTCTCTGGTAGCTCGGGGGGAGACGCCACGCGGTCAGAATTAGCACTGGTTGTACCCAGAAAGATCGATTACGATCTATTATCGTGTGTAACATTTTGTTGAAATGAAAAAAAATGTTAAATTTCATTTAATAAAATTCGTACGTGTTTGGGCAGCAGACGTGTAAGGTGCATTTCGTAACTAACAAACAAACTAACAAACTAACGAAAAAACAAACAAACAATCTAACGAACAAACAAACAAACAAGTAAACAAATAAACAAACGAACTAACTCGCAAACAAACAAATAAATTAACCAACTAATTAACTAACTAGCTAGCTTACTAAATAACTAACTTGGTAACTAACCAACTAACCAACTAACCAACTGACCAACTAAGCAACTAAGCAAGTAAGCAACTAAGCAACTAAGCAACTAAGCAACTAAGCAACTAAGCAACTAAGCAACTAAGTAACTAAGCAACTAACCAACTAACCAACTAACCAACTAACCAACTAACCAACTAACCAACTAACCAACTAATCAACTAACCAACTAACCAACTAACCAATTAACCATCTAACTAGCTAACAAATAAAGAAACCAACTATGATGGGCTTGAACGAGTAGGTTGCTCGCAATCTTGTTGAGTCTGCGACATACCACCCATGTTCCTATACCGTTTATGCTGCATTGCCCAGATTTAACAACAAATATCACGTAAACTAGAAGTTAAAGTGTATTTCTCATTTTTTTTCCAAAAAATGCAGAAAAATTTGCTCTTAGCGTAGGTTGTAAAAGAACGTAGGATCCAACGACTCCTTGTTCACTTGAACCTGAAAATAAAGAAAAACGCAATACTCACTTAATACAAACCGGAAAACTCAAATTCATCAAATTGAAACCTACCCGACTATCCGAAAATAATTCCGTTAACACAAACGTTGCTCAAAACGTTTTCGGATGCTCGAGACACGAACGATACTAGAGCAACCCGTCTTATATGGATCCTCCGCTGTGTGGATGTGGACTGTACGAGTGTACGCGAAAGCAGGCGCCTTCATGAAATGGCGCTTCCATAAAATATGCTAGTCGCTTCAGGTTATGGCACGGACGAAGCAGCAAAGTGAGCGTAATGCCGGGAGTCAGGGAGAAAAGCGGAAATAGAGACGGGGTTGTAAATCCGTGCATTATGGAAGCCACGAGGAGATCGTCGTGGCATTCGTTATGGCCGCGACGGACGTAGCAAAGCCCCGAGCGCAACATAACCTCCGTACGTCTGTGCCAATTTGCGAAACATACAACAGACACACACACGCACACACACACACAAACGTATATGTACACCACTTGCGAGCAAAGGAAAAACCGTATTATGCTTTTTTTGGATTGTTTCCGCGAGTATCTATGTGAGCCAAAGCTTTTTATTCCCGTATGGCATGGCGGGATTTGTAAATCAAGCATGTTTATCATGTGTCCTATATATACGTGTCACATGTATGTGTATACATGTATGTATACATGTTTATGTGTTATATGAGTCACGCTACGGGGGCCCGCAAAGCTCAACACAACAAAACGGATATAATA
This sequence comes from Diplazon laetatorius, assembly GCA_963662125.1. Classification (NCBI taxonomy): domain Eukaryota; kingdom Metazoa; phylum Arthropoda; class Insecta; order Hymenoptera; family Ichneumonidae; genus Diplazon; species Diplazon laetatorius. The sequence continues at coordinate 11,728,736 of OY759155.1, read as the reverse complement.
AACACCAGAGCAAATACCAACGCATCCATATTACTTTTTTGCATCCGCCATATTGTAACCAGGTTCAAAACAATAACAAAGTATTTAGCGTGCTAAATATATTTGTGCACTTATTTCCGAATTCTCCATTTTGATAAAAGATATTAAAAAATTTCAGAAGCAAAATCGGAGTACTAAGAATTTATATTGAAAATCTGAAATTTTTAGAAAATTGCTTTTTGTGATAAGTCAAACGAAATTTCGCTACGTGAGCGAGGAAAGAAAATGTCGGTTCAATGTAGGTCGCTTAATTCGCCTTAAAATCGGTAATAATGTCATCGAAAAAAAAAATACATCGTTTCATTTGAAAAAGTGGAGTTGACCTTGACGTAGCTTCAGCGCCCGCACCGATAAAAAAATCAAGTGATCCAGTATGACGGCCTTCTCGAACCCTGAAACTTTTGTCTGAAACATTTTTGAATATGATCAATAGTTTGAGAGCTATTGCTCTGTCACACTTTATGTGCCCCACCCTGTATATATATACATATATCACTATGTGCCACGAAAAAAAGAATATCACGGAAATCTCCATATTTGAATTAGATACTATAACAACACACCTGGCCAAATTTGAGGTCCTTCTTAGAATAGTTCGATTGGGCCTCGATTTGGAATGGTATATACATACGTATATATATGTAGTCCGATACTCTCGCGGGCGATCGAGTAACTTCTTTCGGAGACTTTGACCGAGTTATCGGACCGTACGGGGGCCATTTTGGCGTCACTCTCGGCAGAACGGGGTGATTCACGATCACAAGCGCGCGCGCACACACACACACACACACACACCTTTTTTCGTACCCGTACATCATCGGGGCCGTACAAAGAGACACACGCGAGTCCCCCATACTCCACATGTGCTCGCGATGCGCTGCTAAAAAGTGCATCTCCGCCGGTTGGACGAAAAAGATATCAGCGTGGCTTTGGGGATTCTGCATAGCAGGTTGGGAAGGAGGGGCGCGAAGGGGTTCGATAGCGTAGCCACGGCCGAGCGCAACCAACGAGCGAGCGAGAACGCGACCGTGCGCAAAATTTGAAAGAGAACGGACGTGACCCGTGGCATCTATCCGTAAATAGACTGCTGCCGCGCGCAGTGTGTGTTTGTGTGTGTGTGTGTATGTGTGTGAATGTGTGTGCTCCGATGCAGCACTCCACACTATCCACACTATCCACGTTCGACATCGGTCTATGGTTGTACAGGTTAGTGCATCGCGGCGAAATAAAAGTCGCCTGTACCACTCGTACACGGTACGCACAGAGCAAAACCGTTGTGAAGAGGCTCGAATGCTTTTTTTTTGTTTTGTCGTTTTTTTGTTTTTTCGTCTCACTCCTCACTCGTTCTTCTCTTTTCTCTCACATGTCTATATATATATATATATATATATATATATATATATATATATATATATATATATATATATATATATATATATATATATATAACCGACTTGAGCCATCTATCCCTATATAAAAATATAGTTATATATATATATATATACATATATATATATATATATATATATATAACTATATTTTTATATAGGGATAGATGGCTCAAGTCGGTTCTCAATTCAACATTTTCCATCCCCTCACCCCCCTAAAACAATTTCAAACATCGAAAATCAGAGGAAACAGGCATAATGCCTTGTTTTAAATTGATAACATTTTTTTTTCGTATTCTGTATTTTAGAGAAAATCAAGATCCTTCATTATTTTAGAATGGCATCGTTATTGATAATATTCATTTATTTATGTCATTCTTTGAAACTATTGAAATTCGAATCAAATGTCAATGCAACAATGTTTTGTCATTTGAAAAAAAAAAAAAAAAATTTTAATAAAACGTTCTTACGAAAAAATAGCTATCTTGATTTCATAAGAATGATTTATTTTTTATTTTTATTTTCTCAAACGGGAAAACATTGTTATAGTCGAGAGTCATTTCGAATTTCAATAGTTTCGAAAAAAAAGTTGAAAGAATAAATGAAGTGAGTGTTTTGACCCATTCGAAATGAGACGTCTTTCCCCATATATATATATACATACACACATACATGTAGATATTATATGTATCTATATATACGATTTCTCTTCTCACGTTTATTCAGTCGGAACCTTTTGAAAAAAAAAAAGAAAAAAAATATTATTTTCCACGTACCGACGCCCAAGCCGACGAATCGACAGCGTCGAATGTGAGGCCAGCTCTTTGACTGTGTATATATATACGGATACCTACCTTCTCTCTTTTTCTCTGATCCGTACCAGTCGCAGAAATAAAGGTGATGCGCTTCCGGAAATGAAATCGATGCGCATCCCCATTGACGTTCCACACCTATTGGGAAAAGATTTCACGCCGATTACTCTCTGCACAATACCGCTCCCGCCCCCTCCTCACCTCGCCTACTCCTTCCCCGCACCGTTCGACGTTCTCCCTCGCACGTTCAATCGCGAGAGGGTGCGCTACTCGAGCGTGAAAAAAGATCCGGAAACCTCGTCGTCGTTCGGGGGCGGGCGAAACGATGCACAACGGCGACTGTAGCGCGTCATCGACGTGTGATTGCCGTGAGTCGGAACAAAAATTCTGCAGTTTGCTTCGATTCTATTTTTATTATTTTTTTTAGTAGGTACGATTCAACCCTATCGGTCCCGCAGGAAAGGGCAAATGCCTCACTACTGCATCCGTGTGTATGTGTGTGTGTGTGTGTGTGTGACTATAGTAATATGAATCCATTCCATCTACAGGTGAAACACCTATTACAAAAGTGTCGAATATGACGCAACGACTGTATTTTGTACACTCGATAAGAAAGTTCCTCGTCGGATTTTCATGAAACTTGGCATACTTATAGGTATTGATAAGAAAAAGGTTCAGTTAAATTTTTATGGCTTTCTGGAGCGCAAGAAAAAAGATATCAACACTTTTATTTTCACACGTTTAACATCGAGCCTTATGGAAAACCACGCTCAATTTGATATAATACAAAAAGTCCTTGTCAGATTTTAATGAAAACACTTAAGCTGCAAGTTGAATATTCAGAGAACATTTTGGGCATTTGACAGTAGAGACCAGGAGACTGTGATGATAATAATAAGCAAATAAACATCGGGAAAAGCAGTTTATATCAGGAGTTCGTCGTGATCCAGTAGACATGGCAACGTTGCGCGTTCCCATCTTCTCTCCTTCTCCCTAATCGACATCATAACACGTGACTTTGCCACATCAAAGTACTACGTACCTCAATCAGGAGATGGTATATCTTAGGCTTGCTTTGACTCTTACAGTTTGTAGGATACTACTTTAAACAGCTCCTTCTTGAAATCATCAGAAAGACGCAAAATTTCATACCAACTTCACAGACTCATGGAAACAATCTTCTGGCTTATCTCCATTTTATTTCATTTAAAAAAGAAAGATAATATTAATCCTAGAACGGGTAACTGGGGTGATACGGTACCCCACTCGAAATTCATATTCCCACATACATTAACACAAATACATTGAAACTGTTCCACTATTGGACAATCGATCAACTCTCAATAGTCCAATCCCGCCTATGTCTACCCCGCATTTTGGATCCTGATTTGGACCGAATTCGAACTATCACCCCACGCGGTACATTCTGCGGTAGTCAGTTATACCCCAGTTATCCGTTAACGTACGGGCCAGCTGTGCTATTCGGTCTAGAATTGATAATAACAATAACAACAACAAAAATACATGATAATAATTATGATTAACCATACAATAACGCCAACAACCGTACTCAATAATAAGGATAATGATAATAATAGTTATAACAATAATAATAATAACAACAATAATAATGAAAAAACTTTCGTAACATGTTCGCAGGATCGCTAGAAGAAATCGTGCGGAATATCATATGGAATGGCGTATCGAGGACCGGAATATCCGGCATTGCCGATCGTGATGACCTTCATCGTCTTGCTGATGCCGATCGTCTCGCCAAGCGGACTGTGTCCACCGCGTTGTCACTGCGAGGACGAATATCTTCGTGCGACGTGTTCCCACGCGGGTCTCGATGTCGTACCCATACAACTCAATCCCGAAATAAAACATCTCGATCTGTCCGGAAATCGGGTGGCCAGTCTACACTTGACCTTCGGATTCTACGACAATCTCGAGACCCTGGATCTCAGTACGAACATGATTCACACATTGGGAAACGAAAATTTTGTTCTTCAACAGCGTCTCGTTGTGATGAACGTGAGCAACAATGCCGTCCGAACAATCGCGAAAAATGCCCTCAAAGGTTTGACATCGTTGCGAAAACTCGATCTCAGCAACAACAACATAACCGATCTCGACGATCAAGCATTTCGCGACACGAGCGAATTGGAATATCTCGATTTGAGTGGAAATTCGATAATCAGTTTGCCAAACGATTTGTTGCGAAATCTTCACAATATTCGTGTACTCGTGATGAGACACAATTCCATTCTCGAAATACCATCGAACAATCTGTTACTCGTGCCCAGTCTCGAACAACTCGATCTTGGTTACAATTTGCTGCAAGAATTGTCAACCGATTCCATTCCCACTCTGAGATCTCTCGTATCTCTGAATCTGGAAAACAATGTCATAAGAAACATTGCGGACGATGCATTTGGCAATCTACCGGGTCTGACTGTTCTCAATCTCGAGGGTAACAATGTCACGAACGTTCCAATCGAATCGTTATCAAAATTACGAGCTCTGAAAATCTTGAATTTCGGAAAAAATCATTTGACCGAAATTCCCACACTATCATTTCGCAATCTTTTCGAATTGAAGAATCTCGATCTGAGTGATTGTAAAATCACGAAGATTCATTCGCGAGCATTTGCCGATAACGTTAATCTCGAAACCATAAACATCGATGGCAATCACGAACTCAAACAATTGCCATCGCAAATATTGTTCGGTGCGAGACATTTGAAATGGATATCAATGAGACGTTGCAGTCTGTCGAGTTTACAACCCACGGATTTTCCCATCGATGGTTTATCGGTATTGCGCATCGGTGGCAATCCATTGATCTGCAATTGTTCGTTAAATTGGTTGTGGAACGTTTTACGAGCGAACGAACGTAACAACAACAACAACAACAACAACGACACGAGATTGGAATTGGACAGTGACGATGTTATATGCGCGGACGAAGAATTCACGGGCAAACGTTTGATCGAATTGAACGAAGGTTCATTGCGTTGTCGTTTGAGTCCGTTGTATCTTTTTTTATCCGCATCGGGTTGCGTTGTCGCGACGATCGCCATTCTCGCTCTCATCGTTCACGTTACACGTGCAAAAAGGAGAAAACGTCCGGCTTACGCGCCACCAAAACGTCCGGAACTTTTGGTCTACGTTGGACGTGGTAACGACGAACCCGACAAAAATCTCGAATCTTACAGTCGACGTCTGATCGCTCGTACCAACGACGAAGTGCTTTACGATTTGCCACGCGGCAAACCTAACCTCGAAAATTCGCCCCAAATTTACGACAACGGATTGCCCGAACATCCGAGTTTTTATCAAACCATCGACAGATATCCACGTTCGAACAATCGTGAATCTTACACGTGTTCGACGGACAACAACACACGTACGAACGATGTTTACAATTGCGATCAACAACGCGTTAACAACGTTGACGTGGGAGTTTACGCTGTGGCCGATGTTACGTCACTCAGAGACGCACCGCCCGAGGTTATGTCGTTGTATCGTATTCACAGTCCAAAATCCAACCAAAGATCCAGATTTCAACAACAGCAACAACAACTGCAACTCCAACTGCAACAACAACAACAACAACAACAGCAACAATTGAAACAACAGCAACGTCAACAACGTCGGATATCACAGTCAAACGGTGATTACGATTATGATTACGATTACGATTACGAAAGACCAGCTGTGCCGGAAAAACCTCACGTTGTTTTCGTTTGAGACACTCGACGGCCATTGCCAGCCATTGGTCGCTAACGTTAACGGTTTTTTTTTTCTACGGACGCGCATGCGCATGCGCGCGGCCACTGGGCGTCGAAGGGGAATCGTGAAGTGAGCCGGAGAAGGGGGCGGCGGGGGAGGGAGGCACTCGGTAGCCGCATATTGCCCGATTTCCGGTCCATTGGAGATAACCGCAGGACCGTGATATCTCGCCTGATTCTCAGGTGTGTGCCTTAAGGCTTTGTGAGCGATCGAGAACTCGAATCTCGACTCTCTGGCTTTGCCCCCGAATCTTCTGCCTCCTCTTCACCCATCCTACGTCTCCCCGGTCTGCGCCGTACTCGAGCCCTTGGACTTTGGAATGTAATATGCGGCGGAAATGGCGCTTTCGGCGTCCAACGCGGCTACGAAGATTCGTCGGCAATCGACAACGCGCAATCGGCGGCCATCAAAGTGTAATGCTGAACCAAGCTGAATGAGCACGTGACTACGATGCTCAAATGTTTATGCTTCGGGTTTTCGTACAAAATTTATCGCACAAACTCGCCCGAGGGCATCGATTACCTACGAATTATACGGCATGTTCGAACTTTGCCGTTTATATTATATATTATATATTATATATATATAATGTTTACAGAAGTTTCGGCATTGTTCACGCGCTATGTTTGTAATTCGCAAAACCGGATCTCCGGGGGGTCGATTTTGTACCGCGCCAAAGACGATGGAATCGATGATTCGAGTGTTTGGGATTCGAGCAACACACTGTCGTGATTGCTGTTTACAGTGCCAATGAATATTACGCGTGTTTTTGTTATTATTATTATTATTATTATTATTATTATTATTTGTTAATTTTTATTTGTTCGCACTAATCGTCGGATCTTAATCGAGATGCGAAAAAAAAACGTTCGGAATAAAAATACATGACACCATTGATGCGGGTATATAAAATGATAGGATGATGAAATTTTCGTCTCGAGAGAACGCAATAATTGTTTATTATTAATAATTACAGTAGGATTTAAGATGAAGAAAACAAAAACGATCGTAGGCAATAAGAGTATAATACAAATGCATATGTATACATATATATATTTATATGTATGTACACATGCATTATGTGTATGTATGTATGTACGCGAATGAGATTATTAAAGTCTTCCGAGATGCAACACAACACGAGACCATTGACCACGTTTGGACCACTTCTGGTTTGACTCAAACACACACGAGAGAGAGAGAGAGAGAGAGAGAGAGAGAAAGAACCCTACGAGTTAGTTGACGGTAATCAAATATAGCGGGCGAAGCGAATTACGAACGGTCCTCTCTCGTTAACCCTACGGCCAACAGACGTTTCTCTCCCGATTCTTTTTTTTTCAATTTTTTTTTTTTTCATTCGACTCTCCTGATCAGCCCCCCGGGCCATGGCCCCACGTTGTCGTCGTCGGACGAGTGTTTGCTTGTCGATTTTTTTTGTTTTATTTTTTTTTTTCATCGCTTCAATTATTTCTTGTTTTTCTTTACGGGCGTGATGAAATTGTGTTAGTCAAGTATGTGTTTGTGTCAGTGTGGCAGACCCACGAGGCCATCGCCAGGTTGCGAATTGTGGGATGAAAAAAACAGAAAAGAAAAATGAAAAATGAAAAATGAAAAAAATAAATAAATAAATCAACAGAATTCTGGGGGTGAAAGAGAAAAATGAATTGGCACGAGATTTCCTTCGCGGCTACCGGAAGAAGCATCTGTTGGCCAATGTCCCCGTTGCTTCGTATCGAGGGGACGCCGGGATAATAATAATAATAATAATGAAAAAAAAAGAAACGTAAAAAATTGAAAGAAAAAAAAACTGAAACAAAACGTAAAAACGAATCTCGTCGGGTGTGTCTCGTCGTCGCGTGAAAATCACGACAAACGACCGGGAACGCACAACGATTCCGGAAGCCCGGGGTGATCGTGACGTAGACAACGAGGGGAGGGAGAGCGGGGGACCGGGACCGACCTCGTGAAACATATATATATAGCCCATTCGCGAGAGTAACGCGAACAGTGAGAGAGTGAGAGAGAGAGAATGAATGAAGCGTTTAAAGAGAAAGAGAGCAAGAGAGAGAGAGAGACAGAGAGACGAGGTAGGGACGGAAACGATGGGAGATCGAAGGAATCCAAATTTGGGCTCGATGATACCGGAATAACAAAATCCGACGTATCGTTGGGAAAAAAAATTGTCTCATTCGTTGTGGAATATTTTTCATTTCTTTCGTTTCTCGTAAAAAAATCTTGTCTCTTATTTTTCATCATTTTTTTTTCTCTCTCTCTCTCTCGTACTGTTTCTCCACCTCTCTCTCTTTCTCTCTCGCGTGCGTCTCTCGAACCAATCGAGACACCTTAATCCAAGCAATAATATAAGGTAAGAATTCTATATTCGTCATAGAGACACGAGATAAAACACGAAGCCATGAAATATCATCGCGTTATTGTAATTTTTGCTCCGAAATAAAAATTATCCACGATTTATATACACACAGGACGAATCGAAACACAATCGTACACGATAATATAAACAATTGTAAACTTATACATATATATATATATTTATTTATTAATTTATGCAATGTTACGTTTTGGGATACGAGATATGTTACGTTTTGAATGTGAAGATTGTACGGACAAAGTGGGAGAGGGCGATCGGAAGCGAATCACGAAGAAAATTGTGTACCTATGTTTCGAATAAAACGTTTGAGAATTCCGAGATTTTAATTAGAGGGGGAAAAATCTTGAACTCGGATGACACGATGTGAAGAAAGTTGTCACGGAGATTTTCGTGGATCGTGGACGCGTGCGATGTGTGTCGAAGGATTACGATGACGGTATCTGTGTGCGTGTGCGTGATAATGGGGAGCAGAGGATCGAAAGAATGAACGATCGAGGTGGAACGAAGCCATGGCAAAGAGCAAAGGGCGAGACGGGAAACGTATTATCGACGCGTGTAGGATCAACAACGACTGTTAAGAATTGAGCTGCCTGTTATTCGGGCATTTTCAAGCGGATTTTCCGGAATTTTTTTTCAGGAACATTTTTGGATTTATTCCAATGAAACTGGGCAAATGTGTTTGACAGTGAAAATAAATTTATTTCTGGAAGATTTTGAAACAACAGCTGCAACCTAGCATAGGGGTTTAACATTTTTTCCCTGAAATTCTGGAAATACTTTCGGTTATCAATTAAACATCCGTTTTTTTCTCGACTCAATATGGCGGATGAAAGAAAATAAAAATAAAAATAAAAATAACATTGTTATTAAAAAAACTGGGCGACATATTCGAAAATTTAAAAAATAAAACGCTATGCTAGGTCGAAGTAAATCTATCCAGATGTAATCTCACCGAATCACAAATCAATTGGACCACCACTTTCGGCTCTGTGACCCTGCAAAAAAAAGCTTACCTCCTTCGTGTCAGATCTAAAAGACCAACTTCTTGCAACAATCGCTGTGACACGATAAATTATTTCCCCCCCAATTATCACATCGGTCTTACTTCCAAAATTTTCACGAACCAAACTGCGAACTTCGATGTAACAAAATAGACCGAAAGAAATAGAAAAATTTGTCGATTTTTCGTTAAAAAATCGCGTGACGTAACAAGATATCTCGGAAAATCATTCATTCTTTTTTGTATGTCGCGCCACGCAGTAGTACAACCCGACGGATGGTCGGCCGACCGGCTAACCCGAAATTCTTCTGCGGCACTTTGCCCCGGCTAGTTAGTCACGGCTCTTAGTCACGGTCACGCGCATATTGCGTGGGGGACACAGGCTTGCGAAAGACGAAGATGACGCGAACGAGGGAGAAATAGAAGAAGAAGAAGAAGAAGAAGAAGAAGAGATAGAGAGGTCGAGACGAAACAGCGATGAAGATGATAACCGCCCCGAGCTATGCTACTTCTTTACCTCGGCTTGCTCTTTCTTCTCCCTCTCTCTCTCTCTCTCTCTCACTCTGTCTTTAGTACAACCCTCGTATCTCGTAGCTCTCGCAGTTTTCACTGTACAGTAAAACCTCTCGATAGCCAAATTCGAAAAAGTCCTAATTATGGCGCCCCCTAGTGGAATATATTGTAATCAAACGCAATAATTCTAAAATCAAAGCAATTCAAGATCAGAAAGAATGGAGAAAAGAAGACCGAACCGTGGGCCCGAAATATCGGGAAAAAATCGGAACGAGTAATTGGTCACGTGATTGGTGGGTGTCGTAGGTCGCGCTCCTGGTGGGTGATTCTCGAACTGCGGTCCAACAAGTGAGGTTAAAATAAATTAGTGTTGGGCGATGAGTGAGGTTACATTCGATTGGAAAGCGAGATGGAGCAACATATTTCGTATGTTTTGCCGACACTAAGTTCCCATGTGATGGACACCAAAATGCTGCGTCAAACGTTTTGCGTCAAAATCGTGCGTAAAATATCCGTAATGCTGCATCCCGACATAACCTCCTTCACACACCTGTATTCTTGATTAACATGCAGGAAAATACATACGCCCAATCGATCATGTAACTCATTTGATATACTACTTACATCATCACCCGCAAGTTCAACTTTCTCTACAAATAAATTAATTATTCATTCGTAAACTTGTGTATTTCCGATCCGATCACCAAAATGGTGTTAAAAAAAAAGAAGTTCAAACAGTTTCAACTCCACTACGATGACGCTAAAATGAAAAAAAAAACACTAGCGTTTGACGCATCATTCGTACGTCAATGAAAGAGCACTTTTAACGCAAATAAGACATTGAACTATTCAGCTATCTGTCGAATAGTCAAATCCCACTTATTCGTACCCCCGCCCCGCCAATTTTGGACCATAGAGAGGTTCTACTGTATTCTCTCGAGTTTCACAAACGGCTCAAAAAAATTTATTCATCTCCCATACAAGTTCCGGCCCCAATCTCTTCTTCCCCCGCTATCCGTTCGATGAGGGGGCTTTCCTTTCTCTCGAAGGGAGCGTGCCAACGGTTGGACGCTATTTTTGTAAACCATCTTCGACCGAAGTATTCCGTGAACCTCGCGTCTCCCCCGTGTCGCATAAAATTTGTCGTATTCTCCGGCCCGCTCGAAATGGCCGAAGAGCGAAAAAAAACGTGAAAACAAACAAAAAAATGTTGAAAAAAAAAATTGAAAAGAAAAGAATGCACAGGAAAAGGGTGGGAGAAAGAAAGATGGAAGTATGCGCGTGGGTCGAAATGCTACATGTGTGTTTCGTTGAATGTATAAGTCACGACCGAATATCCGTCTGTACTCGTTACCGTTACCACTCGATAGACCCATCTGTATGTTCACAAGCTGTGCTCCCACTTTTCGAATTATGTACATATGTATCCGTGCCGTTTAGCACCATCACCCCCCCCCCTCCCCTTCCCTCTCCCCCGACCGCTCAGAATCTCCATCTGTGAGCGCGGTGTCGCTGCATAGTTTTTTTGTGAATAGTTTTTCTTGTTTTTTCTATAAATTATTTTTTTAATTATTTTTTTCTCTTGTTTTTTTTTTTGTGAACGTCAGGTCATTGCTCGTTTGACATGAGGATCATGGCGAAAGATTTCGTGTCGTTTGTAATGAGACGGGAGTTCGGTTTTTGTCCATCCTCGTTCCTAATTTCCGGTGACTAATTATAGTTTTGCGGTTGAGTTGTCGAGTCGATGAATCACTGTTGGGACCAATCACTCTGACCGAACAGCCAAATCCGAATCGCTCTCACACTTTTTTTCTTTTTTACTCATTTTCCATCTTTACGGTAATGCGGTGATTTTGTTGTAACGCGATAGAACGTTTGAGACGATGTGCTACTCACATCGGTGATCGAAAAAAAAAATTGGAAAAAAAGGGAATCCCCCTTTAAATTTCATCGTGAATGAGAGAATGATACTTCGAAAGATTCAACTGTGTCTGTACCTAGAACACTTCTGTAGCAATCTGGGACAGACGGACGACGTACATATGTAGCACATCGTTTTAATATGTTTTTCTTATCGCTTTTCTTTGAAACGGATAGGAGAATTTTTTTTTATTTTGGATTTTTTTTGTTTGTTTTTCTTTCGTCCAGCTGTTATCGCTGGCAATACATGTAGTCTCGTCCAGAGGACCCTTCGACATACTCGTGACGCACGCGCACGTGCGCGCGCAAACAATTATATTGTCCATAATAACGATTTTATAAGTATCATAACGCGAATGAAATTTTTGACGAAAATTCTCATGGTGTATATATTATATGAATAAGCGTACAATCGAGAATTAAAATAAAAACATGTTTTTTTCAATTTTTGTTTTATTCTAAGCCAATAAAATGAAAATTTCCGATCATACATAAAATCGCGAGGACGTGTCGATGCGATTTTTAATGGCTCTCGATAAAAGCCAAATAGCACCGACGTCGAGACGTCGTATTTGCACGGGAAAAATTTCATGCCAGATATTTTAAGTAATCATATGAAAACAAATTTCGTACATTGCTAATGAAGAAAACTAAGAAAAAACAAAATAACAAAATTAAACAAAATAATGTTCAAACTTGTAATAAAATTATATTGTATATTGAGTAATCGATACGTGTCCATGTGTTTGTCTCTGTTTGCACATATATGTTACCCTCGAGATCCTTGATCCTTTTTGGGTGATTCACAATCTTTCCTTCGCTCATTCGTGTTTGTTTTGACGTTTTTTTCGGATGTACGACGTTTCGTTCATTTTTCAAAATATCGAACAAGTCGTTGGGACGTGGTATGAGCAGAGAACGAAATTTATGACTCGTCGATGGAGTAAGTTATTGTGGTAAGTGTGAGAAGGACAAAAATATATTTTCTATTTGTACTTGATTATTTTGTGAACTCATTGACTTCGGAATTGTCGGATATTTTTTAATTCATACAAGATCGAGTGATGATTGGAGTCAAAAGAACTGTTGTTCAAATTCTTATCAATATAATAATAATTTTTATCGAGTCGTAATAGTTAAAAAAAAATAAAATAGAAAAAAATCAATTATTTTACAATTTTTAAAATCTTGTTTAAAAAATCAACTATTTTACAATCTTTCATCTCGTTTGAAAAAAATCCAATTATTTCACAATTTTTCATACAACAATGTGTTTCATTCGCCACTCGAATTGTCGAACCGAGCGAAAATTTACAATTAAAACGTATTAATATCGAAGACGCGATATAATTGGGAGGGTCGTTAGTCGAATTAGCCGTTGCTGAATCGAGCAATGAGGAACACTAGTCGACAGTCAGCAGAACTACGGAGAAACCGTGTAATCAAAGTTTCCGCGAGTACGCGATTACACGAAGTTTGTGACAATAGCGGATGCGACAAGACGTTTTCGTCGGGTTTCGCGGGTCGAGAGGGATTGTCACGGGCCGGAGCGAAGATTCGAGGATTTTGAATATGTATTTGCAATGACGGTCCAATCTTGGAGGAAAATTTACGAGTTTGAGCGAAAGACAAAGAAGGGGGAAAAAAACATTCTCATTTTCACAAGCCATGTATAACCATATTTCGTTACGTCAGCTTTTTTTTCTACACACATATATATATATATATATATATATATATATATATATATATATATATATATATATATACATATATATTTGGTTCGACGTTATTTGGGTTCGTCAATGTTTTACGATCCCCCAATCGTGTGTACTGAAATAAGGGCGTATGTATGCGCAGCGAAGGACGACACAAATCTCTCACTCGACGAAGGGTGAAATTTCGGTAAGTATGTATATATCTATATACGCGTTGTGTGTGTGTGTGCGTGCGTGTGTATAAATACATATATATACAAACACAAAAGCTTGATCCGATTGGGTTGAGGGACACACAATCTCCGTTTCTGGCAAAGTAGTCGTCGTCAAAAAATTTCCAAACGGGTTTTCTTTTTTCTTTTTCCTCCTCACGCGTCCGGATATACGTGATACAATCGTGAAACGAGGGAGAAAAGAAAGCGGGAGATATAAAGTACGTCCGTTTTACGAGATAGTCGAAATTTTTTCTTTTTTCCGGGAGGGTTGGTCGGGATGGACCGGGAACGCGATAATCTCGAGGGCGGGCGGAGGAAAACAACGGAAGAATAGGGAGAGAGTGAGAGAGAGAGGGAATGTGTATCGGGAGAGACTTCAGAGTCGATGGGCCGAAAGATAGGAACGGTAAACGGTGGAGATAGGAAGTTCGGAAATACGTCGCGGAAGTGTTACCGCACTTTCCTATTTCAGGATAACGAGATTTTTTTTTTTTTTTTTTTTTTTTTTTGACGAATTGTCGAAGCGCAAACATTCCAACGACTTTGCTTTCTCTCCTATAATTATGATGTATGTTTTGTGCGACTGCGTTATTTAACGTGGAATATAATTTCGAGAGTTGGGGATCAGGTGCTAAAATCAAATTACCGCTCGGCATGTATCTATATCTATATATCTCTATATTAGGGTGTGTTGAAAAAAATAAAAAGTTTTTCGATTCTTTTCGCAGTTCCTATATTTGAAGTAGATACTATCGGGAGACATCTGTCAACATTTGAGCCTTATTTCTCTTTTTTGCCTTTGATCAACAAGTAAGCTCTTTTTATTTTTCAGTCACAATTCATTTTTCAGGCAAACGAAAAAATTTCGGGGATGGAAAGTAAGTGCAATACATGGTATTAAGGTCACTTAAGATGGAAACATTGTTCGTTTGACAATTTGAAAAAAGTTAATAACTTTGTCTTCAATAAAAATGATGGATAACTGACGAAAAAAAATTGTTAACTTTTTTTTGTTATTCTAACAATAAAACAAAAAATATTCCCATCTTGAGTGACCTTGATACTATGCATTGCACTTACTTTCGATCTCCGGAATTTTTTGCTTACCTAAAAAATTAATTGCAAATCACAAAAAAAATGGTTTACGTGTTAATGAAAAGCGAAATCGAATTCGCGAAAGCGGAACCTTTGAATATCAACCGATTCGGTTGATTTTGAGAGATGTCTTCTGATAGTCTCTACTTTGAATGTAGAAACTGCCGGAATAATTGAAAAACTTTGCACTTTCACAACACACTCTAATATGTTATACATATAAACATGTATATTTATTTTTTGAGGACAAAGTCTTTTGCTCGTATGTACTCGCATGTGAATTGTATCGGAAGTGTCGAGCGCTTTCTCCGTACAGTTTCGAACAAAATGGTACCATCGACCGTTCGTTACTTCGACTTTGTTCGACTCTTGTGGTACCCAACTTTCGTCGAAAGTCCATAACATGATTAGCGGAGAAAATCGCCCTGACCTTGCTTGCACGAAAAATTACAAACCATCTATACATATTCATATATATGTATATCTTGTGCGTGTTTCGCACGAGGACGTATATAAGTATGATTCGAAACCGAGTTTGCTTTGCAGTCGTCGACGAATCTCGTTTTATCACAAATCCGCGACGCGCTTGTAAAATATATTTTTTTTCGTTGATTAAAATTTCGTTTCGTAAAAAAAAAATGTTTCCGAGTAAAATGAAAATTATTATTATACTGATTGTGTGGATCGTCGTGATTGATTGTTCCATGGCTCGCGGAGTAATTCGTGATGACAATGGGTTGAATTTGAATTCCGTAAACGATTCTAAAAACGATACCGATGTCAGCAGCATCGGCAACGGTAGCCCCGTCGAGCCTCGAAAACACAAACCTTATAAAAGTCTGTTTTTACGTAAGTTTGAAAAATCGTGAAATTTACGCTCTCGTGGGTGAACGTTCGTGAATAATACTCGGGATGGATGGATGTTGGTTGTTAATGCGTAAAATGCGATTCAAACACTGGAACATATCTCTCTAACAATTTCAGTTGCGAGGAAATCCGGGTTCAGCACCGTTTATGTTAAACCTCTTCATGGCATTGCGTGTAAATACTATTCGCTCGTTATAAGAAGCTTATCTTTCGTTATTGCATTACAAGTTTAAATATTTCTTTTTTTTATTAAAAAATTTGAACATTTTTTTTTTTTTTCGTCAACGGAGGATTCCAGTTTGGGAAGAATTTCTTTTCGTACCGAATGAACTAGAGATGTTAAATTAAGTTTTTTTTTCTCATGTGTTATGCGTTTATTTAAACGCATAAAAATAGATTGGAACTTTTTTTGTATTTTCAAATCAAGTCGAAAAAAAGATGGCGCTGAGTGTCAATTTTGCGTTTAAATTTCTAACAACATACATTATCAAAACATACAACAAAAAACATAAAATCTTTTTTCTAAGTGCCCAACTTGAATCCTTCTTTCAATCACTTTGCTGGCACACTTCTTTTCGACCCCGAGCCCACAAAAAGGTTTGCTGCGAGTAACCAATTGATATTTTTGACTTCAAAAAATACTCATATATTCTTTGACACTGCCTTCAAGTGGTGCTATAGGATATTCCCCGTAAACTCAATATTTACTTTGGGGAAAAAAATGTTGAAGGTGAATAAACGCGAAATTGGCAATTTTCCCCAAAAGAATCTAAACTTCCCCATTTTTCATTATTTTAATCTAAAAATTCAACTGGATACTCTTGAAATACTCTTATTTTAGAAAAAAATAGCCTGATAGTGGGGAAAAGGTATTTATTCTAACAAATGAAGAATAAATGCTTTGAATTAGGGTTGATTTTGATTGGGGGCTTTTTGAACCCAGTGTGCCAGCTAAGGGTTAACTCATCATCGATGAAAATGTCTTACTTTTTTTTCCCACGTGAATCCATCCGAATTTTCGAAGTAATGCGTCTCGAAGCATCGTTGAAAAATGTTGATGATTCACAGTTATGGGAGGACTTCAGAGTTTGGTCGCATTCTTTTTGATAAAGATAAAAATCGTTCTCGTGACCGTTGCGATTGTCGGTGCTGCGGCTTTGGCCTTAAAATTCTTTGGAGTAATGAAGTACGCCGGTTACTTTTCCAAAAATGATTATCCGCCAGTCGCACCGTATTCTGAATATCACGGCTATCACGGACCGTCTTCACATCCGTCGATCACGTACGACGACCATGGAAATGATTGGTCCTCGTACGCCGAGCATTATGCAAGATCAGCGGACAATAAATTTCCAAATCGGTAAGTTATGATTTTCTTCGTTTTTATCTACAATTATTTATGTACCCTTTATTAATAAAGGTACATTTATTATTATTATTTTTTGATAAATTTTTTTTTGATTAATAAAGGTACATTTATTTATTTTTTTTGCTTTCAATTGGTATTAATTTTTTTTTAATTGTAAGAGGTTTAATCGAAACTTTAAATAATGAACAAGCGAATGGCCGATTTTTCATTGTCAATAATTTTTCATCGCGTTTTAGTGGGAACATGACGGAAATAATTTACTCCTTCATGCACGTGGACAAAGACGATTGCCGAGCTCGTTTGGTTTGCGAATTGGAGATGATGATCACGAATTCTCCGTTCTTACATTATTTTACGAGGTTTGATATCTATCCATATTCAAATTACAAGTATTATGCGAATCCATTCAAACACATCTTTTTTATTCTTCTATATAATTCATTTTATGGAATTGAAAGTTAGTTGAATTTAGTTACGGATAAAAAGTCATTTTTATGTTCATTTGGCTTTGATGACTGCACGAATTCGTCTTGACTGTTACATTTAACAGATCGTCATTAGTGCATTTATTAAATAAAGTGGGTCGTTGCAAATCCCATTGGACACCGGGAGAACGACGAAAAATCTGATTTTAAAGATCTGTCGAGTACCTCATAATTTTTCCATAGATTAATAAAAAAAAATGTAGGCAATTTATCAATCGACTATTTAACGATTTATTATATCGATATAATTACCGATTTATCGATAAATTATATCGATTTATCTCTTCATTTTATCGATATAATTAATATTTATCAATTTATCTGTCGATACATTTTCCGAAACGCAATAATTTGGTCCGAGACTCGGACGTTTCCGACGATAATAATCGATAAATTATCTTATATTTTTGTTTTTCTCTTCCTTTACATTTTGAATATTACATAATTTTTTCTGTTTTATGTAAAATAGTATTTTAGCGTACGACAATATCTTTACATGTGTAACAATAACTTTGGATCTATAACGAAATATTATCCTCCGTGCGACGCCTTTATATTCATTATTTTTTTCGTTGCGCCTATTTCGGACAAACCAAAGATTTGTGATCGTGGCATTAATATCTCATATCCATTTTTCTTTATCTCTCTCTCTCTCTCTCGCTCGTTCAATCAGGCACGCAGTTGCGGAACACCAGCCGCCATCGTCCCAGAATCGTTCGGAGGACTGTGCAACGCACTACGCAAAATGCGTCAAATCCACGACCAAGAGTTTGGATCGCCGAAGAAATCTCGTGGACCAAGACAATGGAAGATGATGTTTTTTAATCGACGAACTACGATTATTTTGATTTTTTTTCTCATAATAAAACGAAACGTGATCGAATGCGAAGGCCAAAAATGTTTTTTTCTCTTCCTCTTATACTTCTTCGTAGATTTTCTTTTCGAGGATAACAATGTATCTCGTTCGTTGGCAAAATCTTTCGTGCAGAAACTCGACGAGACGCGAGGTTTTCGTTTTTTTTTTTCGTAATTCACAAGTAGAGTTCAAAATCGACGCGTGCAGCGCTGTAAAATTGTCCTTGCTGACCGGTTCTCCGTACCCAAGCGCCGCTCTTGAAATATCCCTCCTTGGCCCAGGCTTGCATCTGTTCGGTAGTGTGGGGCCCGTTTACTTCCGCGTTATCGTTCTGTGACCATTTCAACTCCCACGTCACAATCGCGTCGTCTTCCGTTTGTTCGATCTTCGGGGCTTCCGCGATCGTCGAATTATCGATGACCGGGGTCTCACCGTCCACCAGCTTCGTTTTTTCCTTCGTATCGAAATCATCGGCGTACATATCGAGTTCCGTGTCTTTCTTCTCCACGCGGTCAACCTGAAAGCCACGGAAACGTGAATTGCATCCTAGTAATTCGTGTGTCAATCAATGGGCAAAAGTATTTTCATGTTCAAAATAGTCTGTATCCATGTGTGTAAAAGAAAGTGTCCTGATTGAGTGACTGATTGAATGAATGGCTCATCGACGCACAGCTCAAATCGTTTGATCGAGGAACGTAAAATTTGGAACGTACATTGCTTTTATGATGCAGACATCCACTGAGAAACGATTTTTGAAAAATCCAACTCTGATAGTGCGAAAAGGGGCGTATCAATGTTTTCATACCGATATCTCAAAGACGGAACATGATACAGACGTGAAACTTGGTACTTAGATTATTATTTAGAAACGATAGAACAGGTGTCTTATCGTTTCCTGGAAATCCCGGAAGTTGATAGGGGTGGAAAAAGAGCGTTAATTCACATCAGCATGGAAATTATATTCAGTTGAGTTGGGATAATGAACTAATGTTCTTGTTAAAAAAATAATTTAAAAAAAAAGAAACAAATTTCGAATCCGTGCGAGCGAAGCTGAGGGCAACAACTGTCTATCAATAAAATAGAGAAGCTAACCATCGGATATTTGCAATAAATGATTTATATGTATGCTCCTTGGGGTGATTATCGAATTCTATTATGATCCAAAATCTTTTTGCATTCCTTCGAAAATCAACAGACTATTGATGAGCACTAATAAGAATCGTAATTGGTGTTTCAAAACAAAACAGTATTCGTTGGTAAGATAGATGATATATCGATTGTTATCATTTACATAATTTTTCCAAAAACAGAAATGTACATTCTGGAAAAAAAAAAAAATCAATAAAACATTTTAATACAAAACAAAAACATTACCTTCTTCTTTATGGAGTCGTAACTCTCTTGGTAAATATCCATGTTGCCGGTGCGCGCCAGAATGTCATTGGCGAGTTCGGTTAATTTTATAATTTTCTCAGAATTATCATTTGTATCGGTCGCGTCGGCGCCCTCTTTCTTCTTTTTCCATCTTTCGGCGTTGGTCATTCTCTTCTTTCCCTTGCCCAGTCGGCACAACGCTTTCGACACAGTTTCCCCCGCCTGAAGGTAGTCCAAGATTTTTTTGTACACAGGAATGGGATCGAAGAGAATGTCGGGATCCTCGTCGCTGTCGCTGTCGGCCAGGCCTTTTGCCCGTTCGTCCGAAGTGCTTCCCTTGGCTCCGTCGGCCTTCGGTTTGATCTGTTCAAAAACTCAATGCATAAAGATCTTACAAAACACCGGGGAAACGCAGAATAATAGATCGAAGGAAGAAAAGAAAAAATAAACCTCATCAACACGAACCTTGACCCAATCTATATTGTCCAACCAATGGTCTTTGATTTCCTTCTCTTTGTCGCGAATGTAATGTCCTTCCTTGTCGAAATGACCCTCCTCGAGTTCCTCCTTCATATTGAAAGCAGTGTATCCGACATCGGTGGTCAGAGGTTCGTCGTCGATGCCTACAACGACAGACAAATATTTAGCCCAAGCGTACAAGCAAAATTTCTATTGGTTTTACATTTCGATGAGTTTACCTTCGAAATCCTCTTCGTTCATCACATTGTACCGATCTTCGTCGACCTCAGCATCTTCCTCGTCGGAATCCAAAGAATTCTGAATAATCGGTCTCACCGGAGGCTTCCACTGTGTCGGATCCTCCAACAAATCGTCCAATTTACGTTTTGACATTATTTTTCCGTAACTGATTGTCGCATTCGTAAATTGTTAGAACATAACCTCTGTTTTTTTTTTTTTTCAAAATAACATTAACACGAGTTTACGCACACGATTTTACGTAAATGTTCGGTTGTTCAACGGTTTCAAGATACTTGTTTTTGATTTTTTCTTTTTCTTTTTGCTTCGTAATAACTTTTATCTTGTACTGTACGGCGTATCAATTACAATGTAACGCGTAAATTTGAATGTAAACATGAGTGGATAAAGTGATGCTGTTCCGAATGCCAAGCAGTGCTGCCGAATTTTTTTTTTTTTTACCTGGTGTAAGTAACTAAGTAAGTGCTGCCAAATGAAAGGGATTTTTATCTCAATAGTGAGGGGCGGGTCCTCTCGCACCAGGCCCAAGCTACGCGCAACCAATAGCGCATCGTTCCGACGTTCGGCCAACCGGATGAGTTTTCAGGCGTGCTCTGTTTCCGCGCCAACGTTCAAAACGAACGTCTAAGCAACATCGCCTAACAGTTATAGCAAACATTTTTACGGTCACTGATGAATAAAGAGATAGCTACATTGAGTTAGATTTTTCATTTTAATCATTACTGCTGCCAGACTGGGATTTTCCGTACATTTGGAAATAGCATTAGTTAACGAATGTGATTTAAACGTGAGGAACCGTCATTCGATTCTGTCAATAGGACAATTGCCGGTAAGTGCTGCACTGTCGATGCACTACACACACACACACACACTCTCACTTACGTCTTTCCATATATAGTTATGCAACCGTATATGTAAACGACACATGTCGATAGAAACTGTCATGCCGCAATCGCAATGATCCATGTTTCGCGAAGCAATCGTTGATCAACCGACGCGACTGGAAAAGCGTAATCTAATTCACAAGAGAATAGCACATTTGTCGGAACTTCGTGAGATTTATACGATTGGCGATGTCATAGGAAGAGGCAATTTTGGCACTGTCGTCAAAGCTCAACACGAAGAAACCAAAGTTTGTTGGGCGATCAAAGTTATCAATAAACGCCAGGTAGAAGACAAGGCCGATTAATTGCAACTATAAAATTGTTTAATGATCCTTCTACAAATAAAATTTATACATTTTTCCTTCTTCTTGTATTTCAGGCTGGTGCCTCCGGAGTACTTTCGGTCGAGCGTGAAATTTATATTCTCAAGCTCGTCAAACATCCCAATATTATATTTCTCGATTGCGTCTTTGAGTCACCCAAAGTAAGTGGCAGACTCGATAGCTTTTTCAAATCTCGATAACTTCGACAATTTTTTGAATGCGTTAATTATTTTTCGAGAGATCATTCTGAACTTCACAAAAATACACAAATCGAAAAAAAAAAAATGTTACAAAGGCAACGCGACGCTCAACGAACGTTGTTGAAATTTTGCAGGCGATATACTTGGTGTTTGAGCTGTGTACGGGATCGCTGGCGAGAATGTTCAAAATCAAGAAACAATTTCAAGAGTCCGAGACGGCTAGCGTTGTTCGAAGCTTATCGTGCGCTCTCGCTTATTTGCACAAAAATGGTAAGTTTTCACGCGATTAGCACTATATTTTTAAAAAAAACGTTATAACGTCAAAAATGTCGTTTCTGTTATTAACGTGTATTTTTGCAGATATCGTTCATCGTGATTTGAAATTAGAAAATATTCTGACGGCTGACAATCCGGACGACAAGGATGATAAATTGTTCATAAAAGTGAGCGATTTTGGTTTGAGCGCGGTGCGCACGGGTCTGGGTCACGACAACATGTTGCACGATTTATGTGGCACCCTCGCTTACATGGGTGCTTGCTTCATTCTTCTTTTTTTTTATCGTATCGATCCATAGTCTGCAATTTTTTTTCATTACTGACAAACCAGATGAATAATATAGTTTTTTTTTTTGCATTCCGGTCAGCCCCGGAAGTGATTGCGACAAAGTCATATAGTCAACAGTGCGATGTTTGGTCAATGGGCATTATCATGTACGTGTTATTGTTTGGAAAGTTTCCATTTTCAGCCGGTATCGATCGGCAACCTTACCAACAGATTGGTAAAGCGGATATCGATTTTTCTGGTAATATAAAATATTGTATTGTCATTTATTAATTGAAGCGATGTGCCATACCTTTCCCTAATTGCCTATATACATGTGCCATTGGCACATGGAGGCAATTATAGGCAACATTGAGTTTCACTTGGACTCATAGTGTCTGAGTCAATGTAACACATCATCGTGATAAATAATGTTCTACGGTACGGTCGATAACGAAAACGGTACTCAAAGTAAAATCTCTCAATAGTCGGGAATTAGCAATAGTCCAAAAATCTGGCGTCCTTCATGTCGGCAGCCACTAACACAGATAAAATGAACAATAGGGAATCTAATCCGGCCGATTTATATTGCCGACTTTAAACTATTGAGATATTTCACTGTAACTCATTTCTCGGAATATGTTACTTTTTTTTTGTTACCGACTGAGCCGTGCAAGACACAATATTTCAATTAATCTCCAATTGAGATTCAATTCGAAGGATTACCGTGTACAGAAGAGGCACAGCATCTCCTGAGCAAGCTACTTCACGTGAATCCAGCATTTCGTTTGACCGCTGCGGAGGTCAAGAATCATCCGTTCATATCAGTTAGTACATAATATCGCTCATAAAGTTTAACGCCAGTTTACATTCGTAATTTGTACCATTTGCAATTGAAGTAGCAGCCGTATGAGCATAATTCTTTAAATTATTCTACACTTCTCAAGGGCATTCCAGACAACTTAAAAGCAAATTCGTCAAACGTTCTCGATATGATGCATCTGTGGCGAGAAGAAATGCTGGTGAGTTACCATGAATATTATTTGGCGTGTCGTTGTACAGCGTGCCGGAATCGTGCAGCCACGGCACGCCGTGTCGGTAGAATTCCGTCACATATGGTAGCACATGACGGCATTCTGTCGGCACGCGTGCGTTTAATGACGCCGACGGACAATCGTCGTGGATTCACAATTTTATCTGAAACTTTTTTTCACTGAAGCCATACAACATTTGTTTCAGGAAACTTCTCGAGACGATCGCAATAATCGGTTATCAGTAAATAAATCGCAAACTACAATTTTCGAAAGTAAGAACAAAAAAAACAGTCAAAAAACCAAAATATTCCTGTAAAAATTAGGAAAATGGCAAATTTCCCGAGCATAGTTTATCGATTGATGCAGGACGCTTCGAGACATCAGCGGAAGATAAGAGAAACGGTATAAGACAAGAAAAAAGGTTTGTTCAAACTTTTCTCGTTTGTTTTAAAAAAATTAAAAAATCATAAGTACATGCTGTAAACGAGAAAAAAATACATATACAGCCTACCAAAATTCCAAAGAGCCAAGCACAGTATTGCGAACAGTGATAGCAGTAGAGCATCGTCGCGTTTACCGGACTTCAGTCACATATCAGCGAAGGTCGATACGAATTTGTCCAATCTGCGGAGAGAATCGAAGAAAAAGCGCGAGTCGACGCGCAAACTCACCGAATAATCGACATTGAGGTGATGTGCTACATGTCCGTCATTCTCAGATTGCCAGAGGTGCGAGGGAGATTGCAGCTCTCCAGCGTATTATTGTACGTCATTATATCGAGCTATCGGATAAAAGACGAGAACAATTGAATGGTGAAATTCTCGAGGCAGCCAAACTTTCTCGAGTCTCATTGCGAAGATCAATCGTGGCCGAGAACAATGATTTATAGTTTTGTGTTACTGACCGATCAATGTAGCACATCACCTTAAGCTAATTGTAATATATTATCAAACATAACTCGATCTGAATTGGGTATCATTATTATCGACGGCTCATAATAGGGATAACCGACAATCGACTATTCGTGTTTTTTTTTTTCATCGTGACGATTACGTGACTTGGTGTTATGAAAAAAGACTCACATTACGGTCACGGTCTTTCAAATTTACCGCATTGTCACGTGACATTGAAATAGCCAACCACAAGGCAAGGAAGAGTCACGTGACGTGTTCCGTAACGGTTCCCAGCGCCGCTCTCGGCAACCTTCGTACTACGCTTGTCAACGGTTTTGCGACCAAATATTCAAGCAAATTCTGGGCGAGTTTGGTCTTCGATCGTCTGTTATCTAGTTTACATTGTGCCAATGTGTCATTATTGTCCAGTGGGAGTGAGAGACTGAGAGTCCTCATCTTGTGTCGATGAACATTTCGAACGTTGGCGCTCAAACGGAGCAAACCAAGAAACAGCGTTGATTGGCGGCGCGACAGAGTGGCCATGATTGGCTACATGTGACGAGTGTAGGCGTGAGCTAGCTGCCTCCCCTCAAACGCCGTTTGGAGCAGCAGCCATGTAGTGGGGACCTGTGAAAAACGTGCCCGGAGGGGATACTGGCAGCCAGTAAGGCTCAAACAAAAAAAAAACCGGTGGCGAAAAAAAATTTTTGTATGAGACTGTAGTTCCCGTGCAATGTTCATGGTAGTTCATGCTCGTTCGATCTAGCCATCGATAAAAAGTCACGGATTCGTTGGCAAAAAAATAATTGCGGAGGTGGGGCGATGCGATTTTTACGCGGACGTAACGATGTACCATCGAATTTAACAATCCCGGTCCCATCTGTCGATTCGTATCGCGAAATGTAAGCCTATGATAGTACGATTAATCGCGCATATCTACTACGCTGGTGAGCACCAATGACAGAGTGCGTCCGAGTGTTCATTATCCAACCTCAACGCCACATTAAACAGATGACAAAAGAATGACGTTTCTGTGAAAGTGGCAAGCAGTAGCACGGTTAATTTATCGTGGTGTTTCGTTGGGTTGCGATTACGAGGCAGTGAGTCGTCGGGCTAACCTACAATTTTCCCACATCCCTATTATGCTTTAATTTTTATTTATTCATTTCTTTTTTTTTTTTTTTTTTGCCAACTGGCGTCAACCAAAAGTTCGCAAATACTTCACATTGACCGTGAAATCTCGCCATTACTCCGACGCCTAATCTTCACGACGAGAGATGACGTTTCAGTGAAAAAAAAAAATTAAAAAAAAAATGTACCGTTCTATCGTCACGCTATTGTGATTTAACGTTACAAACGGTGAAGGAAGTGAAAATAATCGCCCGTTCGATGTTGTCTACGTTGACGAGAAGATTTTGACATAAACGTTGTTGAAGATAATTTGTTTTATCACAATGGAAAAGTTTGCAGTCGATTTGGACAAAGTTCTTGACGAATTTGAATTCAACGAAGGTAATAAATAATTAATTTTTACAGTAGGTCTCTTTGTTCCGCACTGGTGGCTTTATATAATTTTGTTGTATTACAGACTGCGCCGAACAAGTAGCGTCGAGCGTCGATTCGGACAATGCGCTGCCCCCTTTGCCGATCGAGCGAGGCGTTCGAGGTTCCTCCGACTTTGCGCCATTGTTGTCCAAATCGGAGCATCGGGATGAAAAGTCGAACGCCTTGGGTCCGTCCAGACAGGACGAGACGTTGGATATAAGGAAAAGCGAATCGAAGCCCGATAATTCGCAATCGATTAACGACTTTTACAATCGTGGCAGAATCGTAGACAGTAAAATTCAGCACAAGCATTACGCAGATTTTGGCGACGGCGAGCCCGTTTCTCTGACGTTTCACAACGACATAACCCAGAAACTGGCGCAAAAGAGACACAACGAAAGTTCGACGGCGGGAACGAAAAATCACAATAGTTACGACAAAAAATTGAATCAGCCTAACATCAAGCCCAGCGTGAGCAACGTATTTAGCAGTCTCAACGACTACATAAATGCACCTTCTGGCGGAGAGACGTCCGGCGATGCGCGCTCTAAAACGGACAATAGCGTCGGCGCTGCGGGTAAAAATTTCGATCGCACGGCCGAAAGCAGCGGAGACGAATCCAGCGACGAACTCGTCGACTCTGACAAGTCTTCTGACGCTCGATCGCCGAGCTATCAAAATATTGTATTGCCCTCAAAGTCAGAGGCAACAACAAATTCTGCCGCATACGAGTCAAGAGAAAAGCGAATCATGTCGGAGCGCAGCGATTTGTCCGGTCCTGTGGTTGGAATAGGCGGAAATTCTGGAATTAGTTTGAATTCCGGTGGAATTTCCGTGATATCCGGCGGAGTAAGCGTCACATCCGGTTCAATCGGTGTAAATTCCAAAGTCAGCGTCAATTCAGGCACCATCAATGTTTCGGGACCCAGCGCAGTCGCGGATTCCACTTTACCGTCGAAACCCACAACCGCCGTCGACGATTCCTCAAAATCATCGTCGAAGATCGAACACGTGTACGAAAACATTCACATCCCGACGGAAGTTCCAAACTCGGTGAAAATTTCTTCTGCGTTCGACAAATCGTCGTCCGAATGTTTGGAAAAGAAGCACGTGTACGAGAACGTCGATTACGACGACAAGGATGGCGATTACGAGCGTATCTACATCGTCAACGACAAAACTACTTCTAACGAAACTTCGGAACACGATAATGCTTCGAAAATTGAAAAAATTCATTCGGATACCCAAATTTTGGGGTTAGGAAGTAGTTCAGGATCATCGATACATCAGACTTCAACCTCAAAAGTTCCGGTGGTAGAAAAAAAACCGGTTATAGGTTTCAGCACGATAGACGATCTGTCGGAGGAAGAATTGAACAAATATTTGGCAGAACTCGAGGCCGAGGAACGTGCCATCGAAGCCAAAGCTTTGTACGAGAACGTTCCTTACGTTGAGCCACCTCGCGAAGACGCGATGTTGCGTCGCGTTGCCGGAACATCATCAACGAGAACAATCGTCGTGGACGAAGATGCCAACGAAGCTCCGATATTCGAGACAGTCACGATAGGCGAATTGCCAACGGTTTCCGACGTTAAATTGCAAGAAAAAGCGAAAAAATTTCCCGTCATAGATTACGGCAAGCAACAAGGATCATCCGTATCCACGTCCGGCATTAACGTTGATCATCGAACGTCCGAAAATTCTTTTTTAGAAAACAAGGGCCCGGAAATGGGTCACGCATCAACGCGCCCCACTTCCGAGGCCAGAACAAAGGAAAAAAAACGTGAAAAAATCGAAAAACCTCGTAATTCAACGATGACCGAAGAAACGAAAAATTTGAAAATAATCGAAACCAGATTGTCGGATGTTGAGACGAGAAAAATTCTTTCAACCAACGTGATCGATGACCGGCATAATTCTGTTCGAACGGCGGAAAACGATGATTCCGTGGATGATACGATCGTCGAATCGACGCAAGAAACGCGGGATGATAGTGCGAAAGACGTTGACGACGAATGTAAGAGCGACGAGAGCGCGAACGGTGTTATGGTGAATAATCTTGGGGTGGTGGGGATCAACGAGAAATCGTCGGAGATCGATTGTGGGACACGAGACGAATGTCGGTCAGTCGTAAGTGCGGAATTTACGGAACAAAGAAAATTTGTTAACACCGCAGACGAGACGGGCAATAGTTCGTGCGAAGAGTGCGCGGCTTCCGGTCTGGTGATTGATTCGTCGGAAAATGGGTTTGTCGATAGCGACGAACTGAATGATAACAACGACGATGATACCGATGACAAACCGTCACGTCCCCAGACCCTGGACATTGTTTCCACCGTCACCATGGACGATAACACGATTATGGGTATTTATTTCGGCGAAATTTCGTTAAAATATAGTTTTTTGATAAATTTATGTTACTCGCTGTTGCACTCGGCTTTGTTCGCGCCGATTCGAGATTTGGGTCCTTTTTTTTATATAGCAACAATAGTTGATTATCCAAACTCTACTGAATATAATTCATACGCCTTTTTCACACTATTAGGGTTGCAATTTCAAAAATTCTTTCCCAGTGAATGTCTTCATCATAAAAGCAATGTTCCGTCCAAATTTCAAGTTACTAGGTCAAACGGTTTGAGCTGTGCGTTGATTATTCAGTCAGTCAGTCAGTCAATCAAGACACTTGCTTTTATATATAAATATAGATTTTTTTCAATTGATTTTTTATTCATTTATTTTTATATTTTATTTTTTTTGCTGTGGACGAGACGAGATGTTATTGGAATAAATGTAAAACCGTGTGAATAATCATTTTTTGTTTGGCAATTGATAAAATAGGATCTCCGGGAGCGACACCGGGTACACAGGAAAGACCGGAAACGGAAGTCATTGCGGTCGAAGAGATCCGTGATCCTTCGCCCGATGCTTCCGACAATTCGTCGATGGAATCCGGCGTGATATTGGGAAAACAACCACCGTTCTGGATACCCGACAGCGAAGCTCCAAATTGTATGCTGTGCGATGTCAAATTCAATGTTATAAAACGTCGTCATCATTGTCGAGCTTGTGGAAAAGTAATTTTTTGCTTCTTCTTTCTGCTCGTCAAGGGGAGAGTTGTTATTCGTTTATTTTCAGTCGGATGTTCAGGATTTAAAAAAACAAAAATTTTTTCTGGGTTTATTGCAATGTAACTGAGCGACTATGGCAAATTAAAATATAAAGGCATATTTATATCTGGAAGATGAGTCGCTATCGTCAGAACTAGGATCTTATTTTTAAACAATTTTTTTTTACAAACTGGTGAAAACGAAAAAAATTAAAAAAAAAAGAAAAACAGACAACTGTACCCTAAAATAAGAATGTTACTTAAGTCATTTGATTACAACCATATTACGTTCTTAAACGTAAAAATAATCGAAAAAACAAATTAAAAAAAAAAAAAAACAAATTGCAGGTACTTTGCAACAAATGTTGCAGTATGAA
Source organism: Diplazon laetatorius (assembly GCA_963662125.1). Taxonomy (NCBI): domain Eukaryota; kingdom Metazoa; phylum Arthropoda; class Insecta; order Hymenoptera; family Ichneumonidae; genus Diplazon; species Diplazon laetatorius. Next base: position 11,699,281 of record OY759155.1, on the reverse strand, counting down.
GTACAGACTCGAATACCAGGGTAACATAGATTCTCGCGTGTGTTCGCCTTGCTACCAATTGCTCGTAAAAGGTAAATTATATTTTTCCGAAATTATATTTGACAATTTTTTTTTAACGCAATTGTTTGACAATTAAACAAAATTTGGAATGAGAAATATTTGACAAAATTGGATTTTAATTGTATTACAGCTGAACAAGAACACGGAAGTGGCGATTGGTGTTCACCTTACGCTCACAATTCAACCGGCAATGTCAATTCTCCTCAGGTATGTTGTTTAAAGAAAAACGTAACAATTGAATACGAAAATAATAATAATAATAATAATAATAATAATAATAATAATAATAATAATAATAATAATAATAATAATACGAATGGATTAACACGAGAAAATCGGAACGAGAGTTATCGATGTGAAATGCGGTCACTCGCGATCGGTCGACTTTATCTGGGCGACGTTGATCGCTCCCGATTGATACAGCTGACCTGTGTTTGCACTTTGGCTCGAATTAACGCCTAACGAAGGCACATTACCGATTGACCTTTTCTTCGTCTCGTTCCTTATTGCTCGCGAAGACAGTCATCCACATTTTTTAATATTCAATAATAATAATAATAATAATAATAATAATAATAATAATAATAATAATAATAATAATAAAAAATAATAATATTAACCCTAGAACGGGTAATATAGCTGGCTCATATGTAAACGATTATCTGGGGTGTTTCAACACCCCAGACTTGTACCACGTGGTATGATGGTTTTTTAAGCCCGTCAATAATTATGCGAGCGAACTTGTTTTAATTACTAAATTTTTTTATTATACAAGACAGTAAAGTTGAATCGTAAAATTAATTCTAATTAATATTTTGAACCCTAGATTGGTCACCATATGAGGGAAACCCCGGGGCGCATAGTTTTTTTTACTTGCAAACAGGAAAATTCTCAAAAATATAGAGTTTGTCCTTTGAAACTTTTAGACATTGATTATATATTTTTTTATTGAATGAGACGTACACAATGGAGGTATACAGATAATTAGATAAAAGGAAGTCGTTAGGTCGCATACGGTGACCAATCTAGAGTTAACGACGGATGGACGGTCGACGCTTTGTAAAATATATCTCGAAACCTTCGTTTCTTTTTTTTTTTTTCTTAATTTTAAATTTTCGCTCCCAGTTAACGCGTTTCAAAGCGAAATTGTTACAATTCGTTTATGCAATTGATCATTGTGTTTGACAGTGCGTTGAGATACGACTCCCGTCGTTATTTGTTGGCTCTCATTCGCTCAACACGATTTACAATATTTTGTATGAAAAAAAAAATAAAACGAAAAAAAGAAGAAAGAAAAAATAATTTCGCATTGAAAACGTGTTAAGTGTCGGAGCAACGTGCCCGCCCGATCTTCTACCCTGTAACAACTTTGTTGAATACCTCATCTCTTGTGAATCATCAGCATAAGCATGAATCTGAGCTTTGGTTTTGCGTTTGATCGAATTATAATTATTGTCATGTTTTATTTTTTATTTTTTTTCCCCCGTAGTGTTTGCTAAATCGACTTTTCGTAGACGGTGAAGATATCTTTAATCACAATAGCTTTTATTTCTTTCAAAGTTCGTTTCGTCATCGATCGGGCTCGTAGATTTGTAGTTTTTTTTCCCACGCCGAGTATCTTCACTCTTCTGTTTTTATTATTATTATTTTGACGTTTGATAGAATCCTGCATCAATAATTTTTCTCATATTTCGATTACAACGTATCGTCTCTACGGCTGACCGAGTATCGATGCACATCTTTTCTCTTTTTTTCGTTATTTTCCAAGCATTGAAAGAAATGTTTTTTTATTTTTTATTTTTTATCTTAATAATGCATCGGTTGTTTTTCTTTCCGTTGTTGGATGATCTCACGATTTTCTTTTTGTTCGGTTACGAATCGGTGCGTGTTTTCGAGACGGTTTTTGCTATAACAGATTGACGAGAAATGAGTGAGAGAAAAAAAAAAAGCGAACGAAACAAGTATGAAATTCCAATCGCCAGAGTTCGGAGTATTCGACAAATGGTTATAGGGGAGACAGCCTAATCCAAATAACCCGATGGAGTACTGTTCAACAATACCGCCTTTGCAACAGTTAGCCGGTGGTATGCCACTCCCGCCCACCGTAATGGTACCCGTTGGCGTGCTGAAGCGCGAGGGCAGTTCCAAGCAACGTCCGGAGGGACAAAAATCGGTCATGTTCAGCGACGGTGAGTCTCACAAATCATTTATCCACACGATTGTTTAAACTTCGTCTGCATCACACACGACAGCCGAAACTTTTCGTTTCGATAAATTGGCTGTCGTATTTGATTCGAGGGGTTATACACCACCTGCAATAAAATTCATTCAAGTTTTATGAGCAATGAAGAAAAATTGAAAACGATATGAGCCATCGAGATGAGCTCTTTTGAAAATCCTCGTCGATGGTGGAACTTTTTTCTTTTGTCAGGCATCTTTTGAAAAATGGAACAAAAAAATCGTTTCTTTATCCAGAAACGTAATAGCTACGAACATTTTTTTTAAATGTTGTAGAAAAGACAGCTGGTGAAAAATAAATCATATTTTTACAAAAATAAATAAATAAATAAATAAATAAACGTAGTATCCGATAAAAAAAATTCTATGCTGCATTGTAGATGATACTATAAAGAATGTGTAAAATAAATGTCATCAAACCCGGTTGTAAACATTTTAAGATATCTTGCCTATCAGTTAAAAAAAAACGTAATTACCAAACAAAAAAAAAATAAATTAATTGCAAGCATTTTCAAATGTGTTTAACTGCGTATATTTAATATAATTTCATATGATTGATTATTTTCAGATTCATTATGCTTTTATTAATACGAATTTATTTCGATAAGTTTATTTTCGATAAGATGCGTGTATCATAGTCTGGTATTCACAACAAAATGGAAATATCTGAAAAAAAATGCATTAAAATAAATTTTGGCGATACTCGCAAAAGAGTTCATTGACAGAAAAATTTATAAAAAAAATAAATTTAAAAAAAATGTTTAAACATGTTCCAAGTCCAAATGGAAGATATTTCATTTTGTCATTGTGAACACGAGATTGATATTATACATTGTAAAATTGTTACCTTCGTCGAGAATAAGTTTTATTTGGTTTATTTTGAGTTGTTCGTTGTTCCACGATGAGATCCTATTTTTTGCTTTTTATTTCACGACCCCAACCCGCCTTGGCTCACGGTTCTCCGTGTCGCCCACCCCGCTATGGAAATCCCGTTTGTTTTATTTTCAACCCACCGTTTATACGTATAAAACACAGGAATAAGGCCTGGCTGTGACCTGACAGAGCTCGACACGTCGTGGGACTTGAAATTGCCTTATCGAAAGATAGGCAACAAGCGTACACCGACACCCGGACAAACTTCGTCTTCGGGATCGGGAAAACGACAAAATATGCCGCCCTTGGATCCGAACACCAAGAGTTACATACCGCAGGATCCCGATATTCTACCGCCCACAGTTACCATACACAAAGGCCGTAAGCAATTGATAATATCAATTTTTTTACATCACAAAATTCATGTTCATCGGGGTGTGCTGAAACAAGAAGGCAAGGTTTTTCGATTATTATGGCGACTTCTGCATTTGAAGTAGATACTTCCTTTTAGATATATTCCGAGCCGTACTAAAAGTTCGATAACTTAGTGAAAAATAAAGATAATCGAATTTTCAAAGCGGCATTTCAAAAAGGACATATCAGGCGTGATTTTCCTCGCTTAGAAAAATTTTTGCGATTTTTTTTTAAGCACGGTACACCGGTTTGAAAATTGCCATTTTTGACTTTTTTCGGCTGTGTTTAATCGGTTGCATGGCTTCTAGAGATTTTTTTGGTCAAAATTTTTTTGGCTGAAAGCAAAAGGCGGCTTTTTCGACGAGAATTTCGTTTAAATAAATTAACACAATTAATATAAATTTTTTATCTACAATTTTTCAAATTTCGACCAAAAAAAATGTGGCAAAAAAATTTTTGTGTACATAAAATTTGCGCTCAAATTTTGCCAGGTGTCTGCTGATAGTATCTACTACTGTAGAAGTTGCCATAAGAATAAAAAAACCCTGGCCTTTGTTCAACACACTCTAATATTCATACATGAAACATTTGATTATAAACGAAAAATTATTACATAAATTCAATTCACCGAAAAAAATTTTTTAAAATACAGAAATCACATACCACGAAGTCACGGATTCAGCTGCATTGTACAAATCTTTGAAGAATGATTGCGAACCACCTGTAATGTTCGCTATAAATCGTAATCTCTATGCGTACGTGAAAATAACGAACCGTGAGTATATATATCGTATATATATCGTATATTGTACACATATATTTTTTTCAGATCAATGTTAACTTTTACCAAGAGCTGGATGTAAATTCTCTTTTCTTCGGTTCGCAGTTAATTGCTGCGTAAATAAAATCTGTTGGAACGTTACGTCGAGAGGTTTGGCCTGCGTCGGACAGGACGAAATAATTTTGTTGGTGGAGACGTTGGCGGACGAAACGCAAATTCCGAAGGATCTTCTTGTTCACATAAATCAAATTTACGTGGAAGCAATAAAAGGTCATTGTGCCAATACAATTAACAAATAAATCGCACGTATCATCGACAATCTTTTAAAGGTCGATTGAAAAAAAAATAAAACATATTTTTAACATTTTGTTCGACCCACAGGCAACACGATAACCGAACTCGGAGTTTCCATACATCAGGGCGGAAACTTTTTGAGATCGCGCGAGCACGCTGGTTTTCTATTTATTCGTCAGACTTTTCAATGTTTGCAAAAAATTGTAATACCACCGGCTCCGTTTCTCGTGGGACTTCTCGTTCACAGGTGACAAGATAATCAACGTTTGAGGGCTAACGCCACTCTAGAGATGAGGAAACAATAAATTAAAAAAAAAAAAAATTATTAACACTTTGAAAATTGTTCGTTAAAAAAAATATCTTTTCGTATAACACTCAAGAACGCATCGAATTGGACGCGGAGCGCGCTAAAACTAGACCATGGTACCCGAAATAATCATTTAAAACCTTCCCCCCTCCATAAAACTCATTGTACCTCATTTCCGACATCTCAAGCATAATTTAAGCGACAAAAAAAAACAATTTAATTCGATTTTATCAAAAATCCTACAGTGGCATTACCCCTTAAAGTGTTTTCGTGTGTCCCTTGCCCCTCAAAGTGTCTCGATAGTATTGCCTCGTGCTTCTTCGGATCTCAATAGCTCCGAAAATTTTGTTAACACGTTAATAATTTTTACATAGACTTTTCTCAAGATTATAAATTCGACAATGAAAAAAAAATTGATAATATCACTACATCTAATTATGTAAATTGTATCGAAAATGTTTTTTTTTTTCAGATGGGAAACTCCTTGGGCAAAGGTGTTTCCTCTTCGTCTTGTACTTCGTCTCGGGGCCGAGTATCGTTACTATCCGTGTCCCCTCGTGTCCGTACGTTTTCGCGACGCCGTTTACTTCGAAATCGGTCACACGATAATGAAAGTACTCGCGGATTTTCGTAACTTCGCTTACACATTACCCGGAGTTCGCGGCCTAACGATACACATGCAGGATCGCACGACCGACGTTCTCATTCCGAAAAATCGTTACGATCAAGTGATAAAAGGTCTAAACAATTCGAACGATCACGTATTAGCTTTTGCGTCGAATTTCAGCGTACAAGCGGATTCACATTTGGTCTGCATACAAACTAATTCGGGCGACGAGAGCAATTATCAAACTCAAGCTATTAATATTCACAATAAACCGAGAAAAGGTAATTTTATGATATACGAGGCAATTCTATATCAGTTTGTACGGTCAAAAGCCAAGAAAAAAGTTTTTTTTTTGCTTTCGTTTCACCCTAAAAACACCCCTGATTTTGTCAGAATCTGTTTTTGGGGTTAAATGAAAGTCAAAAAATAAATAAATCATGAACTAAATCGGCAGGGGTCAGGATTTTGACCGTCCAGGTTAATATGAAATGCCATAATGTATATAGATCATCGATATGTCGGCGATTACTCGCGTGAATAATTTTTTCCAATTAAAGAAAATATATAATTTCAAACTGTCGCAGTTACCGGTGCGAGCTTCGTCGTCATAAACGGAGCTCTAAAATCGTCGATGGGACTGTCAGCAAAATCGAGCATAGTCGAGGACGGTCTGATGGTTCAGATAATGCCGGAAAAGATGGAGGCGTTGAAAGCGGCACTGAAAAATATGGTTGACTTTTCGATAGGTTGCGGTCTTCAGGGAGCACCCGAACCCGACGAGACGGTCAACATCAAATGGGTCGACAACGACGTACAATTCAATATAGGGTTTGTTATTTTGATCGATCCATTTCAAAATCTTTATCTTTTTTAATTTTTTTTTCATCGAAGGAAATGGAACTCTTGAAATATTACTCGCGCGTCTGTCCGTCTGTCACAGCCGATTTTTTTAGAAACCATGCGATGTAGAAACTTAAAATTTGGCATAGTAATACATCTAATTGACCCATGTATTTTTCACTAGTTGACACTTAAAAATATTTATATGAAACTCGAAGAGAGAGCAAATGAGGTATAGAAAAAAAAAACATTTGATTTCATGTATTATGTGGGGTATCATTCGAGAGGGCTTGTTATGCGTGATACAAAAATATTTTTTTCATAATTTTAGAGAGCATATTTAGAAAGATATTCTAAAAATATACGAAAATAGTTAATTTTTCTTTGTGTATTCTTTTTTTGTTTTTTTTTACAGTGTAAAAAGTCCAATCGACGGTAAGCCGTTGGATGGCATACCGTCCATACGAGTTCACAATGGTACCGATTATATGGGAACAAGCAGGTTTATCCGGTGGACCGAAGTTTTCATCATCAAGGTACAGTTTAAAAAAAATTTGTTTCTCTATTCGAGATAAAATTCAACACGAGCGTCAATCAATTTCAATTTATCAATTGATCAAAGTCGGACGATCATCCGAACGGAGTGCACGATCCCGTCGATATCAACAAATTGTCGGAGAGCATAGCGAGAGCATCGTGTGCGGCACTTGTTAAACTTTTGGATCTTCTGGCGACGGCTGGGCTCACGAAACTCGGCGTCAGAACGACGATACATCCGGAAAACGTGAGTTCACGTTCGAGATCGTTCTTACGAGGGGAATTCCTCTTTTTGTCTGCTAAAATGACTGCTTTTGACTTGAAATTCGGCACGTATATTTTCAACACCTTGAAGAACAAAATGAGGTGGAAAAAAACACGAAAAACCGATGTCATTCGTTCTGCAAAGAGTATCATTACGATGTTATTGTTAAATTTGAAGGTGGGATACGAGGCGGGAAGCGAAGGAACGCGATTGCCACCCATCTACATGAACAGTCTGGACAACGAGCTCATTCAAGTCCTTCACAAAGCCGCACAGAGCAGTCAAGATACAAATACGGTTCTCGAATTGATATTTCACGTATTGGACGATTGAATTGAACAAAAATATAATAATAATAACAATAATCAGGTGCTAGGCGAGTGAAGAGAACTGGAGCGAGACACAAGATCGAACAATTATTCGGTTTATTCGTTCGAATGTTAAAAAAAAATTATTCGGATCATTCGATCGATTGTTTAAAAAAAAAATTATTCGGATTATTTGATGGATTGTCAAAAAAAGAAACAACAACGACGATCGATTTATTTCAAGTCCTTCAACTTGAGAGAATTGTAGTGATTGGCAGTGTGTCGAATCGCGATTCAATAGTAAAATAACGAACGGTTGGTATTTGTAACAAATATCTGAGGGAAAGACGTATAAAGTGGATATGTGCAATAGTCCGTGCGAGAATCTTTAATTACGAAGCCTCAGTGGCCTTGGCGTTATCCGTGTCCAACTGATACTTACCAAAGTGGGCGAAAAAACGGCACTCATTGTTAAATAAATTTAAAAAAAATTAACGAAGCAAAGTTAGTAGATTAGATGACAAAATTTGAATTGTTTATTTGGAACGTCGATCGTTATTGTTAAATATTTCCCTCGAGGAATCTCACGCTCCAAGTTTAGTCCCCCCCCCTCTCCCCGATGAATTGTTGTAATAGATGCTTATTTCGACGAGCCCTCGTCGAAACTTGTACAGCTTGTATTTTGGTTTTTTTTTGTTTCCCTCATAGTTACAATATTTTGCTATATTATTATTTTCAATATCGTTAATTACGAACGAGATATATAATGTTGTAGCCGAGAAACCACGTGGCGGACTTTTACTTCTAATTGTACAGTGTTACTATTTAATTTTACACGTTTCGTCGGATACACGAATAATCGAATTGGCCGTCAATTTTTAATTCTCGATAGGACGACATTTTTTTCCGATTTTGCAAACAATTATTTCGAGGATAAAAAAACTGGAAAATTTGCTACGAGACGAATTGGAGAATTCTTCATTTCGTGAAAATTTCGTGGAGCCCAAAGCGGGCCCATAAACGCGGTCAATATTATTCCATAATATTTGTGATTGTGGCAATAATATTTATCGTGTATGGGTCATATTGCGCAATATTATTGTCAATAATGTTGACCGTTTAACAGCGGCTCAAATGCTGGAGAGAAAAAAGAAAAAATCAAACTGCGTCGAATTTTTTTTTCGCTTGAAAGTACACATTATCGAAACACCAACATATATATATATATACATATATATTAGAGAATCCGAGTCGCTGCAATGTATTCGCTGAACACGTGTATTTACGTAATGTATATACGATAATAATAATACTAATAATAATATTAATAATAATAATAAAAATTGTAAATAACAATACTGCGATAACGAACTAAAAAAAAACAATAAGGAAAAAACTCGTTCTTCACGTTGTGTTTTTGAAAAGCCCACACATGACCGTCCGGAATACAGTAAAACCTCTCAATAGTTAAACTCTCAATACACAGCAATCTCCCAATAATCCAAAATCGGGGGTATAAATGGGCGGGACTGGACTATTGAAAGGTTGATCGATTGACCAATAGCGAAACAGTTCAATGTATTTGTGTTAGTGTCCAAAAAATTTTCCCAAGCCCTCAACGAATCTTTCTTTAAAAAAATCTCATCATATAAATCACAATTTACTTCAAAAATAACCGTCAACAGTCAACAATACCAACAACAATACGATAACGACTTGGTCGTAAACTATCAAATTATCCCGCCAATTATTTCATAATCAAAGTTTCGCGATTTCGCCGTTAGTCGTCGTCGTCACCGCGCGGGGGGTTCAGCTATTTAAACTGCACAAAATATTGTCGTATTATACTTTATTATATTTATTTCCACCAACCTCATTGGAGTATGTATTTAACTATTCCTTTAGGGTTTATTTTTCGTCTCGTTTAATAATAATGAGAATAATACTTTTTGTTGTTATCAAGCTGGCGATAAAAACAAAAAAGTATCATTAAACGTTTTGAGGATCTCGACGCGCCGCCTCGCGGCCATCTTGTGAAGCGCGCGAAAAGTCGCCACAGGAGCGCTCCGGGTGGCTCCGCGTAGCGTCGCCGATGCGAACGAAAATTATTGAATCGATTCAGTAAATTTTTTCGGGGACGCACGAAAGACGTGAGAGGGGACCTTACGGACCGAGGAGAGACGAAATCGCACACGGTTACACGAACTGCGCGTGATTCGTGTGTGTGGAGGACCGTACAAAGTTGCACGATCGGTTGAAAAAAAAAAAACTAAACCGTGAACAGCTCAGTTGGTTTCGGATGTATCGTACACTGTACATCGGGTCGCGAAACAATGTCGTAATAACAGTGAGAAAGTTTGAGTTGTGTCGAGTCGCCGACGGAGCCGACGCGTAACGCCGTACATACACAAACACACACACACAGAGCCTTTGACACGTTGGTTTACTGCGTCCGATTGACCCGAGCTCGTGTGTCTCCGCAAAAGACGGTGATATACCCCATTACGACCAAACGACAAACAACTAACACATAACCGCCATGTCGAGAATCCGGGAAGAACGGAGAAAAATGTCGTAAGTAAAACTAACCTCACTAATTCATTCGTATCGTCGCAATATTACAATTGCGCGACGCCCATTCGCTCGCCGGGGATTGCAAAAAACAGAAAGACGAAAAAAAAAAAAAAAAAACAAAGAAAAACCCATTTTCCTCGCTTCGCCAGTGAACCTCCTCGACCAACCCCTCCCCACCCCTCCTCGGCCTTGCACCCCCTCTCCGGTCAACCGCCATTGATTGAAAATTCGATGATTGTATTCCAATTCGACATCGTGATGCATCGCCCACGTTCGAACGTTATCTCGATGACGTCATGAATGATCGTTGGGTTCGAAGGAAAAAAAATAAATTCGTGCGACGAAATTCTGTAGGTTAGAATGAGTTTAGCGGTTGGAAAACGAAAGCATGCATGTGTGTGTGTGTGTGTGTGTGCGAAACCGTCGCAAGGGAGCGCCCTTTGTCGCACACGGTTCAAAGATGAAACCTTTTCTCGCTCGGTCTCGCTCGCTCCGCAGCGAGCGCCGATGGCGCTGTCTCTCTCGCACTCACGACGGTGATCGAACGAGCGAGAAAGCTGGCGCAATATTTTGAGGTGATGAACTACATTGTTGTGTGCGAGGAAAATAGCGCTATCGACGTTCTCGTTGTGGAGCGAGAGAGAACGAGGGAGAAATGTGGTTCATCACTTTAGGGCCGGGGTTGTGTGCTGAACGTATCTGGTTGGGTCTCTCTCACACCGCCGGGGAGCGCCTATGGCGCTGTCTCTCTCGCACTCACGGCCGACCGGCGAATCGCCTCGGAGAGGCTTGAGAAATGTTTTTGGATAGATTCGTGCCAACGGTGCCCCGTCCTTGGGCGCCTCTACGACTCCACCCTTACGTATATAATACTCACGCTTATTTTTATTCAATTAAACCGCGTAATCTCATTCTCTGGTTATTGCTCCTATCCACGCTCTCTTTCTCTCTCTCTCGCTCTCTCCTCTCTCTGTCACTCGCGCCGATCCCCACCCTCCCCTCTCTCTGTTTCTCTCATTGTTCACCTGCGAAGCCGTCTATCCGCATTTTCATTTATGACCAGCTGCCGCACGGACGTTATTTGCACCTTTAACGATCGAACGTGCAATACGTTTCTTTGTTTTGTTTTCTTTTTTGCATCCCGTTGATATTCTCGATGCTTTACGAGTGTTTGACAATTTTTTACGTTAATTATCGATCTTCGCAATGTTTACACATTTGTGTATTATCGCATCGGCGCTGCGAACGTTCTTTGCAATTTTCGTTTTTTCTTCTCTTGTTTTTGCGCCCCGATGTATTTGCCTTTTTTTTCTTTGGAGTAAACTTTGTTTCTATTTTTCCGTTACTTCTTTTCCCTCAAAATGTCATGTCTTCATTTTTGGTTGAAATCAAAATGTTTTCAGGGGGTGGGGATGGGGCTGGGTGGGTAGATAAGAGTCTTATGAGGTTGTTTGGTAGGTGATTCAACGATTATTCGCGTCTCTCGCGATAAGAAATGAAAAATAAGAAAAAAAATATGATAATAATAATGATGGAGACAATCGATGCAGGATGCAGAACGTCGCGGGTTCTGCGAAAGGCTCTCGGGCGTCATGCTGGCTCCTCCGTGGGTTCGTTGTCGCAGTACATCGATAACAGCCACGTAATTCCGAGTATTATTATTATTTTTTTATGATTTTTTTTTTCAATGTCGGAAAAGCATCGAAACGACAAAAATAACAGAAATAGTGCCAATCAATGGGACTAATTGAAGGGAGCAAACAAATTATTATATTTGTATTGTTTGTTGTATATCGTCGATATTTATTATTAACATATTTATGTATTTATTTATTCTTTTATTTATTTATTTATTCATTTACTCATTATAATGCTTTTATATCAATGAATCAATCAATCAATGGAGTTTCATTTGCACAACTTTATGATGCTTTTATATTATAAGTGTGTTGAAAAACGTACGGAGTAATACGGAGTAATATATATATATATATATATATGTAATTCGATGTGAAAACTACTGCCAATGGAGAAAAAAAGTGAAATGGCAAATTGTTCAGAACGTTGCGATAACGGAATACACGAGACAATGAATAACATTTTTTTTTTAATTGTTGTAACCATGTCCACCCACGATCGTTGGCGTTTCATTGAAATGGACCTCGAAAGCGATTACGCGAAACCTGAAGCAAGGTGTATTTGTTATTGTTACGCAAGACAATCGATTTCATACGATTTGTCAACGTAATAATTAATTATCGCGTAAACACATATTAAAGTCGTGTGAATTTTGCATAATAAGCTACAGAATAAGCATAGTAATGAGAAAATTGATGAAACCTCGTCAGTACACGAGTTACCGTACAAATTTCCGATCGGCTACTTCAATAAGAGAAAAGATAAAAATTTGATTGGCAAAATGGAAAATCTTTCGAAATCGAGATGATTTTTTTTTGTTTGATAAAAAATCGAGTCGTGTAGTAGATTTGTGATGATGGAGCTGACGATTTTTGGAGCATTTTGAAGCAGACCGAAGTTGATGAGTATGGAATGCATTAGTGTTACAGGGAAAAATTAATCACGAAGATTTATTCATTTATTGCGTATGTATTTTTGTTTATTTATTTATCAGATGTTTAACATCACGAATGATATCTATTTTTTCTAGCACATCGGGGGATACTCTGTATCAGATACTTGAAATTCCAAAAACGTCGACCCCCGACGAGATTAAAAAGACTTACAGAAAATTGGCGTTAAAGTATCATCCGGACAAAAATCCCGACAATCCGGAAGCGGCCGATAAGGTAAATTTCTACAAACATCCATTATCACGAAATGAAATTACAATCAAGATTGTTAATAAATATATATATAGATCGGGTGGGACGCCCCAAATCAACGAATCAAATTTTTATTCATAAAAAATAATCAAAAAATTTATTTTCCATCGAAAATAATCTAAATATCGATTTTTCGCAAGATATATTAAATTTTTTCATAGGAAACCATTATCGTATACGTTTCGGAAAAAACTCGAATTTCTTCAAAATTTTGAGAAATAAAAAAAAATATAAGGATCAACATGATGCACACTTCAATTTTATGAAAAACGTTCCTCAATTTCGATAAAGTGCCTGAGAAAAAAAATCTCATCTAATTATAATATTATAATAAAATGGTCAAAATAACAGTTACCTCTTGATTAAAAAACCAAAAGTGGAGGGGGAAGAGGGAGGAGGGGTCTAAAAAATCTAGAAAAAAAATAGCGAGGTCTTAGGAACCCCAAAGATAGTAAAAAAAATCAGCGACCACATCGGAGGATAGAAGGGTTTCAGTCCGGCGATTCGGCCCGTCCCGCCCCATATGTATATTTTTTATATCCACAAACGCTAATGGAATTGTTTGAAAATGTTTACGAACAGTTTAAAGAAATAAATCGTGCACATGGAATATTAATGGACCTGACCAAACGCAACATATACGACAATTATGGATCGCTTGGTTTATACGTGGCCGATACTTTCGGCGATGAGAATGTTAACGCTTATTTCGTCTTCACATCGCCCTGGTGCAAGGTAAGACGCTTTTTCAAACCTATTTGAATAAATTGAAAAAAAAATGTAATATTATATTTTCTTTATATAAAATATTATTATTCGTAATCGATTACGTGATATTTTTTTTCTGAATTATTTACAGGCACTTATCATGTTCTGCGGAGTGGTGACCGGCTGCTTTTGCGGTTGCTTCTGTTGCTGCTTTTGTTGCTGTAACTGTTGTTGCGGCAAGTTTAGACTTAACGAGAACGAGCACAATTCCACATATTTCAATCTACAGGTTAGTGAAATATTTCATATTATTCATCGATAGATTTAGCAGTATGAATTTTAGTCCTAGGCGGTTCTTGTACGACGAACGAAAGAAAAAAAAACATGATTGTTCATCGATCGATTAATGATTTGGGAAAAGGGTTCTTTGCCCTGGATTTTCGTTACAATGTTTAACCCTTTTTAGTTACACTGGGTGAATTTTTTTACAACCCAAAATATGTTACGTTAACTCGAAGAAAGTTGAATATCTTAAATATTAGAAAAGTTATGGAAATTGGAGTGAAAAAAGTGGTTTTTTTATTTCAAAAGAATTTTTTTAAAAATCTTATTATATTAAAAATTACGTATTAGTTGGTATAAAAAGTTTTACTCCTACGAAGAAGGCTTGTAAGATGATCAGAATTTTTTTAAAAACATTTTCTTGATTCCAAAATTATGTCACTGCAATTCAAAGTTGCTGGGGTTAATCTTACTGTTTAAAAATGGAAAAAAATATATATTTTTTAGTGTTGCTCAATCATAATTTTACTGAAGTGTTATCAAAGAGGGGTTAAAAAAAGCACCAACAAAAAGGAAAGAAAAGTCGATCAAAAAAAGCCTTTGAACCATTTGATGTTTGAGATTATCGATGAGAACGAAGATGTGGTTTTTTTTTTCGATCGTCGGTGATGTTTGAAGAAACTCAAAAGCATCGAAATCGACGATCCTACGTTGTAATGTATTGTGGGCTCACTGATTCTATTCGCGGAGACGAACTAACGTGCAATAATCCGTCTCGAAAAATTCGAAAAATACGAAATACTAATTTTTATTGTTAAGAATTTCGCGTTGAAATTGCATGCGCCTAACTGTGTGTACTTTGTTTCAAGTTTTTTTTTCTTCATAACAATAGTTTCTCTCGAGGTGGTCATGTCGCAGATGAAAAATGTTTAATTGACGATAAATTCGTTGTTATATACGAATCCAGGCGTAATCTGTAAATTATACGACATGACTGCCTCAGCAAAATCCCCAAAAATAATTTTCAAAATTGGAGAAGCATGAATTTTCCGTGAACCGTCTCGTTGCCACTGAGATACAATTGAAACGTAAGGTAAGTTAGCTTAAAGTCAATTCGACATTTTCAAATATAATTGAAGCAACGAAATTTCAACTATTCGTGGAATAGCGATACAATCAAATCGATTTGCCAAATTAACGATTTTCAACTAAAATTGAAAAATATTGATCGATTCGGAAAAACGAAAAATTTGTTCCTTTGTTATTATTCGACCAACATGATCGAACCTCATTTAGTTTTAGGGGAGAGTTGATTGTTATTCGGATATTTTAAGGTGGATTTTCAGGAATTAAAAGGAAAAAAATATTCTGAGCTTATTTTAACGAAACTACTTCTGGTGATCGGAAAAACAATAATCAGGCATATTCATATTCGAAAGATGGCTCACTATCGCTTGAACTGGAATCTCATTGAAAAAAAAAAATTGGTAAAATGGTGGAAATGTTTCGACATTTTTTGTGCTTTTCACTTTTTTTTAAAGTACTATTATTCCCCTGCAAATCGTAATTTTCAACTTAGAAAAAAACATTTTAGTTCAGACTATAGCGAGATGTGGTCTCAATATGCCCTCCAAATTTTAAGTCAATCGGTTCATTGTTTGCTGAGATATCTTTGCCCTAAGTTGCAAAAAGGCAATTTCGGAAAAAACGAGTTTGAAGATGTTTTCATGGATTCTCGACAGCATTCCCTTGTGCTTTGCGTTCTTTGAATCTGAATAACGTTCTGAATGCGTTCTTTGAATCTCAATAACTCCGACAATTTTGTAAATACGTTGATAACTTTTTCGAGAGATTTTTTTCAAGACTAGAAACTTTACGAAAATGCAAAAATTGTAAAAACGAAAAAAAAAAAAATAATCGAAAAACAGGCAATTCTATTCTTCATCCTATCTATCGTTTTCTTTAGTTCCATTTGCTTGCGAGTATAACTTGAGTTTAGACGATGTTAGCACTGAAACGAGCAGTAATGAGAATCGTTTGCAGTTCCCCTTCTGCTATCGGTGAGTAAACGTTGATTGGACACGAATTTATTTGTTATAGTTTTTTTTTTTGTTCTTTTTTATTTTTTTCACGCCCAACGATTGCACTGTTTTTTTTACAGCAATTCGTAGGATTGTCGCACGAGCAATTTGCATATAGATAAGCAAGCTGTTACGATGAATATTCATATTCTCGTTGATTATTTTGATCTCGTGCTCACGCTTTTTATTCGACCACCCGTTCCTCTCTCATCTATAACAGTCCTTAAAATTATTATTTATCGCTCTTCATTCCGTGTATTTTATTTGGCTCTCGACTACATTATTTATCTCCGAGAAAGCAATCAGTGACCTCGCAAGAATTCATTCACGTATCACGCAATCGTTAACAAATAGGCGAACAAAAAACGAACGTTTAATATACCAAACTTAAGTGGTTCTTAGTTTTTTTTTTATTTGGGCGCTATTGGAGAATAATATGGTTTGAAATAAATGTTGAAGAAATATCCTCAAAATTTAAGATCTCTATCTAAATTTTTAATCTTGCCGCCAACCTCTCATAGTTTGTCATTCAGATAATAGTTTTTTCTTCTTCTCATATTTCAGAATTTTCTTTTATTATGGCTGATGTTTTTTGCCTTGTGGATGATTCTGTAGATTATTAAGAATTATTGGTTTCGAGTCATTTTCCATTGAAAATAGGTTTTTTTTTCTATTCGTAATAAAAAAATGCTGAAATATCAAAAACATTATGTTTATAAACAAAGTACTACAACTGATACCATAGATACTGAACAATTTTTGTTTTCGCCTCAATCAAAGTAGAGGAAATGTATTTTCAATGTGGAATGACTCGAAAGAAATAATTGTTTATAATGTACAGTATTATCTACTGTACTTCAGTCACAATGAAACAAAATTCTGAAATATGAAAATTGATTTGAATGGCAAATTTTGCAAGGCTGGCCGCAGGGTTAAGAATTGAGATAGGGACCTCAAATTTGAAGGACATTTCTTTAAATTCATTTCGAACCATACTAGCCTCTGGAAGCGCCCAAATTAAAAAGAAAACGAACCAAAAACTAGGATCACTCTCATATCATACAGTTACCAGATTAGTTATGTTACATTTTATTTACATTGAATCACGAAAAAAAAATCTTTACGAATCTGTTATTTCATTCATTATTCGTGGCTCATCGTCGTTTCTCAATTAACAGATAAAGAATATGTGAAACAACGACACAATGCTCGAGTTGAGGTTTATAAAATGTTAAAATATCTTTCCTGGAGGGTTTACAACCGATGATTCATATACATATTTTTTCCATCACGACAAATAAAACACTGATAACATATAAAAAATATTATCAAGTTTTTATGCGGCAATTCATTCATTAATTTTTTTTCTTGATCATGACAAAAATTTCTGTTCAATTGTAATGACGAAAAAATGACTTTATTAGTGACTGATAGCTGCATAAAATCTTTGTGAAATAATGAAAAATATGTGTCACGATAGACCGTTTAATTTCCAAGTTAAAAAAAAAATCTGCATAAACATAGTCGAAGACGTCAGAACGGTCTGTAAAATAATTATCGTTGAATCGTCAAACATGTTACATACAGAAAAAAAATAGAAACAATTATTGCAAATCATTTCCATTCTCATCACTATGAATTTCATGTTTCACCCTGAAACTCATTCACTGCACTATTCTCACACCCTCGAAATTTTTTGCAAAAAAATGTTTGGCACTCCAAGGCACTCTTTCGCGCACTCTATGGCTCTGCAACTTTCTCCACGTCGAATTGTCGACTTTACACGTAAATGCATCCAAGAACATGTTTAATGACACTTTCGAAAAAAATTTCCATTGCATCATTTGCCACCGATAATCTATTGGGGGAAAAATATAAAAAATAAATTTCGAGTCTGCAGAAATGAGCATCGTTGAATGAATCTTGAAAAGATGATCGAAAATTATTCAACATTTTTATTTGAATCGATTCTATTTCATTAAAATTGATTAAAAAAAATTGTATCATGCAAAGAGTTGTTTTAGGTATCCGTGAGTCATAAATTATTGTGAACATGCGAATCGTCTTTTTTTTTCACACTGCTAAGCATGATCGTAGCCTAATCTACGAACGCATGTAGGCTTAGCAGTTTTGTTTACGTTGTTGTTGTTGTATTATAGCCGGATTCTCGCAATTGTCATGATGATGTTGTGACGAATCAACCCCGAGGTTCCGAAAAGGTAAGTACTCACGATCATCGTCGTTGTTTACTTTTTCAAGCCCTTCACGTTTTTTTCACCGATAAACCCTTCGCTCACCCACACACATTTTTGTTTACTTTTTTTTTAATTTTTCCACGTGCGGTTGTCATTATCAAAATCCACCATTATCGTTTTTTTTTAAATTTTAACATTAAATGTTTAACTATCGTCATATTCACAACTTTGATAATAGAATTCAATCGATAATACGTGTTCAATTGTGACATCGACTATTTAAAGAAAAAACACTCACAACAGGCTAACCAGTCGTCGTCAGGTGGTACAAACGAATGATAAAATTTTTACATCGCTCTTTTTACATTTTCACATCCGCATGAGAAAAAAAGAAAAAGAAAGACGAAAAAAAAAAAATAATAACAATTTGTTTTGTACAGTTATTAACACTGTAATTGTACGCTTGCACATTATTAGTCTCTCGCCGTTAAGGCGATGTACTACATCGCCGTCGGTAAGTAAAATCACCGATCATCGCGTGAAATTAGAAAAAACCGGATGGTCTTAATTTTATTTTTCGAAATCGGCTGAATGGAATTCAATAAACTCTTTGAAAATAAATTCGGAAGTAATTCAAGATTTCAGCCCTTCTAGTTTTTTTCACGAATTCGCAAAAAAAAAAAAAAAATTATACATTTTAATAGCCAACGGGAAATCTGTACTTTAAAAATTGCAGCAATTTTTAATCACCGAACTCAAATGAAAAACGACAAGAACGACAATATCAGAAATCTTGCGATAAACAATTCAGTATATCACAGATGTCATATTTCGGTATAAATATCAAGAACAATACTTTCTACAATGACGTCGGTAAACCATTGAAAAACTCACGAAATTAAAACTGATAAAAAAGAAGACTGAGATTGCTCGTTCGCTATGTAGTACATCACCTTAACGAAAATGAAAAAAAAAATAATAATAATAAATACTACTAATAATAATAATAGTCATTAAAAATAAAATTAATCGTTGATGGGTTTAAATCGTCGACCGATTGACCATGCCGTTTATATTGTGATCCTTCAAGGAGGACGAGAGCGAGGAAGAGGCCGTTACCGCGCAACCTCAGGGCGGAGCGTCGAAGGGTCCAGCGAGTACCACGGTATTCGCGATGCCTCCACCACCGTCTTCCCAACCCTCTGCCCCGAACGAGGGTACAAACTTGACGAGCGGGGCCGATCGTCCCCTTTATGGCGAAGGTAAACCCTAAAGAAAGAAAGAAAGAAAGAAAAAAAATATCAGAAATCGAAAACCTCATCGACCCTTACCAGCACCGACTCAGTAATATTTTCATTATTGTCAAAATGTCAAAAAGAAAAAAATAAAAACCCCCGGGAGCCAAAAAACATCAAAAAGCATCGCGTATGCACGAAAAAAAGAAATCGGTCAAGCTTTTTGTAACGATCGCCCGAAACGATTAACACATTAATTACGATTAAGGCGGATATTTTTTTAAAAATCGATTTGGCGAAAAAAAAAATAATAAAAACGATAAAGACCAAAAAGTCATGTTACGAGTTAAATCAGTTATTGTAGATGTATTAATTTCAACTTGAGTCATGGAAAATCGGATACACTTAGCTGAAGAAAGATGAAAAAAAAGAAATTGAAACAAAACAATCCAAAATCGCGACAAGTCTTGTTAATTGTTTAAATGAGGGGTTTGATGATAATTATTCGAGACTTTGTTATTTCAATTCGAGTTCCGCCTCCTTCGTGTTACATCATGCTTAGAAACGATAGTTTGAAGAATCTCGTTGACGCAAAGATTATTTCGCACGCTTTCTTCTTTTTTCTTCGTTGTTTTGTTATAGAGGTCTGGTCAATTTGAAATATACCACCGCGTAAAGCTTTTATCAACGTCAAACGGGATACTTTTCGAACGCAGGAGGCGATAAGGAATGTTTTTCGCCCCGGCATTCCGCCCCTCCCCCCTCCACCGTAGAACAAAATATCACCGTCGATATCTATGCACTACATGTATACATGATCGCACTATCGAACTCACATAAGATTTCTTCACGAGTAGGAATATTAAAAAAAAACGAACACCAGAGACTCGAGTGAGGGACCCCAAAGCTTTTGCAGTTTTTTTTTCTTTCCGTTTTTTGGTCATCCAGCCCACGTGATGGTGGATCATTCTTGCAACCGCTATCACGATATTTTTTACGATATTTCTTACCGTGTCCAGTCGACGGTAAGCGCGCATTTTTTTAAACCTCCCCCTCCCCCCTTTTCACCCTCCCCCAAAGTGACTTCCCAATCGCATATCTTTCGAATTCAACGAATACGTATGCGACCGAAAAAAAGAAATAACACTCGTCACGGAAACGTGAACGCTTAAACGTCAGTAGAACGATAATATGAAAAATAATAATTATTAAAATTATTATTTTTTATCGAACAATTTTCATGGCGTTTTATACAAATTGAATAATCGTTTTTATTTTTTTTTTCGGCTTGTATGTAACAAATAATTCTATTAAAGCGTTTTCGCTTAAGTTCTTTATAATTTTGTTTATTTATTTATTTATTTTTAATATTATTTTGTTTTTCCGTCCTTTATTTATTTGTCCGAAAAATTTTACGTTTACCGATCACAGCCACGGTTCATCAGAGAACTCCATTCACCATCGTTAGACAGTGAAAAAAAAAAATAGACATATACTCCCGAAATGCCATCAACCCCGTTCCGGCTCGTCCTCTCACGAAAATCCACGAATCCCAAATTAAATCGTATTATTGTTTTACTTGTTGTACATCGATCTTTCAATAAATTATTATTTTATTTAACTGTATATTATTTATATTATTATTATAATTTTTTCGTTTCCGCGTCGCAAATACACAAATTTGTATACAGATTTATTTTAGTTAATTTGCAAATTCGTCACAAGACTACGAGACTGTTATTATGATTTTTTTTTTTCAACGAATCAAAACAAAAAAGTGAAAAATCATCGAGATTACATTTATCATTAGTCATTATTTATTTTTAATTTCGTGGCATCTGAAGTTTTTTAAAACGAATGAAAAAGAAAAGAAAGTGAAGAATCATCGAGATTACGTTTATCATCAGTCATTATTTATTTTTAATTTCGTGGCATCTGAATTTTTTTGGAACGAATGAAAAAGAAAAGAAAGTGAAAAATCATCGAGTTTACGTTTATCATCAGTCATTATTTTTTTTAAATTTCTTGGTATCTGAATTATTTTTTGAACGAATGAAAAAGCAAGACAAAAAAAACAGTGAAATATCTACGAGCTTACATTTATCACGCCTGTGACTCAATAATGACAACAACCACGATAAAAATTAAAAAAAAAAAACAAAAAATGACAAAATTTTTTTCCTACGTGGCGATTAGTCACGAATCCCTTCATAGGCACGAACGTTGGAGCGCCTCCGTCGGGACCGACCAAGTGGTAATCGGTCGATATGAAAATCGAGGCCGAACGATGAATCTCAAATGTAAAACGAAGAAAGCAGCAAAGCAACAACGACTTGGCACGCGAGCAACCCAAGCAGCAGCAGCAGCAGCAGCTGCACCACGAAACAAGCAAACGCCCGATGAGTTATCGCAAAATGAAAAAAAAATATAAAAAATATATATATATAACATTTTTATTCGTAACTAATGCAAAAAGAAAAAAATAACGAAGCAGGACAGATGGACGAGCGAATGACAAAACAATTGGAGAAAAAAGAAGAGTAATAAACACTACAAAGAGACCATGGCCGAAAAATCGTGATTCTACACGAAATCTCGAATATTTGTTAGACGTGTAAAAATTGTTGAGTAATTGATTTTTTTTTGCTCCGTTGATTTTTTTTCATTCCGACTGGAAACAAGTCACGCGACGGGTGAGGAACGAAGGACGAAGATGCCGATTGATTGTAATTATTTAAATTTTCCAAGGGTTTTGCTAGTCAGTTAACAATCACGTTGATAATTTTTACTTATTAAAAAAAAAATTACGATGTTATAACGATTATGATCAAAGTGCATACGATTGTTGTGTATTGTACAGTGTGACGACTAATTGGTCCTATTCAATTTGAATAATGCATTTTCCGCAAGTATTTTTATTTGCATAACGAACTACTACAGCGATGTCTGTCGCAAGTGAAAAAAAAATTATAAAAAAAAAAAAAAAAAACGAAAGAAAAGAAAAGAAAAAATGCGATACTATCGCAACGGACATCAGTTCTCGTAGATATAATGATACATTGGGTCAAGCACAATTGCCTGTTTGTTCTGTTAGAATTTTAAATCGTGATAAAAAATGGCCGAATTGGCGCGCGAGTAGTTTATAGAAACTACTTGCTGTGTCGTGTACGATTTTCTTTTTATCGATAACAATATGGGTTTTGAGCTCGTCAGAAAATATAGGTACTTACACATATGCTCGTGGTCGCATAAAATAATGTTGAAACTTGAGAAGAAAAAAAAAAGATTGATGCTCGATCGCGGATTGCGTCAATTGAAAAAAAAAGGAAAAAAAATCAACTAATCGTGGGCTACGTAAATTTTTTTTACGTCCGATGGCTGCCACACGATGTAATCCCAAATCATTTCATAATCTCGTTGATGTTTTGTCTCTCATTCTTTGAAAAAAAAAATATCATGTTAACATAATAAATTATCCTAAAAAAAATTTACGAACGATAATCGTTTTATTTGTGTTCATGTTGCATTTAGAAAATTATTAATCACGTATAATCACGTTTGGTACCAATACCCAATGACCGAATTGTCCGGACCGGGACAAATCGTCGTCACGCTCATTCATCATCACTCAATGACAAATAATTCTGTGTGTTCCAAATACGAAAAAAAAAAAATTAGAAAAAAAAAACATTATTTCTATTCGTAGAATGAAAACGAATGCATGAGAATTATGTACAATTGAAAATATTTCAATATGAGTATCCTTAGGACACGCGACAAATCTACATCGATATGATATAAACAGAATATTGTAAGATTCTCCGAACTGTTTATGGGGAGACAAAAAAAAAGTTAAACCATGTTTCTAATATTGAGATTTCACGAAAGTGAACGATGATACGAATGCCGACGTTGCCATGTTGAATAATGGATTCGCGTTATTTATGTACTAAATTCCATTACGTGTACTATGTATATTTCACGTGTGTGATTATAAGTGAATCCACATAGATGTGAAAATCTCGAAGAGTTTTGAACAATTAAGATTGTCGAATTAGCTACAGCAGCTGATATATTCGTACACAATTCTTTCCATTAAACGTGAATAAATAAATAATATTATAATGAATAATAAAACGAAAAAAATAAAACTTTAAAAACTCAATTGAATATATATATATTTAACGTCTGCAGATGGTGCATCGGTAATATACATAAGTATAAATATGATATATATATATATTAAAGTGGTCCTTAGCAAGGGTCATTTTTAAATCAAAATTTTGCCCCCCTCCTCCACATAGGTTGCAAATAATTTTTTTTTAAATGTTCGAAAAGTCTTCCAAATCTATCCCAATATCTACCCATGCCTATGGCATTTTTATTTTTCTAAAATTATATACCATGAAATGTTCAATCGAGTTTATTTATGATAGCTAGAATATCAACAGGAGAAAAATGCTCAATGTGCTTCCTTCATCAAAGCGATGCACACTGAAAAAAAAAAATTGTTAATACCCAAAAACAAAATGGCGGGACTAATATGGCGCCTCGAAAATTAAAATTACGCTAAAAACTTGTTTCTCGCTTTTTTCGGTCACTGGACATGACTTTGAGGCTCAAAATGCCAATATACACTGAAGTGGAACTAGTACGACAACATTAAATACACAAACTTGTATTACATTATAAATTAAACATTTACACGAAAACTGAAGACAGAAAATCCCAGATAAAAATTGTTGAAGTAAATCTATGAAGTTTTTATATTTTATGTCGTCACACTAGTTCCACCTCAGTGTATTTGGCATTTTGATATTTTTTCAATCTTCCAGCCGCCATATCAGTTCCGCCATTTTTTCTCGGGGATTAGCAAATTTTTAAAGAAAAGTACGCATCTTTCCCATAAAGAAAGCATATTGAGAACATTTGTCTTATGTTGATATTTTATGCATGACAGATAAACATGATAAACATGGAAATTTTATTTAATAAAAAAAATTAAAATAACCCGTGATGCGTAAATACTGAGATAGGGCGGCGAGAAGCTTTGAAAATATTTTCTAAAAATGATTTGAAGCCTATGTGCGGGGGACAAAATTTTAATTAAAAAATGACCCTCTCCACGGATGACTCTAATATAAATATTTATATAAATATCATGCGCTTCTGGCATTGCATTGAACAAATTCTAGGATAGCGCGACAATTGTCAATTTTCCACATACGCTTCTGCGTCCGAGTATCGTACAGATTGTTGTCTACCTTTGTTCCAACGTCCTTCCATTGAATTATACAGATTTGATTTTAAAAAAACACAGCATTGCGTGTGGAAAATAGTATCACAAGTGATCGCATGAAAAAATTAACGAAAAAGTGCATTTTTCTTGGTCACTGTTGCGTGTGATTGTCGATTATCCGTGCATTTATCTGTTGCGCATCGAGAGAAGCCTGGTTGTTTTCGTTTTACAAGAAAAATAATTGCTTCGCACTTTTAAAACGGTAGGTCGCAGCCAATTATTTTTCATCATGTTATTCAAATTAATTTATTCGGATTATTCGTGTGAAGAGGCTTTTTTTCTAAGCCGTTCCGATAGATAATTTACCCATGCCATTTTGCTGTGTACTGTACAAATAAATACATATATATACATATAGCTTTCTTCCGCTTGAAAAACAACCACGAATATGCAGAATATTGGCAATGCAGAGCGTCACGTGTGATTTTCATGAACAAAAATATTGAAAAACTCGTATATACAATAATAATCATATTATATTGATCTCGTCTGAGGTATTTCATTATTTTCAACTCTGATTTATATTATATAGACCTTTTTTTTTTTAAATTATCGTAATAACCATGTTCATGAAATTTAATGTACAGTAACGTTCGTTTTGATTAATCGAAAATCGAGTACTTAAACGATTATTGCACTCGTATTGAAAGAATTGTATCGCAACAGCGGCGGGCAACGTTGTGTTTGATGAAACAGCAAATTATAATCGACACTAATCCGATAGATGCACGAGAATAATCACATCGTGCGAAACAAATCGAAGAAACTCGCATGATTGATCCCATCGTCATAAAGGATTAATTAAATCGAAGCTAAATAACTGTAAAATCATGTAGCAATCAAAGTAATGTAAATAAAGCAGAATTATCATAAATTCAATATGTCATTTGTGTCCAATTCATTAGTTTTTTTTTTGTCAACAATCACAATTGACGAAGCAAAAATCTGACGTAAAATTATAAATAATTTCGTCGAAAAAAAAAGAAAAAAAAAATGAATAAATAAAATCACGTACCTCGAAACACTTTTTCTCCACAAAACAACAGGAATCACTGACATAGTAACAAGAACAAAACAACTGTCCGAGCAATTGGCGATGCACCAACTTATGACATATAAATCCCAGACACGAATTTTCCTCGCACATCACCTATCAGCGATTAGAATCGACCCTAGAACGGTATAAATCCCGGGCATATCGGTCAACAGCATACTGGGGTAACTATTTACCCCATGCAATCGTCGGTTGCTTGCCGTTCAGCGGCCAGCGGTCAAGGATATTCGCCCTTCACTCTCAGACAACTCTGGAGACCCAAACTATATTACCTCATACTTTGTACCGCCCTAGCTTATCGATTCCGTACAAAAATACCAATAAAAAATCCACTGGGGTAAGGAGTTACCCCAGTATACCGGTGTAGAGTCATTGAGTCATTGAGAATCGATGGAACAAATGACGATCAATGTTTTTTTTTTTTTTTTTTTTTTTTACAATGAAAATTTAATTGCGAAAAAATATTCGCCACATCGAATCGGAGCTCACAGTGGCCAAGAGTTGGATATAGAAGTATCAAGAATGTTGCAATGAAAAAAATTCGGTCGTATCCGCCAAAGCTGTGAAAAAAAGGAAAAAATGTATTATATTGTCAATAAATGTCTATTACTGGTACGACTAAAATCAGGTAGTAAGTGCTCGAACGAGAAAATCCAGGGAAGCAAATTGAAATGAAAGTTTTCCGGAAAAAAAAAAAAATAAAAAGGAAAAGAAATATCGAAAAAAATAGGAAAAAAATTAAGCTTGCGGAAGACTATCGTCAGCTGTGGGGCACTCGAGTGATTTACGGAGAAAAAAAAATGAGAAAAACGGATAACGAAGTGGGCTGATTAATTAAGTACGTACTGTTCGTGGAAAATCTTTATTAGCTCTTGGAAACTGAACAACCCGGCCCAGAGACTTTTCTTCGATAGAATCCAGCTACGTCAATGTTGAAAATCCATCTCCGGGAAACTTGAACGGAATCTGACGTGGGTTCTATGTCGAACCTGCTTACGGGACTTAATCAGCCGTCTCGTCTAATTAATTGAAACGATGGAGCTTAGTTCGCGATTTATGTAGCGTACTAGTTTGTACAATGCAAGTGAGATATATATATATATATATATATATATATATATATATATATATATATACGGATAGCGGTTTTTTTTTAATTGTTTGTTTTTATTTTTATTTATTAATTAATTAAAAAATGTAATAATCGTAGAACGATAATATCAAGTGAATTAGAGTACTGAACATTTTATCAAAAAACATTGTACTAAAAAATGCTTCATATTCAGTAATTATTATCTAATCGAGTTTATATTTCTACTGAGACACGATCTGTTATCAAATGCACCATTGAATAACGATGAATCCATGATAATTAATTTATAATTAATACAATTTAGTTAAACCATTTGAAACGCGTTTTTCAACTTCATTTTTTCGGTTCCGTAGAAATCTAGAAACCGATTGAGATAAAATTTGGTACAGAGACGTAGATCGATGACCCGGAAATAGAAATTATAACATTAAAAAAAAATTTGTACCCCCTCTCATAGATTAAATAGTGAACTCGAAGGTTTTTTCTGCTCACCTCATCGAGTGAGGTGTCTTTTAATAGGTCTCCTGGAATGCAATTTGAAATGTTCCGAGACCTTTTCGTTTCAATCATTTAGTCACGAGATATCTGCTTTCAAAGTCGTTATCACAGTGTCCCCCTCCCCTCTAATTTTTAAACTATCAATCCGCAAAATTTGACAAAATTCGAGAATGTAGTTTTCGGTACGTACATTTAATCAAAATTATAACGAACACAGTAGCAGAAATCGTTTACGAAAAATATAACGATAAAAAGTTTTCATTAACGCTTTTCTGGAGATTTCATCCAATTTGGACCAATTTTTTTGCTACAAATTAACCAATAACCGAAAAAAAGATCATACAATATATCATGCAAGAGTAAAACTTATTTCTCATGACGGAAAGTCATTGCCCAAAATATTTTTGCGCAAAGTCGCTTTGGTTATGATCCCATGAATAATAATGAGAATGTGAAAAGTTGAAAAAAAAATTATTATTACAAGTAAAAGCCGGTTGTATGCCGAAATTAGCCAAATGAGCCGTAAGGAAAGACCGTTATTTTTTTTCCTTGACGCAGACACGGACGAGGGTGAAGCGACAGGAAAAGCTGACCGAGCTAAAATTATTCGTAAAAGCTGGAGAGTTCATCCAAGTGCTCGCGGGCCTGTGACCCGTGATAAGAAGTTAAGCGGCACGACTTTTAATTCACGCGCGTACTCCGTGCACGGATTTCGACCGGTAATCCATATCCATTTTACCTTCTTTTCTCAACCAACTTGAGCCCGACGTTATCTCCTATCCCACCCTTCTCTCGACTCAATGTTTTTCACCCTCAATTCATGTTAACACATCCACTTGGACGGCGCATCGTTCCCAAAACTTCAAAACTTGACGATGTATTTTACAAAAAAAAAAAAAAAAAAAACAAAAACAAATTATTTTTCAATTAATAATTATATTCTATTAATTAGATAATATTGGTTTTCAATTATTCTTCTGATAAAACAATATTTAATATTTAATCACTAATTACAAAGTTTAAGCCCACATTTTTCATATATTTCGAAACACTAACGCTCGATTTACTTAATAATTTTTCATAGAATAAAAAATCCATGATTTTCGAATTTTATTTGCTTATTGCTTGACTTAGTTAGCAGACGAACAGACAACCTTATACGATCACTCACTCTCATCGTATAAGGGTTTCATTTTCTTTGTTTTTTTTTTTTCATTCAGAGGTGCGAAACCCTGAAAAATAAAAATATGTTAATTCTGACTCAAGCGTATGAAGGTAGTTCAAGAATTACAAATTCATGATAAAGCCACGTAGTCGTTCGCCAGTTGGTCCATAAGCTCTCACTCTCCCTCTCTTTCTCTCTCTCTCTCTCTCTCTCTCTCTCTCTCTCTCTCTCTCTCTCTCTCTCTCTCTCTCTCTCTCTCTCTCTCTCTCTCTCTCTCTCTCTCTCTCTCGCCACGACTTCGTATGTGAAGAGCCGGATATTCGACGACCCGTTTTTTTTCTTCCTTTCTATTTTTTTTTTCAAACCATCAGCACTCTAACTGCGGCTCCACGGAATATTCATGATCATATAACGGCCAAGATACTGATGTAATAACAGAGCCAGCGTGCAAGAGTGAATTGCGGTTGAACGGGGAAGCGAGCAATTTTCAATTAATTCCGAGGCATGAGTAGCCCCGGAATAACTATCAACTATTTCGCCCGGAGTGCCGGAACAAATGGACTCGATGAACTTGCGCGAGGCCCTTGCACTTTCAAAAGCACATACGCACGGTGAGGTAGAATTGCAAAGGGGCGACGGGGGGGGGGGAGAAGCGAATTTATGCGTTTGAGGATCTGACCGATCGGTTTTCACCCAAACCATCGTCCGTCACTGTCCACGCGGGTTCGAGACAAACTCCTACTCCAACTATTTCGGTATTGTACACACGGTGATGTTGACCGGTTGTTTTTCGTTACAAATGAGGCACATCGATGAAACAGCACGTTTCGCAAACGATGGGAATAAATTGAAACGATATTGCTGGTGAAACACGAAACTACGAGAATCCGATTATGATTCCTCATAAAGGAAGCTACAGGACGGTTCGAACATTTTTTTTAAGGTATCCCACAAACTGTAAGAGTCAAAGCAAGCCTAAGATATACCATCAGGAGACTGTGATGATCTTATCATCACAGTCTCCTGATCTCTACCTCCAAGTGCCCAAAATATTCTCTGAATATTCAACTTGCAGCTCAAGTGTTTTCATTAAAATCTGACGAGGACTTTTTGTGTTATATTAAATTGAGCGTGATTTTCCATAAGGCTCCATGTTAAACGTGTGAAAATAAAAGTGTTGATGTCTTTTTTCTCGCGCTCCGGAAAGCCATAAAAATTTGACTAAACCTTTTTCTTATCAATACCTATAAGTATGCCAAGTTTCATGAAAATCTGACGAGGAACTCTCTTATGGAGGGTACTTCCATAACGGGATCTTGATGTCAATAGGTTCGTAATGTCTGAAAAACATTCCGAAATAACATTTGGAGAACATATCCGCATGTACGTGTGCTTTTTTGCTATTCAATGCATTTTGATTTCTCATAGAGGAAGCTGTGTTATGGTGGAACATTCCTAAAAGTATAGAACATCCTTCATCCGTGATATATATGAATATATATTAAATTTGGTGGAGATCGACCGAATGGTTCGGATTTTACAGAAATTCAAGTTTTTCAATTTTGAGCCTTTGTCGATTCAAAAATATTTGACTTGCCATGTCCGACCATAGAAACCATCTGGTAGGTATCGTGGTTCGAATATTCGGGCCGATGGGTTATGCAATCGCGCTGTTTCACTAGCACGACGAGTTTGTCTGACCAAAAACTGAGTTTATCACTGTCCGCCCGTTTGAAACGTCGCTTCCGTCAACGTTTCCACTCTGCCTGGGGCTTTTCACTAACCCCGCTGGCTCTACTCTCCGCACGATATTACCCCCCCCCCCCTCCTCATACATTCGAACACACTTTTCATTCAGTTTTAACCTCACCACAAACTAAACTTCAACCCGATCCTGATTCGAAAGACAAAAAAATGGAGTCAATTAAAACTCTTTCCGTCTTTTTTCCCACCGAGATTTGCATCGTACTATCAAACGTTTGTGAAGTACAAACATATGGATGGGAACAATTTGATGAGAAGAAAAGAAAAAAAAACAGAAATGGAAAAAAAATCATTCAAAGAAGAAAACGTATCGATGATGGATCCGTGATTGAGAGAAACTTCAGACAAAGTTTCTTGTGTTAGTCGAAGTCCGGAAGCACGTGATTATTCGTACGTGTATAATGGGTGAAAAAACAAATAATAATAACGATAGGAGTGCGAGTGAGACGGACGAGGGAAATGGAAAAGTTAAAAAGTTTGATAATTGGCTGATTGAGAAATCAATTTACGTCGGATGATTGGGATCGTGGGTTGAACGGTGGGGGAGGGGGAGTTTTTTTACTCGCGAAGGATAAGTCTGGGGACGAGAGGTGCAGCACGAAGAGGGCCAAGGAGGATTCCAGGGGTGAATAGGGAACGGCCGGAGTAGTTGACGGCGGCGAGGCGGGCGGGGAGGGGGGGAGGGCAAAAATGGCTTGTTAGTTCGTTCGTTAATTTCTCGCTGCAGCACTCTCGAGTCTCACCCGTTGGAGCGGCTCAACCAGGGAACGAGCCAGCCACCCCGGTAATCACCGACGTCGCGAGCGACGACCGTAAATAAGCGATGCGTCGGTAAAAATAGATGAAAAAGAAAATGGGAATATATGTGTATGTATAAAACGAATTTATATATCCACGTTGCATCGCCACATCGGCACGATTAAATAGATCCCCACTGGCGTGTCAATTAAATATATATATACATATATATGTATATGTATTATGTATATAATTAATTAATTGACGCGCCAGTGGGGATCTATTTGATCGTGCCGACGTAGCCCTATGGTATATTGTGTATCAAGGACGTGGAGAAGGCGATTCGGACTAGTGTGAAGTGGCTGCCCGAGCGAAGCGAGAGCTGCAATCGCACACGTCAAAATCGCTTCACGTCCCTGATGCACACGATACTTTTCGTCCGACCTCCCGTGAAAAAGCTCATTTCATTAGTGTGAAGCTCTCGTCTGAAATCGATCACTTCAGACTCGCTTCGCGAGCATGGAATCATGCGTTTCTGAGGGTGGTCAGGTAAATATATATAGATATATGTACATATTGAAACAAGTTTATTATTTTCAGTTGCAATTTATTTTCACGGTAAATAGCAAAGTTTCGAAGATAAAAAGTAAGTGCAATAGATGGTATTAAGGTCATTTGAAACTGAGATATTTTTTTGTTTTACAATTTGAAAAGAACCCACACAGCAAAATTGATCCCGGGATCATCCTGATACAGTCCTATTCGGGTCTCGGCAAGATAGAACGTCCTATAGACGTCTGTGGGAGGTACTAGTGAGACATTGTTCTACCCGGGATTAATATAGGATGGCTTGAGGATGTCCTGTCGTGACCGCTCGTAGACGATCGCAGTGCACTCTCTTATAGACGTCTGTGGGAGGTGCCAGTGAGACATTGTTCTACCCGGGATTAATATAGGATGGCTTGAGGATATCCTCCCGTAACCATGAGTAGACGATCACAATGCACTTGCTTATAGACGTCTGTGGGAGGCACTAGTGAGACACTGTTCCACCTAGGATTGATATAGGATGGCGTGAGGATGTCCTGTCGTAACCGTTAGTAGACGATCTCAATGCACTCGCCAATAGACGTCTGTAGGAGGTACTACTGAGACATTGTTCTACCCGGGATTAATATGGGATGGCTTGAGGATGTCCTGTCGTAACCGTTAATAGACGATCGCTGTGCACTCTCTTATAGACGTCTGTGGGAGGTGCCAGTGAGAAATTGTTCCACCCGGGATTAATATAGGATGGCTTGAGGATGTCCTGTCGTGACCATTTGTAGACGATCGCTGTGCACTCTCTTATGGACATCTGTTCGAGGTACTAGTAGGACACTGTTCTACCCGGGATTAATATAGGATGGCTTGTGGATATCCTCCCGTGACCATGAGTAGACGATCACACTGCACTCTCTTATAGACATCTGTGGGAGGTACTAGTAAGACACTGTTCTACCCGGGATTAATATAGGATGACTTAAGGATGTCCTGTCGTAACCGTTAGTAGACGATCCCAATGCACTTTCTCATGGACGTCTATGGGAGGTACGAGTAAGACTATAACATGAGGTCTTATAGGAGAAACGTCTTATACTTGAGTATTTCAGTCACTGAGTGAGGAAAATAACACTCTCTGTGTTCCTGTTAGATGTGCGTTATATGAGCGTAAAGTAATGGTACAATCTCAATAGTCAGATTAGCGTAGTGGTTTAAGTTAGGTAGTTATTAGTTAGGTAGATAGGTCAGTCCGTCAGGTCGTAGGTTCGAATCCCCGCAGTGCCATCTTTCCGAAATGCAAATTGCATTTCCGGACAACTTTTTTTTTTAATTCATATTGGTCAAATAATTGAATTAATATAACGATATGTCGACTGTCGGCCAAAAAAAAATTGATTTAACAAATAAATAATTATTTCGCAAGCGTTTTTTTACGGATATGCATATAAGCAAATCTTTCGACATCGCAGGGACGTCAGTGGGATTGTCCCATTCCGGTAACACATAGCGGACATTTAAAAGCGCATGGGAGTCCCATGGGACCATCCCAATACCATCACGAGACAACTGTCGAGACGTCCGAAAGACGTACTTTGGACGTCTTTTTGCTGTGTGGGAATTAACAATTTTCTTTTAAACAAAATTCATTGAAAACTAACGACGAAAAATGGTTAACTTTTCTTTTTTATTGCAAAACAGAAAATATCCTCATCTTAAGTGACCTTGATACTACGTATTGCACTTACTTTGCATGTCCGGAATTTTTTGTTTACCGAAGAAAAAAATGACAACTAAAAATATGGAATAATGTATAGATTCACATGTTAATCGAATTCGTGAAGACGGAACTTCAAAATATTGTCGGATTGGGCTTAAATCTTGACAGTTGTCTCCTGATAGTGTCTACTTCAAGTAGTTTAGTAATCGCCATAAGAACCGAAAAACTTTTCCTTTTTTCAACACACCCTCGTATAATAATATCAACGGAATATATAAATTGGCAATTTCGGACGAAGTGGATCTCACCGTCGACCTTGCAGTTACTTGTCTTTTTCTTTGTTTTTTCCAAACAAATTCCAAATCCAATACTCTATATCCAGGATTTTTTTAGCTCACCGAAATCGTTTTTGTGTACAAGAGCCGCAGATGGATTAAGTTTAATCGCCCACTTTAGAGTTGGTAGGCACCTAAAATTCGCAAAGTGTGTGTGTGTGTTTTTTCTTGTATCATATATAAGGATTACCGATAGTTCGAGTGCAGTCTCTGAAATGCCCTGTACCTACATGGTATATGATGTGTTCGGAAAACGACTTTACAATTCAAGTACGGTACGTTTTTTTTCCTCGCAATGGCAGAAACCTTTCGGATTAGCACCCTTCGAAGACGAGCAGAAAAACTTGAGGCTGAACGAAGGGCCACTCGTAAGCTCGCACGAATTCGCGTTTACTATTGAGTCGCTGAAGCTTCGGGTTGAATTGCTCCTCGTGCTCCTTTCTTATCTCTCTCTCTCTCTCTCTCTCTCTCTCTCTCTCTCTCTCTCTCTCTCTCTCTCTCTCTTCAGATCGTTTCGTGTACTTACTTGCAATGGCCAGTGCCCAAACAGCTTCACCATGATATCCAACGGAAAAGTTTATCCTTGTCGCCTCATGATTGGTCCATCTACCTTCCGACACAGCTTCCCGCCCAACCACACAAACACACACATACACACCCAAACTCAAGCTTCTACTCATTCTTTCTTTCCGCCATCTCTATCTTTTTAATTCCCCGCACTTTGTTGGTTCTTGCTATTTCCGTTGACTTCTTCGATACTCGAAGCACACTGTCGGAATTAAACTTTTAGAGTTTCACCAATTGTAGGTCAAGCCAAATAAATTGTAAGAAGAGAGTTTATTTTTCCGGGTATTTATTGTACAGAATGATTTTCGAACGGTTTCAATTTGGTTCAATATTTCTTTTTGCGAAAAAGTTAAGAAAATCAGTTACGTTTAATTCGGGAATGAACCGTCAGATTCGAGTTTCGTCAAAGTTGGAGGAATGGCCATTTTTTGGAGTCCCATAACTTTTTTTGGGTTTCACTACAAACGAAAATTCGTTCACTACAAACAATTACACACCCAAATCTTGAAGATGGACGCAAAAATATCGGAAAAAAATATGAAAATTTATTTTTCATGGTCCAGAATAATTTGGAAGGTGGGTAGCGATATATATATTTTTTTTTATTTGGGCCAAATAAGAACCACCCAAATATATATATGTATGTATATACCGACCCCTAACCTTCCTCGTAATTAGCGCATAACAAAATGACAATAATGAGAATCTCTTGGAGTTGTGAACTCCGGTTGAAGCGTCAACGTTGAGTGGAAGAGGAAGGAACGCGATGGTAACGGAAGCGGAAGGAACGAACTAGTAACCGAAGAAAGCGAGGGACGCGAGCGCCCACACACATTGAGGCAGCCGGCAGAGAATGGAAAATCTCTCACGCTTTAGTGGAGCGTCTGTGAGAAAGATCAAAAGGGTCGAGGAAGGACGCGAGAGGAAGCTTGAGTGGGATGGAATTGAAGGCCGCAGCTTCCATTCTAGGTACGGCCTTCAAGACCCCCCCCCCCTCTCCCCGCCCCCAACCACCCAACCCCTGTGTGAAAATCAATGTGAGCCGCTGTGGTGTCGCTACTAGCCGTCCTGATAACGTTTGCATACATCCCCTCTCTCTCTCTCTCTCTCTCTCTCAAGCGTTCTCTTCGCTAGCCACGCTCTCATTCACCAATACCACCGAGCGCCACACAAAACTCTTTCGAGCACAAAATAGTCGACCCCCTCCCCCACTCCGTCTTTTTTTGTTGTCCCTATACATTTGAGTTGCGAAAAAAATCAACACATATCGTTGCAAAATAACAAATAATTTCACCTTATGATTTTAGGGGTAATCTTATTATCGAATCCGTCTAGTCAATTCAATCATATTGCGGATCAGTTTTTAACATTCCCTTTTCTTTTTAATCGAAGTGAGAGCTGTGGCCTGTCTTTCAATTTTTTATGGATTTTTCGAATTCTTTGATTTTCGTAAAGCTTATGAGTCTTGAGAATAATATCGCGATAAATTATTCAGCTATTCAGAAAATTTCCGGAGTAAATGAGATTTGAAAAAGCCTGAGGGATGCTATTGAAACTGCGCGAAACAATTTTGAATGTGTTTTTCATGAAACTGCCTTTTTGCAACTTAGAGCAAAGATATCTTAGCAACCAATTAACCGATTGATTTGAAATTTGAAGGGTTAAGGGAAATTTGAAGTACTGACACCACATTTTGCTATCGCTTGAACCAAGAATATTCTTTCCTAAGTTGAAAGTGATTTGTAGGGGGATAATAAGACTTTTGAAAAACGTGAAAAACTGGAAAAAAATCGAAATAGTTTCACCTTTTTTACCAAACAGAAGTTTCAAAATTAGATCCAAATTCAGACGGCAGCGATTCATCTTCCAAATATGAATATTCCAGGTTTTTGCTTTCTCAGATTACCAGAATAGCTGAAATCATTGTCCAAGTCTAAAAACAGAAGTTCTATGGCCCATCTTGCAATATTTTTTGTGAAAAAAAAATCTGCATCATCTAAAAGTATTGTTAAAAATAGTAGCCAACTTTCATTGCAATAAACCCAAAAAGGTTCTCTAAAAACTCTTCCTCTACTCTTCCTTGAAAAGTCGAACTCAATAGCTCTCTCAGAATCCAAAGAAAAAAAAGAAAAAACTTATCATCGCAGATCGTTGATACCAAAGCCATTCGCGTCATCGTTAAACATGTTCGCCCGAACTTTTGATAAATCCGACTCACGATCTCACGGTAAAGTAAGGTTAAGTTGTTATCGTGAAGATGATGAACTCCATTTCTGAGTGCGAGAGAAACAGCGTTATCGGTGCTTGCCACGGAGCGAAAGAGAACGAGATAGAAATGTAGTCCATCGCCTTAACATTTCAAACTATTATAAGCATTTTTCAAAAATTATTTATTCATTTTTTTTTGTTTTTTTTTCTCGGTCGGAGTTGATAAAAAATTAGAAACAAATTTTTAATGAGCGAGAGGGAAAAAGAGCGATAGGTGCTAAGTTTGCAGTAGATATGAAACGCTTGCGTGACGTCCGGGGAGCGCCTCTGTTTCATCCTCTTCATTCCCTGCGACCACGTCCCCGTGGTTCTCTTCATGATACCCCAAGCGCTATCGCGACGACCCTTTCGCGCTCAACTTTCGAGGTCGAAGCTTTTCCGCTATCGCCCCACTCCCCCCCCCCCCTTCTCCACCCTCTCTCATCCGTTTGCCCCGACTACCCCCGACACTATCGTGCGCCGACAATGATATATTGCATCGCGCAAAAACGTAACCGTGAGAACGAAAATTTCGAAACATCGTACCCCGCGGTGTTCCCACTCCATATACCACACGACAGACAGTCCAATTCGGTTAAGTACCTGAAACACGTGTTTCCTCATTTTTATTTGTTTCATTTTGTATTATTTATTAATTTATTTTTGGAATTTTCAAAAAAAAAAAAAAATAGTCTGTATGCACTCCAGCGTCCATAAATTTTGAGATATTTGTTTGAATAGTTCTTCACGTATAGATTTATGTTCAGGGATGTTTGGTATTGCTATTTGAGCCGAAAAATAAAATAATAAAGAGAAAGCTGCATATTGAAACTTGCAAATCGCTTCCTCGTAATTTATTAAGATTTTTCTTGACTGTTGCTGTAACTTTTTTACGGTTTCGTCAAATGCAAAATTTATAATATTATATAGATTAATAAATCTATTAATAAAATAATATATAGATTAATAAATATATTAATAAAATGCAAAAAACTATATTATCCATGCGAAACATCTTAGAATATTCAGATTCGGCTCACAATCAGATTTGGAGAGGTGTGATATTATTTTTGTGTGATTGTCGTGAAATGTTTTTTTTTCCTGACACCCCAAAATGTGCCACACGTGTGGACGTCGGTGTGTCATAACCATACGTTTGGAATAAAAAATGCTCGTGTATTCGGAACAACGGTCGTGTGAGACACTGCATGTGTATTCGTGTCTGAAAAATGACGGATCAAACTACCCGAGCGATCGAAAGGGAAGTGGGGGGTGTAAGGGGGTGTGAAGCGAAATGATAGCAAATAATCGTCGGGTGAATGGCACAACGTTGACCGTAGCCAGACGCGTTGAACAACGCGATATGTGGATCGAAGAGAGAGAGAGAGAGAGAGAGAGAGAGAGAGAGAGAGAGAGAGAGAGAGAGAGAGAGAGAGGGAGAGAGAGTGATAGAAAGGGAGAGTGGGAGAGAGAGAGAGGGAGCAAGGTAGACATATGCAGAGAGACTGGGCTGTCGATATGCGAATGCTCGTCGAAACGTGGACCAGAGACAAATATAACGCACTGGAAATCCGACTAACTCCGTTTCATCCCCTTAGAATTCATGTCTCGCTTTTCCCTTTGCATTGTACAATCCGCACATGTGTTTGCAACGTTTCGAACACGTTTTGTTCGATACGTTGTCTGCCCCCCTCCCACCATCTCTCCTCCACATCCCACCGCCCTATTCACTGGAAGGTAGAACGCATATTATTGCCTACCTACTTGTCAATGCATCTATATGCGACATCCACCTTATTATTCTCCATCGATATTCCATTTATAATGTCGCGTGCTTGCCTGTACCGCTATACAAGGTGGTACATCCAACATTGTAACTCTCTCGTCATTTTCGAATCTCCGTTCAACGTTGATTCACTCGAAGACAATGATAAAAAATAAATTATTATCATAATGCGAATCTTGCAATGTGAAATTATATATATTTATTAAAAATATAAAAAATGTATTAGTTGTTAATGTTTATTGAAAATGAGAATTTCGTGGATCACCCTGTATGCTTCTATTATTTCGTGCTATATCGCACCGACGCATATTGTATGTGTAGTAAACCGTCCGAAAATGTCATCGTCGCGTTCTCGAATGGTCCGACTACCGCCAACAGGAAACCGCTGGTTCTCCGCATTCACGATCGTTCTCCATATAAAATACTCAGACTTCTAAGTCACCTCTATTGTATATATGTATATTTGTTAGGGTGTGTTTAAAAAAACAAGGTTTTTCGATTCTAATGGCGATTACTGCATTTGAAGTTTATACTATCGGGAAACGGATGTGTTTCAAAATCTGACCCCAATCGGACTATATTTAGAGGTTTCACTTCCATGAATTTGATTTTGCTCTGATTAACTCTCAACATGATTTTTTTCTGTTGCAATTTATTTCTTCGGTAAATGAAGAATTTCGGGGATGAAAAGTAATTTCAATACATAGTATCAAGTCCATATGGAATTGGAATATTTTTTGTTTTACAATAACAAGAAAAAACTCAACGATTCGTTTTTCGTGAGTTTTTAATGATTTTTAACTTTGAAAGAAAGTTGTTAACTTTTTTATAAATCTTAAAACAAGAAATATCGCTATTTTGAGTGACTTCAATACTCTCTATCGCACTTACTTTCCATTCCCGAAATTTTTCATTAATCGGAAAAATAAATTTCAACTGAAAAAAAAGAAAAAGTTTACGTGTTAATCAGAAGCACAATCAAATTGGTGAAAGCGAAACCATGTAGTCCAATTGGGCTCAAATTTTGACAGATGTCTCCTGGTAGTATCGACTGTAAATGTCGGAACTTCTAGAAGAATCGAAAAACTTGGCCTTCTTTCAATAGACCCTAATATACAAATATATATATTAAAATAGATACATGTAGCACATGCTGTAGCTGAGGTACCCACAGTCCTTCACGATTCTGCTCCCTTTTCGCCGCCCCCCCTTCCTCCCTTTACCGGTTTGTTTCAAGCTGATACAGGGCGTCATGTGCGAAATATGCGGAAACACTGTTTCGCTTTTCCAACAGCTGTCGAAAAAAAGAAGAAAAAAAAACCGAAAAAAGTCCGAAATAAAAATAACGAATGAAATGCTACAAACACAAAAAACGTAAAATCCACAATTATTGTGTATGAATGTTTAACATATATCGGTGACTATATGCATAAACGCCTGCAGCTCTCACTTGTAGAGCTTGTTCTTCATATCGATTTTTTTTTTACATAACTATCGTGGACCGGCGTTTGTCATCGCTTGGCTGAACGACTGCAGTTTGA
Organism: Diplazon laetatorius; assembly: GCA_963662125.1. Classification (NCBI taxonomy): domain Eukaryota; kingdom Metazoa; phylum Arthropoda; class Insecta; order Hymenoptera; family Ichneumonidae; genus Diplazon; species Diplazon laetatorius. Next base: position 11,659,492 of record OY759155.1, on the reverse strand, counting down.
ATGGTGACCTGCGTTTGACGCGACAATGGTCGACGCTAATGCGTCACCAACTGCAATTGGCTAAATTTCCATCGCGTGACGTCCAATTTTTTTTGTTGCTTTTTTTTTTTTTGTACTCTTGAAATTACCAATGTGTGTACTTTCCGGCCATTTTCCGGATTTTTCCATATTGTTCGACTTTCCGGTCATTTTCCGAGTATTCGCATATTGTCAGCCGATAACGAAACGTTTGAAATTGCCATTGTCCATTGACGCAAAATTTTAAACGTCATTTTCATGACATTTCATACCGACGCATCAATATTGTTGAATTATTATCGATAATCGATTCGTGGTATTTTATGTCGCATCGTGGAGAGTAGCTCGAGTGAAAAAAATATATATATAGTCTATGTATAAACCATATATGGGATTGGGCATATATAGTCTATGCGTAGATAATATAAAAAATATACATAGACTCCCAAGTGGAAAAAGTAGATACAAACAATTGATAGATTATATTCAGAACTGGGCACATGTTTTTTATATGCAAACTATACATAATCTGCATGGATATCATACGTATCAATGGTAAATAATCAGCATAGATACCATAAGTATCTATGGTATCTATCCAGATTATGTATAGTTTTCATATACAAAAACATATGCCCACTTCTATATATAATTTAGTAATTGTTTACATCTTTTTTTTTCACTTGGGCTGTATATCGTCTATATATACAGGCCATATACAATTTTTTCACTTGGAAGTGCACCTGTTGTATCGTTCGATCGTGGATGATGCGTGGATGAACTCGCTGATTCGAATTATTCATCGCTCGTACGCGTATCGTGTGTGGAGCCACCACACCTTTCGTCTCCCGAATCCAGACGAGTGCCATAAATTCAACTCGGCAAATATTTGGTCAATCGCTTATCCGGTTACGCATACGCACGCACGTTTCAAACGTTCGATCACGACTCTGTGCAACATTTTTTTACCGAGTGATGACAAATGACAATTCCATCAGTGAAATTGATATACTCCCCATAAAATAAATCGCACTAATTAATTCGAAAAATTTGACAGATGTAACAGTCAGTTACCTCCCATCCAATTTTTTTTCGACTCGTTGAATTTTATTCGACCAAAAGAAGAAGGAAGTCGATTGTGAAATTTGTTTGTCCTTTTTTTGCTTGCATAGCTTTGTACCTTTGTAAGACAGAACGTTGTCAGCGACGAGTGTGCCGTGTGTTTGTTCCGAGTGCAAACTCATGCAGCTATCCCATCGATGACGCAAACCGTCTATTGGCAGGCGCACCTACTGTAATCTTTATCTTCGGTCCGTTCCTCACCGTCCTTTTCCACTGCAGCGCTGTGACGCAAGTGCGGATCCAATAAAAATGGCTCTTGGCGAACGACGGTGAGGTTTGTCGCGTCCCCTGGGGTTGGGAAGGGGGACTCGCGTTCGTCTTTGAACCGACGGATCAACGGGAATAACGTGAACGCGATAGACGCAATTATGATTGTTCGCAAATGCAAACTCGTCGGTCACAACCAACCACCGTGGCGCCTATGAACCTCATCGCACATATTATTACGTTAAGGGGGTTGAATAGAAAAATTGAAATTTTTTTTTTAATTTTCTGACACTATCAATCTCAATTTCAATTGTATTTCATCCTCATGAGAATATATACCTATACTTAGCTATCTTTTCAAATTTTTTCAGACCCATACAGAGCATCTGAACGCTGTGAGATGAATCACTAAATTTTTCACTTGACCTATTTTTCGAACCATACGAGACTCGACGGATCTTTCATTCTGACATCTCATTTTGTTGGTAACAAACTACATTTCGGTGTCATAAATTCAAGTTTTTTCAATTTTGACACGGCCGATTGAAAAATATTTGACTTGCCTTGCTTCGTCTCGTGGATTCACAAAAACTGACGGTTAGGATTGCTTGGTATTAAATTTGAGGTGGAATTGAAATTTCCATGCACCCACTTTGATGAATATTTGAATATCAAAACAAGCTGCAACTTAAAACTTGCAATTTGCTTCTTCTGGTGAAGTTTTCTCTCTACATTCTCTATACTTCTTTCTACTTCCACTGCCTACGAACCAGAGGAAGCAAATTGCAAATTTTTTGTAATACTGAAATTTAATCGACTATCGATAACATCGTGTGTGTGTATATATGTGTGTGTGTGTGAGTGTGTATGTGTGATAACACTAAGGTTTATATTGAAGTCGAGCATGGAAGCTATGTGAATAGAAGCACAAAAGGAATTTGAGAGGATACACCGGGAGTTTGTCCCAGTTACGAAGGAGGTAAGCCGAACCCCTCCCTCTCTTCCACGGTCTTTGTTAAATTCTTTCTAAGGCTTCTTTTTAAGTTTCACAAACTGTCGACGAGTCTGTGAGAACGATCGGGTGTTAATAATTTCGGCTGTGACGTCGTTCGGCAGATAGTAGTACGGGGCGTAAGAAGCTGTTGCCCATTCGCACGTAGAAACGAGCCGAGAAAAGTCGGACGTGCTACGTCCCTCGGAATTGCAGATATATAAGTAGCGATTGTAGGCCAAGTAAAAAAATTATATATAGACTATACACTAACTATATATGGGATTGGGCGTGTACAGACTATATATGGACTATATATAAATTATGCATGAACTATATATAGACCATAAGTGGCATAAACATTGACCGATTTTTTTTAAGAAAAAAATATATATGACCTTATGCTTTTTCCGATCGTCAACGGATAAAAGGGTAAATGTTCTACTTGCTGTTGAAATTTGAAGTCGATCGGTTCTCTAGTTTTTCAAATATCGTGGCGCTACGAGCTCAAGGACGTAAAGAAGGCGATTTTGACGAGTGCGAAGTTGCTTAGAACGCGCAATTCATGCATGAAACTCAATTCATGGATATCGACTGAAATCTGGACTGAAATCGGTGAATTTACGCCCGCTTTGCAGGCATGTAATGACGCGTTTTCGAGGCTTCCGTTTTTTTTTCTGAAAATGTTTTTTTAGATTAAAAACGGAACCCTCACCTCAACAAATATTGAACGAGCTTTACTTATAGAGAAATTGATTCGACTAGTGTTATCTCTAAGATTGCTCTCAATAAATCGAAAAAATTTTATTCCTGTTATTTCTGTCTTCCTGTTATTTCTGTGGATCTTCCCTCATAACCCTCTCGAAACTTCGCAATTCCGAGCCTCTCGGAATTCGAAAGGACCGGTAGAAAAACACCCAATAAAAATGGATCTCTACAATGACATTCTTCAAAAAATAAAAAAATAAAAAAAAATAATACAAAAATAAAATTCAACGTTACACAGAGAACAAATATTTTTCATAATTGTATTGTTCAAAAATGTTGATTACATTCTTCATAATGCTCCTCGAGATGTTCACGAAATATTTTCCATCCGTAAAATCGTGATTATGATGTGTACGTGGAAACGTCCGATGTAACGTTTCGGTTTTACGATCCAATGTTTCGTTTTCTTTTCCCCTCGGCACCGTTTCACCGTTATTATCGATACACAATGAATTTTGTATGCCGACACGTGGACTACGTCCCGAGGGGAAAAGAAGGTTCTTCGAATGGTAAAAACAACTCTGGGTCATTCGAGAAAAATAACGGAAAAAACTTTTTGTCAAGACACGACGAATACTTGACGCGTCAATCGATAAGTTTTGTTTTTCTTCTGGTAATTCGACGATACGAAAGTTAACGTTTGTTCGTTTTTACTTTTTTTTTTCATACACGAGGTTTGAATATCGAGTCGGGTGAAGCGAACTTTGAACAACATTTCGCGTGAAATCGTCGAAGAAGAATACGTGCAAAAGGAAGCATGAAAATAAAGTAAACACATTTGAAAGCATGAATATTTTGTTGCGGAAAAAAAATCTTGTTTGCATCTGCGAGCGCATATGGACTGCGAAAACCATCTTTCCGTTTTCTTTTTATTTTTATTATTTTTCCATCTTCGTTCGCGTATTATTTCTCCCACATCTACGAAGACCAGATGTTGCTGAATCTTTGTCAAGGTGGTGCACTCTGTGTGAAAAAAAGGAACTTAAATTTCGTATCGAACGGAATTCGGAACAGAATCGAAAAATCGATCGGTAATGAAAAATTGTACTTCTGGATTTTGTCGAACGGATGAAAAAATAGGTAATAATATTTTTAAAAAAATCTCGTAAGCTTAGCTCTCGAATAAGTCATTCGTTGAAATTGCATTAACTATTTATATTCATAAAGCGGGAGTATAGTATTGAGTGGAGAAAAAAATAAATGTAAAAGTGAAGAATCTGAGTAACACATGACAAGTAATGAAGTGTGTTGGAGAAAAGACGACGGACAATGAGGGATGTCGGTTCAAGGGAAGGGGATTTTTTGTGTGTGTGTGTGTGTGCAAGAGAACGAGAGAGAGAAAAAAATATAGGAAAAAAAGAGAGAATTGGAAAAAATCGAGACGAGAATAATGATTAACATCGGCCATCGAAGTGAATTAAAGTGCCGGAAGAGATCGTGACGGCGGGACCCGAGTAATTGTGTCGATAATCAGAATCTGTGATTAGTGAGTGCTGCGGAGAGAACACGAGAAAACATCGGAAGGGGGAGATGAAAAATAAATGACTTTGACGATCATCCGTGAGTTGAGGGAGAACAGTGGAAACTGGGGAAGAGTGACTTTGGTCGATGGGAGTCGGAAGAAACATGAAAAAAAAAAAACAACAACAACAACAAGCAGACGCCAAGCGGAAAAAACGGAACAAGGGGTGACGTGTAAAAAAAAAGGTTCGACGCTCAAGCAGATTGAAATGCATTGAGGAATGAATGACTGATGTGAAGTTTGACATGTTTTTTTTTTGCTTCTTATTTCTATTTATTTAACCGATGGGCTTTTAACATGACGTGCGAATGAGATAGCCAATTCAGTCGCGAATAGATTAATCATCATGACCGATTATTCAATCAATTACACGGTTCACAATGATAATATTGTTGGAAAATATCGTTTCACTTATGCAAGTTGTGTTCAAACGTTTCTGTGGTACGATCATTTTGCGGTTCGTGCTGATGTGACACGTGGGATTAGATTATTTTCGAGTGAGCGCGTCGAATCTACATATAAATATATATATATATATATATATATATATATATATATATATATGTAAATATGTATTATCGAGTATGCACGTACTTATAGCGTCGTACTGCAAACGTTATGAGAGAGAACGATCCGTCGAGTGCACAGAGCGCAATGGCGTTGGCTATAGGATGAACGAAACTGTGCTTCCAATTCTATATGGGGAAAGACGCCTCAATCCGGATGGGTCAAAACCTTCACACCTTTAGAAGTGGTCGTCGAGTTTTTTGTTCAGTTTGGAGTAACCTAAAAACATTATCTGATTAAAAAAAAATTCCCCCACCCCCTTCCCCCTAAAAAACGTGAAACACCGAACATTGAAGTAGAAACAGCAGTTCTGCCGCTTTTTAAATTGATAAAGTTTTTTTTTCGTATTCAGTATTCAAAAAATGAAGATTTTTTTATAACCTTGGAATTGCATCTTTATTGTTTGAATTTTTAATTTTCGAAACTGTCGAAATTTTGATTTTGAAAATTTTTAAAGATATTTTGATTCTTCTGAAAAAAATTAAAAAATCGAATACTAACAATAAATATGCAATTCCAGAATGATAAAAAATCTTTATGTTTATTTTATACAGAATACGAAAAGAAAAACTTAATTTTTAAAAAGGCACAATTGCTGTTTCCTCTTGAACTTTTGATGTATTGATATTTGAAATTTTTATCCAGGCGGCGGGTGAAAAATTTTGAAAAAAATCGGGGGATGCTCTTGGGTAACTCCGAACTGGAAAAAAAATTGATGACCATTTTTGAAGGGGTGAGGGTGTTGAACCATTTCAACTGAGACGTCTTTGCCCATATACATATATGCTAACGCGTATACCGACCACGTATTTATCTGCCGATCCACGGTCCACCTCGCTTCGTGGTTCCATGAATACGTAAACACGTCACGTTCGCATTAACTGACCGATAATTTTCCGACACCCGTTATAAAATCGTAATAACGGAATCGACGATATCCGATGACGAAAATATCGCGATAATGAATTCTGGCTGGCCGATGTATGCTCGATGAATTATTAAAGCAATGAGAATCGATATAAAAGTGAAGAATGTGCAGGAACGTCGGTAATGCAGGGATTTTCTCAATCAAACCCACACCAGACAATCTCTGCGAAAGAAAGGGAATAAAAATAAAAGATCGATGATTATAAGGTCAGTCAACATCAAATTATACAGTAGCATGCAAATACAATAATTAACTCCAACACACGAAAAAAAATCAAGATTTTTTATAATTTTGGAATAACATCTAGCTAATGTTGATTGTTTTAATTCTTGTCAATTTTTTTAAATTATTAAAATTTGAGACAGAAACTTTGTATATACGTAACAATCTTTTTTTCATTTAAAAGAAAAGAAAAATATAAAAAAAAAATCATTGTTATGAAAAAATCGATATCTTGGCTTTTTTATAAAAAAATAAAAAAATTAAATATTAGGAATAAGGAACTTGTTGTATTATTTTTTATTGTTTTCCCTGGGAGTTACGAGGCTTTCGTTTTCATTGCATCATTTCTCCTGTTCTTATCTTTTACATTTTATTTTTTACCCTTACATTCTATTTTCTTATCCTACTTCGTCTTATTCTCGACATTTTCTCCCCAAATAGAAAAACTATATAGTTCATGTATAGTCCACATATAATCTATATATATATAGACTATGTATGCCAAGTCCCATATATAGTTTACATATACAATATATAGTTTTTCATCTTGGTTCCATATTTTTTATTTTCAATTTTCACATTTTTTTTCTCACATCTAGTTTCTCTTGCTCTATATTGCCTTACACTCTATATATATCGAATAAAGATCTTATTGTTAGTGAATACCCAAGTGAATAAATAATATATACAGTCTAGAAATTATATATAGTCTATAATCATATACAGACTATACATAATCAATATATGAACTATGTCAATGCATAATTTCTTAACTTGGGTACACTCGTAGCGATAATCCAGTGCGAAGCCGTATAATTAACCATAGTCGTTTCGAAACGCGAAAGGTTTACGCGTTCGCGAATTACAAATAGCGAGCGAGACTCGTATAGACGTTCGGGGGTAGTTCAGCATCGTCCTAACTTTAATCACTCTACGTCCGAGGGGAAGAGAGGTTCGTTCCGTCGACTCGTTTCGCTGCCGCGCGGGTGGCACTCCCCGCGATCGTTTCGAACGACAGCTTCCGGAAATAGAATAGACTGTTAAGTACGAATGGCTGCTTCGATGCCGTTGGGGTGGAATTGGTAGAGCCCCGCCGATACGACGCTGAAGCAAACGAGCAAAACATATTCATCACAGTATCTTCTTGATTCTTGTGTAACCGATTCTACATTTTCTGCGTACACCGATACCGGATCAATTTTGGCAAAACGAAAATTTTATTTTTATTTTTCGTTAAATCTATAAAATTTGAACAACGTTATCAACGTTATCCCTTGAGGTCAGAATTGCCTATTCTGACCTCAAGGGATAACGTCGGTCTAGGGATGAAAAAAATTAACTAATTTTAAGGATTTTTTTGTGACAATGCAGTACAGGCAACGAAAAATCTATTTGAAGATTTTTATTGGATAAACTTTGAAGTATAGTTGACAATAAAAAAAAATAAATTGTTTATAAAAAAATGTAAGTAACATATCACACAAATTTTACTTACTTTTCTGGATAATGTAATTTTTAAGTTACCGTAAAAAAATGTCCAACTTGATGTACCTCATTTTTGACACCTCAGAACGTAGTTTAAGAAGAATCAAAAAATGTAGAAATCGTTGAATTCATAAATGTGAGGCAGAATATGTTTCATCGAAAGGAGGAACATCGTCTATTCCTCTTTTTGATGCGGCACCGAACGATCCAAGACAACGATGGCGGTGAGAGCGAGTACGGATTTTAAAGAGAGGAGGAACGTGGAGAACGACTTTACCAAAATCGTGGCGGCGATGGTACGACGTAGAAGTCCATGTACCGCAGCGAAGTCGAGGATTTTAGCTGGACCATTAATATCCACAACAGAAGCATCGAAGCGTCCGTTTCCGCGTCGACTTTACGATAGCTCTTCGCGTCTCGACGACGCAACCACACTCTGCCACGTTTCAACGTTATCGCTCGAATCTCATATAATGCACTTTCCGCATTGTGGTTTCGGGATCTTCGAAATGCAAATCTCGATGTACCGTTGGATATTGTCGATGAAACATGCGAAGCCAAGTTGGTTGTGTCTGAAACGAGTTTTGTCGTGGTACACAGTTTGGTCCGATTCGATTGCCATCTTGGTCCGTCAACTCGGAAGTGCTCTACTATTTCATCTGAAAACGAAAATTATTCATCTATTGAAAATTCGTTTGATTTAAAATGAAATTTCGTTAAAAAAAAATAAATAGAAATAAAAACAAAATTATTATTAATGGAATAGAAATAAACGAAGAATGAATAATAATTGTACATTGCTCCGATATTTTTTTTGATAGACCTCTAACAATGACGTCAAGGTATTACAGTCGACTTTAGAACCTGCTGAAACTCAAATGACATTCAAGATGGTTTACTGAACCCTAAAAATAAATTAAATAAATTGATAAATGAATAAATAAATAAATAAATAAATAAATAAATAAATAAATGAAAAAATAAATAAATAAATAAATAAAATAAAATAAATAAAATAAATCATCCTACGAATCTAAGAGGTTCAGTAGGGTTACCTCTGACACGGCCTCGAGCCATTCAGTTGACTCCGGCCAATTCCCGTTCGACCCTCCAATACACACGTGGCTATTGAGGTCCGTTCGTTCGTTTATTCGATTTAATCGAATCGAAGCCGATGACTGTGCTCGACCGCGTGCGTTCCCCGGATCGCCCCGGCTAATCCGCGATGAGAAACGAGTCTCGTTCTAACGTTTCGACAACTCATCCGACCTCCCGATACTCGAGACGATTGAGCCACGGGCTTCGAACACAGTTACACACGACCGTTTCCCATACAAATTGCCCACGTTGGCTTCGTTGACATAGTTAAATTTTCATTTTATTTTCTCTTCTCTCTCTCTCTCAATAATAAATTGAAACAAAAACAAAATAAACATACATTCAAACATATGTTTATTTCAAATAAACGTATATTTTAATATATGTTTATATATAATATTACATTATTTTAAACTATTTTATTATATATAATTTCATTATTATTTTTACTGTTCTCATCGTCATTAATATTTTGTTAAATCGCTAAAATTCACTTAATCGCCTAAGGTATTATAATTGCCTAAGGTATGCCATAATAAATAAATCCATCAATCGAACTCTCTATCTCTCTGTCTCTTTCTCAATTAAAACTCATTTCATCCACGACATTAGCATCGCAATACACAGTAAACCAAGACCAATAATACCTCAAAAAATAAATCCACGAACGATTCAAATTACAAATCGTCGACAAGAAAAAAATATTTCTTATCATTACAATATAATCGTCAAATAACCGGTTAACTGCGTGAGGACACGAAACAAATTGAGGCCAACATAAAATAGACGATGTTTAAAATTCGTTTTTTTAATTTTTTTACTTTTTTTCGGTCTTGAGTGAAAATGTCGACGAGATCGTGGGGGCATTGGGAATGTGACAAGCGTGCCATCGCGGAGCTTCGTCGTCACCACGTCGGGGTTCGAGATCGATCGAGTCAGACCTCGGACAGTTTTATCAGAGTGCCCGACGTCCCGACCTCCTTGATGCTGGATAGCGTTGGAACACGCGTCGTTGTGGTTGAAGCACGTATTGTTCTCCCGGTTGGATATAGAACATACGCATTTGTGGAATGAACCATGGGGCTCTGTTGTCTGTCACTCACAGGGTCTTTATGGCGAAGACGTTTTCATGTTCACACACACACACACACACACACATGCACGTTTATATATATATATATATACATAATATTTTATATCAGAGTGGTCCTCAGCAAGGGTCATTTTTGAATTAAAATGTTGTCATCTTCCCCATAGGTTCCAAATAATTTCTAAAAAATGTTTGTGAAGTACCCCAAGGTATCCTCAATATTCACACATCTTTTGGAAATTTTATTTTCTGAAACTGAATAACGTGGAATGTTTATCGAGTTTATTTATCATAGCTAAAATATCAACATAAACAAAATGACATTCAAAATTTCACTCCATGTGGCCATATGACTGGGATTTTTCCTATTATCAAGGTTTCATTACAAAAATTTACAATATACCTTTATCATAAAAATATTGAAACTCTTGGAGTCTTGAGATTCGTTTACAGTTTGTTAAAAAAACTGAAGTGTTAACGACACACACGAAATTGCGCCTTGCTTAGAAAGCCAAACGACAACCAAATGTTTACCTTCTGGCTTTGGTGCTGGAATCGCATTTAAACGTCGATCCATTTACACGCGGTTTAATCGGCTCTCGGTGATGCCCTGTTCGCTCCTTGCCACAGCCCCAACGGTCGGATCGTTGCTCCTACACATAGCTCTCTATCTTCCGTTGATCCTTAAAGGCTGTTTTAATGGTTCGTGCCACTCTCACTTCGAAACTCGCGAACCCCGATGGATTAAAGTTTTTTTTTTTTCATTTTTTTCCCTTCATTTTATCGCTCTCGACGGTCTTATCCGTCGTCTTATAAATTTTGTAAAAAATGGGGGACAAGAGAGAATGCTCGATGGAAAGTCAAACCCTCACTCGCGCAGGTTGCGCCGTGAGTAAAAAAGTTTAACACCCTAATTATCGCCTCACTCACGAATGTAACGTCTATTCAATAAATTTTCGATGACAACGTGAAATAAAATTCCACTCGTTCGTCGTGACGACCCCTTTCTAACAAAAACAAAAAGAAAACTTAGAAAATTGCATTTTATGTATTTTACCGTTATCCTCGACGAGTTTGTTAACAGAAAATTTAAAAAAAAAAAATGAAAAAGATATAAAATAAAACAACTAGTTGAATATGTTTGAGTGAAAAAGAGACGAGATTAATCCAAAATGCAATTACGACGAATCCCGAAGGATGCGGATGCGCCACGGGGTAAAGGATCTTATAGTTGGGTTGCGAAGAAATTACGAAAGTAGATCTCACGGGATGTGGCCCGAAGCGACTGTTTCATTTCAAGAATAAAATCCCCCGACGACGGATTCGTCCGACGCAGTCTCATTTCATCCGGCAATCCGTATATTCTCAACTTTTCACTTTGATTTGAGCGCGAATGAATATCTCAAACTGACGCAACAAATTCATCGAACAATTCGGTCCTAAGTTGTCCCATAACGGATATTTATCATCTCGACACGTTGAGCGACGTGAATTTTGACAAATTTATCGTCGTCGTTCGTTCGAACATCGAAACCAACGAAAAACAAAAGTTACAAAATAAAATTTGCAATTTGCTTTCTACGAATTGTAGATATTGCATAAAATTCTTTTATGAGGATGTATTGACATTTTTGTTTGAATGTTTGGCTTCATCATAGAGGAATCTTCGTTCGCTATCTACGATTCGGAAGAAGCAAATTGCAAGTTTCAACTTGCAACTTGTTTTGATATTTAAATATTAATCAGTGGGTGTATAAAATTTTCATTACTCCTTGAATTCATACGTGTAAGTAGATTTACTAAATTTAATACCACGCAATCCTAACCGTTGATTCGTGTGATTCCTTGAGATTGAGTATGACAAGTCAAATATTTTTGAATCAGTAAATTTGAATTTCTGGCAAATCCGAGCCATTCATCCGAACTCTACTAAATTTCACACATATCACGGCTGAATGATATTCTTCACTTTTTAAAAGTTGTTGTCAAATCGGTCAAAGTTTACGAGAGTTATAGTGATGAATATCTCAAAATGTGTGACTGCTATAGTGTAAACGTTCTTTTCTTTGACCATTTGAAAACTATGTAAAATCCGAGCCACAGCTTGAATCATGACAAAAATTATAGTCAACCACGGGATTATACATCTGCTTATGTCTGCAAAATTTGAGGGCTGTAACTGAAACCGTTCTCGAGTTATTACACATTTGCATTTTAGGAGGCCATTGCATACACACAAACACACACGTACATCCGGACATTTTCCCAAAATGCATTTTTTCAACGTTTCAGCACATTCTAAAAACAGTGACATGAAGATCTCGAAAAAAAACTTCTTACCATAACATAGCTTCCTCCTTGAGAAAGCATAAAAAGAACCCATTTCAGTTATCTTAATCTCGTAAAAAAAAATACAAAATTTAAGAACCGTAACTACGTTATGTCGAAATCTAGATTGAAATTCCCGTGCGTCACTCTACCGTGTTCGTAGTGATCCTTCAGGAACCCGTCGTCGAGGGATCGGTTTATCGGTACCGCATCCTGGCGCCGGGGCCAGGCGAGGCTGAGGGGGGAGGGGGGGAGGGGGGTCGGTGGAGTGTGCTGAAGTGGTTGATCATCGGTCGACGAAGACACACGGTGGTGCGAGCCTTCCGTCCAAGGCGTCACACGGCAAAGATGTTCCATGGAAGTTCCAATTACCGAACATTCCGGAAAGTTGTGACATGCGCGGACGAGGGTATCCGTCTACGGGGTTTGGGTCGTGTTCTCCGGTTGTAACCAAAGGCATGCCTCGTACCGCGCGCCCCTCGTCACGTCTCCATGTAACCACTCTCGCGCCATCAGCTTATCAGCGGAACAAAAGAAATCCGAAAAAAAATTCACTTGTGAAAAAAACAATTTTTTGGAAGTTAAAAACGTTTTTCACGTTTTTAATTTAAAATATTTGATTTGATTTCCTGTTGATGGAGAAGAATGGAATGATTAGAAGACAGCGAAAAGCACGACAAGAGGATTTCTAATATTTAGTTGATCAAAATATTAGAAGGTCTAATATTTTGATCAACAAGAAAACAGCAGCCTCTCTGATAAAAAAAATTATTTGTAAACTTTATATGGATAGGTTATGTTATTATATAATATATATTATACATAAACTGTGCATAAGCTATAGATCGACTTAATCGTTTATGTATAGTCTATGTATAATTTATTATACATAGACTATATATGCCAATCCTGTATATAGTTCATATATAGACTATACAAAATGTTTTCACTTGACATTATCCAAGCATGTAAATCGTCCCACACACGTTGAATCTTGTTGCACAATATTCGTGGCTGTGTAATAATATTGATCGTGTATGAACCATATCGAGACTATATTGATTTGTTTATAAATGATAAAAAGCAATCATCAATTTTGCATCAACGAATCAGGTCGAAGAAAAGCCAGGAACACAAACGGAAGACAAAGGTTGAACGCACGGGAGTTCGCTCGACCCTCTAGGAAAAATACCATCACCGTCTCACCATCGATTTATCGGGTTTTTCATCAGCCAGGTCATCGACACCTACTTAACGCGTCGGTGTTCCATCACAATCACCGTGTCCCACTTAACACCTTCCGATGCGTTTCTTCCCATCTTTCAAATCCAATCATTCAACGATCTACGTTTCGATTGAACGATAAAAACGATGTATGAAACTCACCCCTATTGCAAGTTGTATCAGTAATTTTGTATTATATCGAATTTTATTATTATTATTATTTTTTTTGTTAAAAACTTAGATTTCTTTTTAACGTATAATTCAGGGGCATTTTCATCAGGTAGATCTTCAGGAATTAAAAAAAAAAAATAATTTTCGAGTTTATTGCTATGAAAATTAGTGAATATGCTTATAGGTACTATCAGGTGATGCTGGATTTTTTTTATTTTTTGGCACAAAATATTCACTCATTCAAGTGGTGCAAGCTGCAACGTAGAATTGCTGATTTTCGATCTTGGCAAAGATTACGGCTATTCTGGTGATCTTTAAAACAAAAACCAAACATATTCATATCTGGAAGATGAGTCGCTATCGTCGAAACTAGGATGTTATTGAAATAATCTTTTTGACAAAATGGTAGAACTAATTTGAAAAAATGTTGAGTTAATATAGCGAGATATAGTCTCAATATGCCCTCAAAATTTCAAGTCAATCGGTTCATTGGTTGCTGAGATATCTTTGCCCTATTAGGTTGCAAGAAGGCAGTTTCCAAAAAAGCAGCGTTTAAAGTTGTTTCGTGCAGTCTCGATAGCATTACTCGCGTGCTTCTTCAAATCTCAATGATTCCCAAAACCATTCGAATAGTTACTAATTTTTCACGAGATTATTCTCAAGACTATATTCTTCACGAGAATGTGAAAAGTGGATGAAATTCGAAAAACAGACAACTATTCCCTTAAACGAGTACTAATCGCAAAAGTTTTCCATGTAGTGACACTAAGATTTGAGGATTGTTGAATTTTAATCGTGGATACAGAGTCAGACAGACGGCTAGTTTGGAGCAATATCGTGAATGAGGAAGAGGTGAATGGCTGATATAATGGGCTGTCGCTAGTTGGCAAAAGTTCCGGTCGCGAGGAGGGTAATTGTGGAAGCCGAGGTTCGAAAAGTCAGCTATACGACGATCGTAGAAGATATAACAGAAGCAGAAGCGGTAACAATGGCTTGGAAACATCGGGAGAGCGCCCAAAGCATGAGGTGTGGAGGGTGGCTGGACGAATGGCTGGCGGGGGTTGGCACGAACGGGGGAAGACAAACTGCATGGATATATCGTGAAGAGCTCTGAGATGAGCGCCTCTGGCTTTGACTAACCTGCAGGACCGACCGCAGCGCCCTCCGCGAACAATCTCGGTGATTATATTTAACCCTCCACAAACACCTAAAATTTCCTGGCTCCCAAAGGAATATTTTTCAACATGTTACCATTTTATTTCTTATAAATACATTTTTCGTGAATCATCTAAAAGGTTCGAGACAATTTTTGTAATTTTTTCAACCAGTTCAGACGCATAGCTTGCTTACAATCGCTTTTTGAAGACTGACTGGGTAGAATCGATCCAGTATGACTGTCGTGTTATTATTTGGAAGCGTGACTAGGGAAGGTTAAACGTAACGCACCCCTTCTCCGTCTTACGAGGCACCGACGACGCGAGGCTGTAGAAATTTCCACCTTCCAACGATATTCTCTTTGATCAACGAATACCAAAGGCTACATTACACCATATATGCTCCCAAAGGGTTGGAGTATGAGCACAAACATATTTGACGTATTTGTCAAGTACTTGAACAGATCCTCAGTCTTGTGAGAATAACGGTGACATTGATACACGGCTTCCAAAAGTTTTGTGCCAAGTCGATAGCAATCTGGTGGACGAAATCGTTGCATTAATTTTATTGACGGAGTACTGAAAATTATAAATAGGTAGCCGGACTAGCATCCGGATTGACAGGATTGACATAGTCAAATTCCGACGACAATTAGATCATTGATTATGTCGGTCACAATGTATAATTAAGAGCTAAAGACTCTTCACACACTCTTATAATTACAAAATAATAATAATATCATTTTCGTAATATTACCCAATACAACAACGAATAAATTATTCAAATCAGAATCAAATAATTATCAATAACAAATATTCAAAGGAATAAGAAAATATGAAACCAGATAAAATAAATATATAAATAGTTAAAAAATTATTTATCTATAGTTATATATTTAAAAAAAAAGGTATATGGTTTTTTTTTAAAAACCATCAATCTTGTAAATTAATATTGAAATAATTCTGACAGTAAGAAAAAAATAAATGATATAATTTTAAAGCCCAAAATTAATATTTTAATTAAAGGATTTTTTATACGTTTACGCGGTTAGGGCGTAGTGTGCACCCTCCCTCTCTCTTTTCCTCGCTCTCTAAAAACTGTTATAACTTCAACAATTTTTGCTATTGAGGCATTGGCTGTGGCTCAAAAGACCAAAGTGTAAAGCGAACAAAAAAATCGATCATTATTCGAATAAAGCGTCACTCATGACCCTTCAAATTTACATAGGAATCGGCTGGTTGACTTAACGCCCTTAACCGTTATCTCTCCGTCAGCAACTTTCTATCAAGACTATACGTACCCTACCATCTCTCGTAACTCACCCCATGATATATATATTCGTAGCGGACTGTGGGCTCAACACCCGAAGCAAAGCCTGCACTGGGCCCGGACTAGCTTCGACCCAATAAACCATACCCACTCGGATGTCGGAGTTAAGCTCGCTCCTCGTGTTCCGCAATCGCTTTTACACTCACCCCCTTCCCAATCCACTGCCCTAACTCCGGTTATCCGTTTGTGTTTGTACGTTCAAAGACGTTGGCAAGTTCCATGTTTCCATTGCTCGTCTATAAATCTTATACACACGGACACGAACACACACACATTTCTCATATAGCTGTAGCGTTGTGAATCGCACAAACAATTTTCCATGGGAGTCAATTGAAACGGCAGTTGAAAAGATGAAACTTGTCGCCGTACGTTACGACAATTGCATTCTTTCCTCTTGTCCAACGATTCTACCGATTACTCGTCATCTCCTTGTCACCCCTTCTCGCCAGTCGTAAGTTTGTTGCAACGATTCGGCAATCATAAAACACAATAGCACGAATTATAAGACGTTGACATGTGACGAGCCTTTCTCGATGCTTTTGCAATGAGAGTGCGATAGAAAATTATTGAGAAAATGAAAAAAAAGCTTGGAAAAATATAATGTCGATAAAGAAGATTTCTTTTGCTTCCTCATAGAGGAAGATATGTTGTGGTGGTATTTTTTTTGGAGATCCTCATGTCAACATGTTCAGAATGTGCCAAAGTGTCAATCTCGAGCCTCTGCCGATTAAAAAATATTTTACAAATTTTATGGAAATCCACTTGAACGTTCAAATTTGAAAACTTGAACTTTTATACACCCAACTGATGAATATTTGAATATCAAAGCGAGCTGCAAGTTGAAACTTGCAATTCGCTTTCTCTAAATCGTACGTGATGATCGAAGATTCCTCTATGAGGAAGCTAAAGAATACAATTCAGAGGAAGCAAATTATGAGTTTGAACTTTTTTTGTATTTTTCCCAGCCACTGGATTCCGTAATTTTTTTAAATTTGAAATAGTGCTCAATGATCTTCAATTGCTGAATTATGTCTATTTGCTCTAAGATGTCCATTCGATGTGCAAGTGAATCTTCAACCGAGTATCTCATCAAGCTTGTGTCCTGATGAATCGTCGAGAACGAAAAAAAAAAAAAGTAGAAAGTCTGAAAAGAAATGCAGCAGCAGTTAGTGAACTTGGGGTCATAGATTGGTCGAGATAAAAAGATCAGTCAAACCTGGTTCTGTAGGTTGGTGGGGTTCTTGGGTGTGCCCCCATCGATGTACCATCGGCAGTAATTGCAATTGTGTTTGATTAATCGATCGACGTGGCACCGAGGCGAATCGGTGATACACAAGCCGTCGCTGTGCCGACTGGCCAGTTACCGACTAGTTCGCTCGCAAACCCCGTTCGTTAATTATGGAACGTGTTGATCGATCGTTCGGCACAAGGAAATAGTTTTTCAACCGATCCGAAACTCGAGGACATTCGGTTATCCATTTGTTTTCTCCCTTGCTCCGAGATTCGTCCAGCCAATTTCATGCCATGTCCATATGTATCCCTTTTTTTTTCGAATCAATATCGTAACAATAGTTGACATGGCTTCACGACGTCACGATTCACATGTCAAGTTGAAACCTTCAATTTGCTTCCGATTTTGAAATTGTTTTCGCAATTCAAATCGATTTTTGCCGCACACATAAATATTCGGAGATCGAAACTGAGTGCAATGTATGATATTAAGCTCATTTGAAATAGAGCATTACAATTTTTTTTTCATCAACAACAATAAGTGACAACGTACAGAAAAGTTTTCAACTCGAAAGAACGATCACGTGATCACATTCTCGCATTAATAATCATGTAACAATAACAATTTATCAATATACAATAATTTTTTCACGTGTTGATCAAATGCAAAATCGATATCATCGATGCGAAACGTCTCTTGGAACATCCCAATCAGGCTTAGATTTTACCGGATGTGTTGTTTTAGTGTCAACTTCGAGTCCAGAGATAACCGTGAAAATTACATTTTTCGTGACACACCCTTATATATATATATATATATTTATATTTATATACACGTATATGCGATGTATTAGTCGACGATAGTCAATTAGCGAACGATATTATACCGGTGATTTTCCTACGTTCGTTTTGTTAACGAACGCGTCAGGTGGCTGCCGACGTAGAATTTTCCAGCGGTTTTCCAGCAGCCAGTCGACCATAGCCGCCAAGCTGCCCGATAGTGTGGCTCGGGGAAATATCGTTAACGTTTCTACGCCGCAAGCACAACCACCCACCCCCTATATCCCTCCACCTCCACCGTTAATTAGTACCTCGTTGATATCAACGCCGAGTTTACCTTCTAACGCTCTCCACTCATTCAATTGTTCTATATTCGAATTTCCCCCCGCCTCCTCCGCCCCGCGCTGCCTTTTTTTCTCATTTCTCGCACACGGTTTGTGGCTCAGTCAACGAACGAAAACCATGCTTGTGGTTTTCCGGGTCTGTTGGGCTGCGAAATGTTGTTACTTGGGTTGTTTTTTTTTTTCTGAACCTCGTACAGCCTCCGCGGCCGTCACGACTATTTCATCCGACTTTTAACTTTCCTCCGACCGATTGGTACCGTGGCATATATACAGTATTGCGCGAATCAATTTGAACACACATTTTTTTCTCTGTATATTTAATATAATGGAAAGTTAGATGAATTTAGTTATGAATATAAAGCATTTTATGTTTATTTGATAATTAATATGCCCCCCCCTTGGATTTAATGACTGCATGAACTCGTTTTGGCCTGGAATGAATTAATTTCTGTCAGCATTATCGCGGCTTCGATCACTGCAATTTTCGTTGTGCAATCCATTTTTTGTAATCCTGCGTTGCATATGGCCCTCGGATTGTCAATAGGATTAAGATTTGGTGAGTTTCCAGGCCAATCCAGAAGAGCAACCCCCCAACCCCTTAAAATATTTCGTCATAACCTTGAAAACGTGGCAAGGGGCTGAAGTCCAGCCGAAAAATGGGTCCATGGACAGCTTGACATTTTTCGAATTCAGTGACTAAATTCGACTCCAACATTGGCCTTATATTTATCACTGTTCATCGTGCCTTCAACTGGTACCTATTTTCCAGTACCCATATATGAAAAAACAATGCATCGTTACCATCTCAAGAATTATAATAAATTCGCTGTGTTCACATTGATTCGCACAATACTCTACTTTGTTAGTCTGGCGAGAATGTGATATAGTGTGTACCCAAGAGGATGGTCGAACGAGCAGAGCGAGCGAGGCTTAGAGAGAGAAAGAGAGAGAGAGGAAAAGCTCTTCGAATATTCCCTTTTCGCAGTGCTGAGTGCTCAACCGTTGAATTTCCGTTAGGCTCTGTGGCTACTTCCCTACACACACAAACCCTCTGTATTAACACATGGAGTATATGCCCACCCTCTGGAGTATATGCTGTCGAATAGCATCGCAGCATCCTGGCTCCACCACACACACACACAAACACAAACAAATTGGCATACCGTTAAAACGAAAATAATTCATCGATCGTATCGCAGTGAAGCTGATCCCGTGGAAGTAAATTTTAATGCAACGCTTTATGAATTCTTTGTGCCATTTGAATGCAAACTGAATGTCCCCAAGCCCAAAGATTATGAACTGGATAATGTAAATTCTGCGATGTAGTCTTCGAAAATGAGAATTTGATAGTGAGATCGAATCGACGTTGATGGTGCAGTAGCACATTGGCCGAGGGTGGTCGGGACGATGTTCCTCCGAAAAGCAATACACGGTGGTGGTCCGCGTAACGACACTTTTATGTTCCGGCAACATCGAGTTTGTCTCACCGCACGCCAGCTCCGAATCTCAACTTGGCACCGTCGTGAACGACAATGAGCCAACGTCACAAACCTCACCACGTGCCACCACATCCGGATCGACCAACTTGGTCCATGAATATTTTATTAAATCGATAAATAGCCGTCAAATGACGTGCAACGATTTTTTACGATGAATATTTCGCATCGTCACACCTTTTTTTTTCGTCGGTGCTAAAATTCGACGGGGGGATTTATATTTTATTCAGAATAATAACCGCCATCTTGGCCTAGATCGAAAAACAGCAGTTTTACGTCGCAGCTTGCGTCATCTCAAGCACTCGATATTTCGTGACGAAAAATTCCAGTCTCATCCAATAGCATTGATAACCACTTAGTTTCATTTCAATAAACCGAAGAATTTACTTCAAAAAAATTTCACAGAGTCTGAAACCATAAAATATTTTTTTCTTGGATATAAAAAAAAAAACTTACCTGCTCTGTCAGATTGTAACCGTGTTAGTGTTTTAAAATTTCGGTATTTATTGAAATTTTAGAAATTTTTTACACGAGCCTTAACTCAAAATATTCGCAAGAGTCGAGAATTGTGAAAAATAACATATTAAAAAAAAAAAAAAAATTGTCAACATTGCATGGTGTCATACCATTTTGTTGTCACACACGACTCGCACGATTCGCAAAGTTTCGTTCGCTCGTGTGTACAAAGTATATCGCACGTGTGCAAATATATAAGTGATATGCGAACGAGCATTGGAGAAACAAAAAAAAAAAAATAATAATAATAAAAAAACAAAAAAGTCAAGTTTGCCATCGATGCTGTAGCCCCGAGCCAAGAGGATGCGGATGACGACGAGGGCTCACACGAGACACAAGGATTTGTATCGAATTACTTTGTTCGTAAACCAAAAACGATCGGATGCAACACTGCACAACGTTCTTCCCCGTCGATGCTCCTCTCCAAGTCCTTCATCCAGACAAGTTTCTTATCGAGTTACGGTCAACGCTTTGCCACATGGCTGCCGGCTTCACTTCCACGTTCACATTCCCGAATCACACACACACACACACACATATAACCCTCCACGCTGCGCTCTGTTTCACGAAGATACAATGGCTTCGATTTCACGGAATATCGAACGATCAGAGAATGCTGTTACGACAATTAAGTTATCGACAAATACATCGGATTATATTGTATCCGATTTTGTTAACTAATATCCGAGTGATTATCGCCGGACCACCGCCGTATATTCGATTATCGTGCCCTCGGCACGATTGTTTCGGTATTTAAGTAGAAAAGACTGACTATGGTCAGACGTGTTGATTTATTTTCTGATACACGTATTAGGGTGGTCGTTAAAAATTAAATCCTTGGCGTCTGCTCATAGAACGTTTGTTTTTGATGAAAGAAACCTCGGGCTTTTTTATTTTCGTAAAAAAATTATGAGAACAGGTGCCGAATCATGATTAAAGTCAATTTTTTATATAAAATCACCGTTTTTTGGGAGTACCTCATAAAATATGGAGAATTGGAAAAAAATATTGAAGTAATTTTTATAGGAAATTGAATTTTGTATAAAAAAGTGCAACCCCGTGTTACTGGGTGGTACATTTAAACTCGCCCAGCAGAATATTTTGAAAAAAACGTATGTTAGAAAAAAAAAATGCTTGCAGCACTATTGAAAAAGAACATTTAGGTACTAGGCTGTTAAGGGATGTCTTATAAGAAACTCTCTTGAAAGTGCATTGAAGTTAACATAACTTCAAGCATCAATTGGAATAAAATCCACATCCTTAAGGTGATGGAAGACCTAGGAAAACGTCCGTCCGGGTCCCCCTTTTTCATGATAGGTGGCGCGGACGGGTGACAGTACCGGCTGCCGCGCGGCCAGTACTGTCACGGGCCGCTAGATGGCGCCTTATATCTAATGTCGTATCGCGACAGATTGCGGTCACCACTGGCTATCCCGAGTGCAGCCTGATGGGGCCTTAAAAACTCGACATGCGCATGCGCGAGAGGTACTACTGGTACTAGTTCGCGCTTGCGGATGCGCGCTTGCTCGTGCTGCATGGAACAGCTGTGTGACCGAATACGCGTGTCACGTGGTACACACGCTGTCAAATGCCGGCACAGCCTCGTAACCGGTAACCTCAAAAAATAACATTGCTCGCACTGACGTGACGCGAAATGTCAAGCAGTGCAAAGCAGTGTACCGCGGATCGAGGAATGAGAAAAAATGATTTTCAGACTTGTCGTCGTTAAATAGTTTGCAGAAGTTGATATAGTGCCTTGTATTGTTCAAATAATCAACATGATTTGATTACTTGACCGATACAAATCATCAACATCGATTGATTATTTGACCGATGCAAATAATCAACATCATTTGATTATTTGACCGATACAAATAATCAACATCATTTGATTATTTGACCGATACAAATAATCAACATCATTTGATTATTTGACATACAGATAATCAACATTTCCACCTGCGTCGCTTGTGTTGCAATGGGATTGATTGCTCAACTTTGGTTTCCAGATTTTTTTTGTAACCGCACCTGTTTTCTGAATGGATCTGAAATTTCAAGCATGGTTCTGTCCTTCGTAGCTTACAGCGACTAACAGGTGAGCCATTAAAGGAATTTTCTAATCTTTCATTACATTCTGCGACTCCGGTTTGGACCGTCTTTGAAATTTATTTTAACTATTCATGTTCCGCAGCGACTTTCAAAATAATCTTTGAAAGATGGATTAAAGTTTACAAGCTACGACAACTGGTCCAATGATTGTTTCTTAACTTGAATTCTTTGAACAACATTAACTGTCTGAACATTGAAGTTTCGAATCATTTCCTGGAAATCTTTTTGAAAGTTGTGAAACATGAATCATAACATGAATTTCAGAGACGGTCCGAACCATGGTTGCAGAATGTAAGTTGAAACAATTTCTTTAATCGCTCACCTATCAGTCACTGTATGAACTACAAAGGACAAAACCATCCTTGAAATTTCAGGTCAATCCAGAAAACAGGTGCAGTTGCAAAAAAAAAAACTGGAAAGCAACCATGAGAATTCAATCTCGGTCTCAACACAAACTTCGAAGGAATTGTTGAGATTTAAAGTCGACCGCTAACAACTGCTTCATTATGAAAAGCTGCAGTCGTAGGGAAGTAGAATTGCAGCTAGACAATGTGACGAACAAGAAAAATGCTGGTGGTGTTTTCGTTTATGAATTCAGAAATTCATAACCCAGTAACCAAACCAGTGTTTTCTCACCGGCAGCATTGGTTATAAGCAGGTTCGGTCTAGCGAGCATGCAAAATCTGAGCTAGACCGAACACGATGCGTCGATAAAGAAATATCCTGGTGGTGTTTTCGTTTATGAATTCAGAAATTCATAACCCAGTAACCAAACCAGTGTTTTCTCACCGGCAGCATTGTTTATAAACAGGCTCGGTCTAGCGAGCATGCAAAATCTGAGCTAGACCGAACACGATGCGTCGATAAAGAAATATCCTGGTGGTGTTTGGGATTATGAATTTGGAAAATCATAACCGCGTAACCAAACCAGTGTTTTCTCACCGATAGCATTGTTTATAAACAGGCTCGGTCTAGAGAGCATGCAAAATCTGAGCTAGACCGAACACGATGCGTCGATAAAGAAATATCCTGGTGGTGTTTGGGATTATGAATTTGGAAAATCATAACCGCGTAACCAAACCAGTGTTTTCTCACCGACAGCATTGGTTATAAACAGGTTCGGTCTAGCGAGGATGTGAAAACTCAGCTAGACTGAATACAATGCGTCGATCAAGAAAAATCCTGGTGGTGTTTTCGATTATAAATTGAAAAATTTATAACCGAGTAACCAAGCCAGTGAATTTTTTCGATCGACTTTTTTTTTCGCCACATCCTGGGCTGTGGCGAAAATTTACTTACGGTTTTTGATCCGACTTACATGTCGAACCAAACGATCCACCCTAACCTCAAATCCTGTGTACTGTGCTCGAGATACACAGATGGCATTTTCACGAACACACGGAGCAGCTCTGACGCTGAGAAAACGATGACAGCGCCATTGGCCGACCGCATGATATGTCTCTCAGATTTTTTGATGGGCTAATAACAGGTAGCTAAAAATTTTTTTTCGATTTAGACCGAAACAAAGCCTGCCAATACCGTGTTTAGCGGTTCTGAATCGATTCTCAAAATTTCAACACATTCCATTTCGTCTACACCGAGAAAACTGGATCCACAGCGTCGTACCGTAAACAACGACGTGCCCCCGCGACCGGAAAAACCATTGTTCTTGTAAATTACGCCGAATTATCACACCTACGATGTCCTGAATTATTCATTGATAAAATGTGCATCCTGTCGTTCTCGTCATTTTGGATTCAGGTGTTGTAATACGACAGCATGCACATTTTTATCATCACATATTCTCGGACGGGTAATCGGAAACTGCAATTTTTTCTTTCGATTTTCAATAAAATGAGACCTAACAATACTCCGTTCAGCGGTTCTGAAAGGATTGCCAAAGTTTCATACAATTCCATTACGTTCCTAGCCCAAAAACCCAGTCCGAAGCATACATGTGATTCGGTGGATCTTCCTTACCGACGGCGAGGTCTTCCATCACCTTAAATTTACCGTTTTGTTCGATACCCATTCCACAAATTCGAAGATATCTTGAAAAATTAATGTCGTAGGAAAAGAAACAATTTAAGGACAAAAGTTTTGTCATTTGTCTCTGTAAGATGCAAATTTGTGAAAAAAGCAGTCCATGTTTCTATCGAACAAAAAAAATGTTGAACTAAAAATGACCTTTTGAACCAAGTCAAATGAAGCCATGTACCTTTTATTTCAAACATTTTTTTTCTAAAATACATCTTTTTCAAGATATTCTTCTGTGTCAACTTGAATGGATCACCCTGTATATACTTTTTTTTTCCACCGTACGATTCCATGCTAATTCCGATTGCACCAAGCTTGCACAACGAACTATTCGCCCACGAAGTTTTTTTCGGGGAAAAACAAAGAAAATTGAAAAAAAAACAGAACTCGAGCATTGATCAATGGCAAACGAGTGGTGACGTGAAATGACAGATTCTAATCGGTTGCCATCAAATTCGAACGTTCGGTAACACCCTCCCCCCCCTCCATCACCCTTTTTTTTCACCGTTCCACCAATACAGCGGCAAATAGTGAACATCAAGCATCATAGTCCAGTAGTCCATTGAAACGGGGACAGCTCCTACGTGGTCCTCCGCTACTACGGGCTTTTCTGATTGACGCGCTCATTAAGGCTCACGTCACTACGACGGAAGCTGTCGTCGCGGACGCATCTACCGATGCCACTGCCGCTGCCATCGCTTTTCCCCCCGTCGTTCAATTTCCACCGGGATTTATGCATTTTAATAAGACAAGCCGACGGTGATTCGGTTCTGACACGCTCATCACGCGTACAATGTGCTTTATTCGTTAAGGGGTAACTCTACCCTGGCTATGAAAAAAAAAAAAAAACAGACTAATTTTGAGAATTTTTTCATAACAATGCAGCACATGCGACACAAAAGCTGATTGAATGTCTTCACTGCATATACTTCGAAGATATATGACAATTTGATATAAATATTATTTTCAACAAAATGGCGACGCCGGAGCTCAGCCAAAGGGACCTTCTGTCGACTGCAGTGTCTCGTGGCTGAACATTTCTGTACTCCAATTTTTTACCTGGAACAAAAAAACATTCTTTTTTCTAGTTATATACAAGATTAGCTAGAGAAGTACTTAGGATTTTTGATAATGATCGTTTGTTGTAGAAATTGCCTGCAATAAAAAAAAATTCCATTTTTGACGAAAAATTACGTGGAAAATTGTTTATAAAACAATTAATTGATCATGTATCACAAAAATCGTACGTACTCCTCTGAATAATGCAACGCAAAAGCTACGATGAAGATTTCAAGTGAATCGGTAAAGATTTGTCAAAGTTATTTGTCCGGCCAGTTTGAAAAATATGATTTCGAGATAAACTTCTCGAAACAACATTTTTCAAACTTCATTTCAACGTCAAATTTACAATTGGCGTTCAAAAAAATTTTTTTTTTCGACTCTACGAGGTGTGAATTTTACAAGCTCGTACTTACATCCAAAAGTGTCGATAACCGTGGTTCGTGTCGATAGTTCGGTTAAAATTTCCAAGCTTTCTCAACTAGTTCGAACCCCTCGAATCGTGAATTAATTCTTCTGTTATTCGTGAAAGGTGTTAACTAATGCTCAGTGAAATTAATTTTATTAAACCGGATTATCAAGTTTGCTACTTCGCGTAACTAAAGTCCACCCTTTTCGAAGAATTATAAATTATTTTAACAGCCTGTGCCCGCCGGGGGGGGGAGGGGATTACCGGCCGGGCATCGTGCGCGTCTTCGTACAGCGCCACTTTCAACTTCTTCAAAGCGTTTGCATCGTCGTGAGACCGGAGATTTCATCGTTTTTCACGGAAACTCGTGCGATCATCGTCTATGCGTGAAGATGAAAAATGCAGACCGTGAAACGAGTGAGGGTGAAAGAAAGAAAAAAATGAAAATCGAGCAAACTGGCGCACCGATGTTTATTTAACATTTTTTTCCCACTAAAAAATTAACGACCGAAAGATTATCGGAGAAAACGATGAATAAATAAGTAATAATTAATATTTACGAGCTGGACAGTGATGGCGATGTAAAAGTAAGAAAGAGAAAGTTAACGAAAAAAAAAAAAACGTTGGGAGTTACATCCGAGTGAAAAAACAATGTCAATTGAACGGCCGATGTTATTGAAAACTCGAAACCACAAAATACAAGTGACAAAAAAAATCGCAAAAAAAATTAAAATATTTTAGAAGCGAAATTTAGAAAATTATAGAAGCCCAAAAATCCACTGATCGATACAGAAACGAAGGAAAGCATAAAAAACCTGGCTGCTACTGTGAAATACTGATATTCGACCGGACACCCAGAGCAGAGGGGCACGAACCAATAGGAGCAGCCCCAGCAGCCCCAGCAGCAGCAGCGGTCGTGATGTAAAATGTCCCTATTACGGACCACGTGCCTACTTACGACCGGCATACTTACCCCGCCTCCCCTCTCCCCCACCCCAACCCTCCGGTCGCCGGGTCAGTGCTCGACTGCGTCAGTAACGAGAACACAAGCCATCCCCTTGCCCGGTAAATACGATTCATCTGCCTCACGAACGAGCAACGAGTTCGAAAAATAATAGTTGTCCGAATAATCGATCGACAAAAAAAAAATTGAAAAAACTACAATTGTGAATTATCGATTTATGGATTAATTTTTTCATTTTATTACTATTTGGTTTTTTTTTTGTTTTTGTGTGTGTGTGTTTTTTTTTGTTAATCAAGTGCGAGGTTTTTGATGGTAATTAATAGGTACATTTACCACCTCACCCGACTTCTCATCGTTCTATTCAGAGGTACGACTTTCACGAATTCAAAACTCTTGACCCTTTAAAAAGTGATTGGCCATTTTTCAGTCAGTTTGGGGTGATTCAAAATCATCCACTGATTTTTTTTTAATTTCCCCCGACCCGCTGTCCCCCCTGAAAAATGTAAAACATCCGAAATAAGAGAAAACAGGAATTCTGCCGTTTTTCGAACTCATGACTTATGTATTTAAAATGAAAAAAATTATGTATTATGTATTTTAAAAAATGCATCTTTATTGCGACTATTTTAACTTCTTTCAAATTTTCAATTTCCTAAACTATTGCAATTTCAAAAACACTTTGCATGAAACAATGTTTCCCCGTTGAAAAAAAAACCCAGAAAATAAATCATCGTTATGAAAAAAATCTATATCCCGATATCCATGAAAAAATTGATATCTTGCATTTAAATAAGTTATGAAAATTTCAGAAATTAACAAATGATAAATATTACCAATAGATATGCTATTCCAAAATTATGAAGGATCTTGACATTCAATAAATACAGAATACGAAGGTAAAAAAAATGCATCAATTCAAAAAATGGCACAATGCATGTTTTGTCTAATTCTTACGTTTACTTTTAGGAGCGTGGAGAGGGGGGGGGGATTTTGAAAAAAAATCCGGAGTCGGTTCTGGGTTACCCCTAACTGGAAAAAAATATATATAAAACATTGATGACCATCTCGGGAGGGGTGAGGGTTTTGACCCATTCCAATTGAGGCGTCTTTCCCCATATACTTTGTTTTTTTTTTTTTTGGTCATACAGCGATAGCTGGCTGCTGGCGCTGGCTCCACTGACGCTGCTCGTTGCCACTGCTGGCTCCACCGCTGATCCTGCGCATAGAGAGGGATGCTGCGAAAGCAGCAGCAGCAGCAGCAGCAGCAGCGGCAGCAGCAACCCCACCTTAGCGCCACGAAGAGCCCACATCAGCGACCGAGCAGTGAGAGCCAGGCCGCCGCCATAGCCGCTCCCCGGGCAACACGAGAGGAAATCCCCCCTCCCCTCCCCGGTGCTTCCGCAAAACGCGTGCGGTG
Source organism: Diplazon laetatorius (assembly GCA_963662125.1). Classification (NCBI taxonomy): domain Eukaryota; kingdom Metazoa; phylum Arthropoda; class Insecta; order Hymenoptera; family Ichneumonidae; genus Diplazon; species Diplazon laetatorius. The sequence continues at coordinate 11,630,906 of OY759155.1, read as the reverse complement.
ACTCGAACGTTTCATAACCTCTTTTATCTTTCGTTCGTCCGAAATTTTCGTTATTTTTTTCGTTATTATTTGTCCGTTTGAATTTTATTCAGTTTCATCATTGTTAATCATTTTTTTTTTCGTCGTTTCGTCTTTGTTCGTGAATAATAAAGGCTAGTGATCCGTGAGCCACGGCCAGACTTGTCGAGTCTTCGAGGGTGGGTTTTTTTTCTTGTTTCTTCTTTTTTTTCTCCACGACAAGCCACAAATGGTGAGATTAAGAAAGAGAGGAAAAAAAAGAAATGAAAAACCGTTGAAGCGATGCAGCATCTCTCTCGCCACTCTCGTCTGTTTCACGTCACATGATGTCGTGTTTTCTCTTCGAAATTCGAAAATGTGTTGTCTGTTTTTATCTCGTTTCTCTGTTTTTTTTTACAATGACACGATACTGTAGGTTTGATTGAATTGTTTTTTTCAAACATTATTTCATTATTTTATGGTTTCGAAAGGTTCTCTAGTGAAAGTGATTATTTTTTATTTTAGGTTTAGGTCTGTGACGTAGTTGTTCAATGTTTTTTTTCTCGCTTTTTCATGGAATATAACGATGTTAAAATTGTGCCAGTGCGAGGGATGTAATTTCTGTTAATGGAAAATTGAAAAAAAAATACGAATTGAGGAACGGATATATAAAAAAAAATAAATGCGGAGTGAGAGTGTTTTCAGAGAAGGTTTTGATCGCAAAAGAGAAAGTACATTGCAGTGTAGGTGTACATGGCGCACGTAGCGTGTATGTACATGGTCTATGTATGACCGGCTGCTGCGGCTCTCCCTGCATTCAACATCTCGGCAACGGCTTAATACGGCTACGTCTGACTATGACACGACTGTTCTACTGGAAAAACCATCATCCACGAACCATTCACGATTTCCACGTTTTACGTTCAATGACGATAATTTTTTTTCCCTTTTTTTTCTTTTTTTCTTTCTTTTGACGACTTGTACATACTTTTGTTGTTATTCGCGGTTACCACGAACTCGAGTATGATCCCACGTTATTTTTTTTTCTTTTATTTTTTATAGATTGTCGGGAGGAAAATCATTCGCGTGGAAATTTACGTCGTTGAAAATAGAATTGATATGGATACAAAAATAGACGAGAAACAGGGAGGTGGATTGAACGAGAGTCGAGGCTGTTCGCTATGAAAAAAAAAATTAATTCAACTATTTTTTTTTCTCCATTTTCCGTCGGTATCCCTCCCTTCTTGAGTCAGTCGTTGACTCCCACTTATTTATACGTTCTTTTTTCTAACATTCATTTTCAGTGATTAAAAGTGGACGAAAAAAATGTACAGTTGAAAAACAATCGACAAACTCGAATAAAAATTATTCGAAATTTTCGGTTTGTAATGTTTTTATGGTGATTCGGTGATTTGTTTTCTGTTTTCTTTCTCGTTGTTTTCATTTTTTTGTTTTTTGGTGAACGTTGACAATATTCGGGCTCATTGAAGCAAAGAATTGTTGCACAACGTCAGGTGTGTAGTGAACAAAAATAACGTGTTCGGTGTTTTTTTTTATTTCACCTCTTCGGTTCGATCTAACGTTGTTCTGATTATTATCGATTGTACATGGCGCGAGAATGACGAAACAACGTTACTCGTCAATTATTATTCAACCAAACTTGCTCGAGTGACGAGCAAAGACGCGATTTTTTTTTCTAATAAGAAAATAAAAATTCGCGACACAATCGATTGTTCCGCGAATCATTGAACAAAACTGGGTGAACAAAAAGTTTCGAAGTGGATGTTCCGGTGGTTTGGCTTTGCGACAAAAATAAGGACAGTGAACGAGTTTTGCACCGAAGAATAAAGAAAAAAATTGCAAAGACGAAGACGAAGAAAAAGAAGTGAAGTAGATTGGATGAGTGGGGCCCGAACATTTAACAGTGAAAAAGCTTCGCCTTCGTGGTATTGGATAAGGGGTTCATGAACGGGGACAAGCTCGATGAAAAGAGAGAGAGAGATGAAAAACGAGATTTTGATAAACGAAGACACAGTCGAAGAAGGGAAGAATGAGACAGATCGGATGGCATCGACGATAAATAGCACCCGAAAAGTAGATCGAGGGGAAGTATAAGCTCTTGATACGACGAAGAAACAAATGGAGTCGTGAAAAAAAAGTTAGCAATTGAATATAACGAAAAGATTCCAGACACTCCAGAAGTCGACACGATCGATGGCAAAAAAATTGAATAACTCGGATAACCGCCGATCGAAATAAATAAAACGGTACAATAAACAATTTTTTTCTGAAGCAAAAAAAAAAAAAAATAATAATAAAGCTATGTTTGGGACTAACGTCATTGAAATCGAATTGATTATCGACAATTGCGTGAAAACAGTTATCGACAATTTTTCGACAATGAAAAAAATGTTGGGAACAACTTTTTCGAACGAATTGATCGAAATTCCAAAATTACACGTAAAAAACGCGATTTCCAATGAAATACGATGATGCTGACACGAAGTTTCAACGACGAAGAAAGAATAATAGTGAAAAAACCGAAAAAAAGAAAAAACGTATCTCGTCGAATTGACTCAATGAAATACGAAATGAGCTGCGATTTCAAGGTCCCTCTCCGAGATTACTGCGAAAACCGTGGAACGTTTCGTCAACCCCTTGCCGAGAAAACTCACGTTGGGTCCGCTGCTCAATCGTGGCGATAAAAAAAAATCGCTTTATTCGAAGTCACGAGGGGCATGGAAAGGACGAAGAGAAATATAAACTTCGGCATTATTTTGGCTCGTGCTACTGCGCTCGAACGTCGGCAAGCTTTTTTTCTTTTTTCGATACTTTTTCTTTTTTCCATTTTCAACCCTTTTACGAACAAAGTAAACGGAGAAACGTGAATCACCGAGATCAACGAAAAAGTTTATAATCTCGGAGCTATGGAATTTATCCACGTGCGTGGCAGTATTTTCGTCGAATTCGTGTCGTGCTCGTAGCTGCTGATTTTTTTTTTGTTCTTCGTGACTTTTCCTTATCTCTTCGCTTTTTCAATCGTTGAGTAGTCGAACCACGATTCGGTGAGCTGTTTCTGCGTGTCACCACGAGTCGTCGACTTTTTTTCATCTGTTTATCAAAATCATCTACGTCTATCCTTGTTCGACAATTTTTTTTTCTTTTTCGTTTGACGTTTTAATCGTTTATCCGATTGATAATTTGTCGCGTTCAGCCGTTGTGCGAATTACCCGTGAACTCTCATACGAGAAAAAAAACACAAAAAAAACATTCGACACTCGATACGAAGGGTCTGCGTGAAAACGTGTAAACTTGTGTTCTTCGATTTTTTTCGTTGGTTTTTTTTCTTGGGTTTTTTTTTATTATTCGTGTGTGCGGTGATTAATTTATTTGTGTGTCTCGAATTGATTGGGTATAGCTGTGAAACTACTTCATGAGAGGATTCAAAGTGTTGAAGAAGAATTCAGATTTCGTGCATCAACGTTCTGAGTAAGGATAAATAAACGATACATTTTTTAGTTAATTCTGTTGATTGAGCAGCCACCTCCAGACACATTGTTCGAATCCATGATAATATTCTCTTTGCTTGTAAACTTATGATGAAATAGATATTCAAAAACATGTTCCGAAAAAAAGTAGTCCGTACTATATTTTTTCTTTCTCATTACTTTCTCTAATCTTCTGTTCTCTGTTTTCCGGAAACGGGATATATAGCATGCAAGAATTAACAACAGAAAAAAGATGAGCTATCCTCGCGCAATTAACGAAAAAATGAGTTTGTTAAAATAAGACCTAGGACTTTCGTTATAGTTTTCCGGTGAACTTGACAACGAGCGAGACTTTATATTCACTGATTTTTTTTCAAATTTTCGGGGCAGTAGTTTCAGAACTACGGCGGGAGGAGGGGGGGAATTCACTATTTTCGCATATTTTCCAGAATATCTTTATAGATATGTTATTCAAACTTATGAAAAAATATATACTTTTGTATTCCACATAACAAGCCCTTTCAAACGACACCCCACATGACACATGAAAATTATTTTTTTTTTTAAATTCGTTTGCCACCTCTTTGAGTCTCATATGAAGATTATTCAATGATAACTGGGGCCAAATATTTGGATCAATGAGATGTATTACTATGCCAAATTTCAAGTTTCCACATCACAAAAAAAAAATTCATCGTTTCCACATCGCAAAAAAAAATAATCAACACGCTGAGAACTCTGCTTACCGCAATTTGTTAATTTTTTCCACATTCTTCGAACACTCATTCACACATGTCGCAACTGATTACACACATCGCATCCTTCCACGTGCAACACTAGCACGCGAAAATTGTAGAGGGAAACCACATCGGAAAACGGAAAGAAATAGAGTCAAAGAGAAAGATTGCAAAAAAAGAAAATAATAATAGTAATAATAGTAATGATAATAATATATGACCGAGGAAAAAGCCATTGAGTTTGAGTGAACGGTTCGTAGGACGGCTCGTGTGGGAGAGTCGGTATCGAGCTTCGTCGACCCTTTCATGGTAATACACGTGCTGTGACAGTGGGGGCGGAGGAAGGGCTGGGGAAGGGGGGTTCGATAAGTTCGATGCAAGATGATGACGTGACGCTAGATAGGTTGTAAAAATATCTCGAACGAGTGACGCCCGAACGGCATTCGATGTGAAAACGAATGGTCTTATTTTGCTTTTTTTCTTTGGGTTTTTTTTTCCCCTGACGTTTCGCTTTTTACCCCACGTTGAATTTTCCGGCTTCGACCCCACATAAGGCTCAGGGCCTGGCTGTAGGGCGTTTATTAATTCCGGATTGAGGAGGACAGGCGGCCAGACGGCTCCGAGGATATCAACGACATCGTCGACGATGATATTCGTGCACGAGGTTGGCCCGTGGCTCCGTTCGAAAGTACTTTGGCAAATCGGTTTCAAAAATTGTGTTCGCTCTGAGAATTTGAAAAAAAAAATTTTAAATTCATCTCTGAACTTGCTGAATCAATGACAGGATCGAGACGCGGTTTACCACAAGCTTGTCACGTACGTGAATTATTTACGACATTATTCGACATTGATTGACATTGGTGATTTATGTTATATTGATGGTGGAATTACCGAATATTCGAGGTAATTACCATGGTCGCATGAACATTGCATTTCGTTTGTATTTTTGTCTTTGACAATTCGATAACAGCGACAGTAATGTTACTTTCGATTAATAGTCGTAAAATTTTGTATTTTTCTAGGGACATCATTTTAATAGTACTTTTCTTGAGATAATTTTTTCTATAAAAATAATAATTTTGAATAGTTTGATCAAAGCCCCATGCGAGACCGGAAGTAAATCGTTTTTGTTTTTGTTTTTGTTTTTCTTTTTTTTTTAATCGAGCCATTATCGTGAATCAAGAAGGGTATCGATGTGAGAGATGGAATAGAGGGCAGAAAGAGGTCTTGATTTCATCCGAAACCCGATAAGTGGTTTTCATTCGATAGATTAAATACCTCTCCGAAGGTTTTTGGGGATTCTGGCGTGCCCGCAGGGGGATGCGTTAGCTCGTGAGTGGAACTCGAACCGGTGGGAAGCTTCGGGTGCGAAAGAGGGATGTAGTAGGTATGCGCTTGCATCTTGTGGGACGTAGGGTGATCGAAATTATCGAACGCATTGTTGACGCAGTAGAATTCCTTCGATACGATTTTTCGACGTGATTTTTTTTTTCGTACGTGCTCTCTTTCCCTCTCTCTCTCTCTCTGTCCTCCCTCCAATTAACGTTGATTCTCACTTATTCCAATTTTTCGTGGCTTCATTTTTCCGCATTAACCCTCAGTTCCCACAATCTCGAAATAAAACGTAATTCCTACAGTGGGTCTGCTGGACCCCGAAAAAATTGCGAAATCTCTGCTTCTCCGAATTTGAAGCCGGAATAAGCGGGTTCGGTGGCCGGAGTAGTAGAGTGGATGATACCCTCTACCCCCGCCCCTTCCACGCTATTCAAAAGTTACAGAGGGAAAAAAAAGCGCCAATGGGTCTGGCAAAAATTGAGAGTTGTTATAATTATTTTCGACATAAAAATGTATCTTGTCCTTTAAAATAGATCTCAAAATAAACTACTGCGACATGAAATTTTACAAAATTTCCGCTCTATGTTGTTTAATTATCTTTATTTATTCATTTATTTATTATTATTATTATTATTATTATTATTATTATTATTATTATTATTATTATTATTATTATTCGTTTTTGTTCTTCCATCGAGAGAAAATGTATCTCACCATAAATAGTAGATCGCAAAATTAAATAATACAATATCGCGTTTAACAAAATTGTCGCTCCGCGTTGTTAATTGATTTTCATTATTATTTTTTTTATTCGTCCTTGTTTTTCCATCGCGTACGTTATTATAACGCGCTCGTGTCCGTTGTTACGTATTCCCATGATTATTCTCGGGCTCGTCGTTTGAATTTTCTTCGCCGACGTTTTTCTCAACCGCGAAGAAGATCTTAACGAGGTATTTCCTCCGTCGTCCATGTGGACGGCTCGTTTTGCTTTTTGCAATTCTTCGGAACAAAAAAGAAACGAAGAAAAACCGTCGTTATGCAACCTACGACGACGAGACGTTGTGGACGCAGTCGTCGGCTCACCGAGTTTTTTTTTTCTTTTTTTATGAAAATCTCGAAGAAAACTTTGCGAGACGAGAAACGAAGTTTGAATCGTCGTTTGGACAAGGTGTGCCGAGACTGGAGCTCGCGTTTCACGGCGAAGCCCGGGCAATCCGTGTCTCTCGGGGCTTATGTGACTCATTTAAAATGATCGGGATCGAATTTTTCTCGCAATAACTTTTTTTCCGATGAAAACAATTTTTATTCGTTCTTCAATCACAATTCAATTTGATATTCAATATTTTTTCATTGTCACTGTTATGCAGACATGTGCAGCTCTGTGATTCCTTCATTGATTCCAATTTTTGTCATGATTTCAGCTGTGGCTGGAATTTTATGTAATTTTGTAATTGTCAAAAAGAGACGTTATCACATTAGCGATCGCAAATTTTGATCGCAAATTTTGAGATACTCGTCCAAACAGTTCTTCACGAATAGATTTGTACCCAAGGTTGGTTGGTTTTGAGATTTTGAAATTTTGAGGTTTTCGAAAAATCAAATTTATCAATATAACTCACGTCAACTTTGATCTACAACTTTCCAAAAGTAAAGATCATCATTCAAACGTGATATGTATCAAATTTGCCGAAGATCCGCTGAATAGTTCGGATTTGACGAAAATTCAAGTTTTTCAATTTTGAGCCTATGCCGATTGAAAAAAATATTTGACTCGCCATGCTCAATTTCGTGGAATCACATAAATCTCTGAATATGAATTTGAGCAATGAAATACAAAAAATCAATATCTTTCCCATATTGAGGTTTGACAATTTTCGAAATTCGTGGGATTCGTCGAATAAAACAAATATTTTCACTCGTATTTTCAATCATCGAGACTTCCATGAGTTCGCAATGTCGATATCCATCCGAAGCTTATTGATTCACATTCATGTTTTCCAGCTATAATATTAATTTCAGACCTCAATTTACCAGCATGCGTTGGAAAATGAAAAAAAAAAAAAGAAAAACAATACCCGTTATTGGCAGCCGTTGGCATATCGGTCTGTGTTCCCATGCACAGTGTTTCCCCATCCATCGAATGTTCATTCTGTCTCTCGTATTTATTTTACGATATATCAGCCTTCATTCGAATTGACTGACGGAGAAGATATTTTTGTTTTTGTTTTTGGCTTAATTTTCGCATTACCCCAATCCCCATTTTGCAACGTACCACCTGGTGCTTTTGCAATAATACAAATTCACTCGTGCAAACACGCATGGGCTCAATACTAACTCGTACCCTGCTCACACATTCGTATTCCGGAAATTTCGATTATTATCGTCGCGGTATGCGAAAAATTCATTTGAAACAATTCGTTCAATATAATTCGACTAAAAACCGAATTCGTCTCAAACTATTCGTCTAATAACAATTTATCGGAAATAATTCGTCTAACAACAATTCGTCTCATAACAATATATCTAATTCTGTTTGTCTAAAACAGTTTGTCTAATAACAATAGTTCCAAGACACACACACAATATTTTTGTTGTAGTACAACAAAAGTATTGCCTTGTGAATGTTTTTCGTTGTAGTTGAAAAACTCTATATAGATATTTCTCACTATACTTGAAAAAGTCTATAGTTATTTCCTGTTATAGTTCGTCGTTTAGTTCAGGTCAAATTCAATACCAACCAAACTTGAGTACAAATCCATTCGCTAGAGTCATAACGTCCGTTGTTGGAGAATGTGAAAAGGCTATAAAATCTGAGAATTCAAGTCAATCAAGAGATTATAGTTCTGCAGATGTATGCAAAATTTGGTGGCTGCAGCTAAGACCGTTATCGAGTTATACACGTTTGAATCTTGGGAGGCCATTAAAGACACACACACACATACATCCAACTACTTCTTCCCAATGTGTTTTCTCGACGCAGAAGGCATTCATTCAATGAAAATGTATTTCAAATACTTTTCGGACCAAATGATAACGAATTTTACCAGATTTATTGAATACTTTAATTCATTGTAAAATCATTCTTTGGTCATAATTATTACAGAAATGTGAAAATATCGATTTTCTCATAATAATTAATCATAGTTGTTCGTTTGAAAAAGTATTTGATACTGAATACATTTTAGTATTGATATTGTATTGAATATTGAATGAAGTATTGATATTGAATATATTTTCATTAAAGGACATGAAGACCTCGAAAAAAGAAAACCTCCCACAGTCTCAATCCTTGCTTCCTCTATAAGGAAGCAAAAATTGTTCCAATACAACATTGCAATTCTCACAGACATTAAATTATCATCGAATGAATATCGAACTTCGATTATAATCAACGTTGCACCATTGATCAACAAGTGAACAATGCATCGATGAGAAAAACCAAATTGATCGACAGAACGATGAAATTCTCATGGGATGAAAATACGATTTTTCTCGTATTTATTTCTCGTCCACACGAACCATTCGACTTCGCGTCTGCGAGGGTGCGAAGTCTCCACGTAACGTTGTGTGCGTTGAAATGGTTGTGTGCGCATTGAGGACCACGGAAGCATCACGATCCGAGATCCGCAGGATCGTCACGATGCTATGCAAAGAGTTCCAGTCTCGTATCGAATAGCTGCAGCTGCAGCTGCAGCCGCAGCCTGTAGTAAAGGCAGCTGCGATGGAGAATATCACGTTTGAAGTCACGCGCATCTCAACAAGTTGATGCTCTTGGCGTTATGTAAATTTTCCGATAATTCGAAGCATTTTTCATCTTCGGAAAGCACTACGTTCGTGGTGATGCCCCCCCCCTCTCCTCCGCCCTTTTCTCCATCCCCATCACTCGCTTTCCCGCTTCCTTTCATTCTTCTTATATCCATCTTTTTCTAATCCACTTTTTCCGATTATCGTTCCGTCGCCATTTGCACGTGCACCTTTTGTTCAACGTTTTTTTTTTCTACTCTTATAATTTTCCGGGCGTCCACTTTTCGCCTATAAATAATTCATCATCGTTTAATAATCAAATGGACCGATCGACCTATTCACGATAATTAATCGTGAATTAATTATCGTGCATTATCAGCAGATTTTGTTGGTATTATTTTGGAAATGGGATTGGAAATTTCAAACGATCGATGTTTCGGAACGCGGTGAATTGAGAACGGGCGATGCTTCGAGGGTGCAGAATTTCGAACGTCTGACAGTCCACGCGGTTTTTTTCACATTGACCGAATTTCGAAAGTTTCCGACCGTAAACTATCAATGTCAAATATATACCATCGCAAACTATGTTTTAAGAAATTTAATTCTCTACAACATTGTTCGTGCGAAGTTTTCGTGTATGTAGCATTGCTTAGCTTGCGTTCGGACGGGAAAATAAAAATCCATTGATTTTCTATTGTGTCATTTGTTTTCTTGCGACAATTCAAAGGGTTACATACTCTTGAAATTTGGATGATGTTGTCAAGGCTGTTTGAAAGATTTTCGTGCAGCTCAAAAACTTTTGTCGGTTAATTTGGTTATAATATTCACAACCCTGGAATCTCGGGGCAGTCGTACAGAGTACAAAACTATATCTATATATGCCCTATTTTCAAACAGTTTTAACTTCTTGCTTCAAAAACTGGACAAAAGCAATATACTTTGATATTAAACCGCCTGAACTACCGTTTTTGTTTAACAATTAGAGTTAAATATATCAGCAAATCGTTCATGTTATTTACATGACCTGAATTCCGGCCCTTTGAAGTATTGGCGTTCGAAAGAATTTTCTGAAACGTTTTGAATTTTCATCCCCGCCGAATTATTTTTACGAAATAATGTTCGAGCTTTCATTGCAATCGGTATTTATTCATCGAGGCAGTGTGTCTTGGCTCGATATTTCGTCATTCCGCGTTTCGTTGTCTCCCAACGTGTTTGAGAAAAACGTAGGAAAACGTCTCGGGTCTCCAGCATACCGAACAATTACTTTGGGTTTTTATGCAGAGACTCGGTCGACCCGATTTTTTTGGAAAAAGTCACTCTGGTGGGAAAAAAAAATATATGGATATCTAACCAATGAAGGAAATACAAGGACTCGTGGCCTAGACAACGACACGAACGACCTCTTTTTTCCCGTGACATCTTACCATCTTCACCACCAACCTCCTCGTCTCGCCCTCGCCTCGTCCTCCTCCTCACCCCCCCCCCCCCATCTTCTCCCGGCGCTCTTCTTATTCTAACCTTCCAACCCTCACTATCTCCCATTCATTCGCGAGAACACTCGAGAACTTTTGTCTACAAGGTGTCGGAAAAGTTCCGAGCAGCTGGAACAAATGATTTCAGACTCGTTGAATTAAACAATTTTCCACAATATTTATTCGAAACTACGACGAAATTGTTTTATTGGATGCTGCATGATAATTCGAGATCAACCAATGTCATTATTATTACAAAAATGAGTAACAATGGACAAGAAAAAAACAATTCTTCAAATATACACAAGTTAATTGACTATGAAAACTTGCTTTAAAGCTGGTAACTATTTTTATTTTCTAATCTTTAAGTCTAGTTAAAATGTTATAGAACCGGATTTTATACATGGAAATAAATTCAATCATTTTCATCAATGGAAATAAATTCAATAAATTCAAATAAATTCACGTGCATGGTTTTGAGTTGTTGATTCAATCTTGTATGGGATTGTCGCGCTTGTCAATGCAGTTGAAATTACAAAAATCAATTTTTTTACAGCCTGGCAGATTTTTTTCTTTGCATGGATAAATTTTTTTTTCAATGTGGAAAATATTTGTCGAAATTCATCTGTCTCACCGTCTATGGAATCCCACTGTCTTCCAGCCCATTCCACTGTTTTATCTTTCGCGTCTTTCTTACTTTCTCGTCCCGTTTCTCGGACAAGCGAGTCTCGGAGCGAAATGAAAACTAAAATCCATCGTCTGTGGGAAACACAGCGGCTGAAACACACGGTTTGTGTACATCGATGGCCAACGATATTCTCCGAACTACTTTGTTCGACGAAGAATAAGATTTCCGGTGTATCTCAGCGAACAATGAAACAATGAAAGGATAGGGCGGGGGAGAAGAAAAGAAGGGAAAAAAAATAACGCGAAAAGTATCACGATGAAAAACGAAAGACCAAAGTTAGCGTGAATAACGTCGAACGAGTTTTAGCAACAATATGTACAGCATATTCGTATTTTCCGTTCTTGTTCGAAATAACAAAAATAAAATAAATTCTTTTTTTTTGCCAACAGTGAATAAAAAAATAAAATATTTTGAAAAATAATAAATTTAAAAAAAAAACGATTAAAAACAACGAGTTTTCAAAAACTTTGCTTTTATGATCGTTATGAAATCATAGTTTCTACTTCGGCTCCAGTCGGAGTTTAAATTTTTTTTCAAAAATGGAATTCTCGAAATTTTTACGCTTTATTTGATTCTTACAACTTTTTCCAAATGTTTTCGAAGTTAACAAAGAGTCATTGAAACCATTGTCTTTCTTATTGAGAAACGAAAAAATGCACTTCTTGAAAATAATTGAAACCGAATTTTAACCATCATTCCACCAGGCTGGGGTGTTAAAACACCCCAGTTACTCGCTTGCGTATGACCTCAGCTATGTTGCTCGTTTTAGAGTTAAAACGAAGAAAAAAAATGGATAAACCTAACTTTCCCGGTGAGTGCCCCACGTGTGACGCAGTAACACACTAAACGAGGGGGTTGGTGAGGGGGTTGAAGTCGTGGTAAAACGGGTGGCAGTAGCGAGATAGCATCTCAGCTGCGTCGTCGAATTCTACGCCGGATGAATATTTCTCTAACGACCGATGCGCCACACGTGAACGATTCGGCCAATATTCCAACGAGGGTGTGTGCCACGTAAATTCATATGTTTACCACCTCACGGATACATCTATATCCATGGTCGTCTACCTACGTACACCGCTGCAAAGTTTTCTCGCGTCTTCGATATATTCCAGTGTGATTCAAGTACTAATATTTTACGACCTCGTAACGTTCGACCCAATAAAGTATGAATCATGATTTTCATTACAAAATTTCCATTTCACACAACAAGTACTCATGCACGTATGTTGGTCCAACCAGAAAATACAAAATATCATCGAATATGAAAGTCGTATTTTTCTTGCATATTGCCAGATTCAAGTTTTGTCATTTGAAGTTTTCTGATGTTAATTTTCCAGTTGCGAAAAATACAAAATATCATCGAACATGAAAAACGTATTTTTCTTGCAGATCGCCACATTCAAGTTTTGTCATTTAAAATTTTCCGATGTTTAATTTTCCACAATCACAGACGTGACTAAAACTCATGATTGAAATGAGTGCAGGATGATATTGAATGGTTATAATCTAACATGGAATTGTCATCCAACACATAAAAGATGATCTGATGCGAATGAAAATTATTAGGGATGGAAATTAAGTTGCACAACACTCACTTGAAATGGTGATATTTTTTGTTACAATGAGAAAAAAATTAGTTAAACTAATTTTTTTTCGTACGTTTTCAATAATTCTTGTTTGAAAAAAATGTCAACGTTGTTTATAACCGTAAAACTAAAAATATTTTACATTTCAAGTGATCTCACGACTATGCAATAAACTCACTTCCCATCCCCAGAATGGTTCATTCATTCGAATAATAAATTGGAAACAAATTGATTTTCGATTCAATCATCAATGATGGATTCGATGCTTTTTTCATTTTCAGTCTACGTTTCGAGTTTTTTTTTCAGTCGTTTCAAACGTATCTGAAAGAGTCAAACAAATGAAACGGAGAAGTTTGTGGTGTATCGTCGTGGTGGTCGGGGGTTGATTTTCGTTGTCACCGACGTGGGCGCCACGATTCGAGACGTTCAGACTGGGATGTCGTTTCAGTCGCCATGGTAACTCTCTTTCTCTCTCTCCCTCTCTCTCTCTTTCTCTCTATCGGTCTTTCCAAGAGCTTGGGTATAGTCGCGTATCTCGTACATTCTCCACGATCCAAGGGCAGTACACACCCGTCGTGTTTCAGCAACGCTTGCCGGTCGAATAAATTCCACGGCCAACAGTCAGTGGCCCAGAGCGGTTAGAGTCCGTTGTTTTGTGGCTGTCTGGACTCTTTTTTTTCTTTTGTTTTTTTTACCTTTTCATCAATCCCAAAATTTGTTTTCGATCCGAGCAAGAATGTAATATTTCCCGTCAACTTACCTGCAATCGAGTCCCGTAGTACATACAGTCTGTTTATTATTAAGACTTATATAGTCAACTCTTGGTTCGAGTACCTAAGAGTCCTAAATTAACGACGTTATTGGATAGCGAATATTTGTCCTCATTTCTTTCAGAAATACTTTATAGTGATTATAATTTGCTCCATCAATTAATCGAGTAATTAATGAATGGGAAAAAGTCTAATCAACGATTTTATTTTCTTTTTCAAATGAAAATTAGATTCTTCAATAAAATGTATTACTCTGTTCAATGTTCTCCGGTAAGAAGATGAGGAGATAAGAAACGTTGCCCTTTTTTTTCCTGCTGAAAAACTGTTGAAGACGTAGATGACCTCCGTGATATCGAATTTCTTATAGAAAATTGAATTTCCTATAACATTATTTGAATCGTTTTGTTTTTTTCCGAATCTGCATATTTCATGAGGATGTAAAAAAAAACTGACATTTTATCGAGAAAATTGACTTTGATCAGGATCCGGCACCTGTTTTTATAATTTTTCTTACAAAATTGAAAAAAGTCCTCGTTTTCCCTCACGAAAAACTAACATTTTATGGGAGGACGCCATAGATTTAATTTTCAACGACCACCCTAATACTATATCTATATAATATAATAATATATAATATATCAGCATCGATATGGTTTCTCGATGTTACGCGTTCATGGATCGAAGCCTGGTTATGGTTGTGGTCGTGAACTGCTGAGTACAGTTCAGTAGCCTGAGCCTTGCGACGCCGATCAATCGGTCTCGCGATTCCCATCCACGACGATCGACCGACCGACCGACCGACCAAAATTGCTCACTACGACGTCGACCTGCGGTTTCCTTCCGCTTCTATCGAAATCCCGTTTGGCTTCCTACAACGACAATATCGCACAATGCACCATCCGAATAACCGTGGAACACGATTGTCTCGCAATTCTCTGAGATTCCCATTCACGTAATTTTCCAATTTCTATTTATGCGCTTTTTTCCGAATGTTTGCGTGCAATCGTTGCATCTTCTCAGTGAGATATTCCATTTTTTAATGGGTCGTGGCACATCAACCTTTGAGAAATTTTTACCATTGTCGAGGGACAAATAATATTCGAATCAAAGAAAGATGACAGAAGTGGTTATGAAATCTTTGCTTTCTCATGGAAGAAGCTTTGTGATGGTGGGAAATTTTTCTTTCGAGATGTTTACGTCATTATGATAAGAATGTGGTTAAACGTTGAGAAAACATATTTGGAAAAAATGTTAGAATATTTGTGTGCCTCTTAAAATTCAAATGTCTATAACTCAAGAACGGTTTCAGCTACAGCCCCCAAATTTTGCACACATGTGCAGCTCTATGAACTTTTCCTTGGCAATAATTTCATGATTGAAGCTGCGGCTCGGATAGGATAGTGTAGTGAACGAAGATTCATCCACGAAGCAGTCAAATAATTTAAAAAAATATGATTCCTCATAGAGGAATGTTCGTTCACTACCTACGATTCAGAGGAAGTAAATTGCAAGTTTCGACTTTTCATTTTTGCTTCGTAATCTATTGTTCATTATATCCGTTGTCACGATGGTTCGTTTATTTCAAAATTTTCCATGGTCCTCGGTATTACGATTGTGAAGGCGTGTCTTTGATCCAAATGGCAATCCGGAACGTTTGCAAACGAGCTTTTCTGGATCCCCCAATTCTGAACGTTTGTACGTGTATTGCCAGTGGCATCACGACGGTATAATTACAACCCCTGAGTACCTGCCACTGGCATTTTGGCACGCGTTGTCGTAAACGTCATCGTTGCACATCAACCGTAGAACCTTGTCTGATACCCCGAGCTGAGTGGAAGCTGGAACATCGGACAATCCATCGGGTTCGAATGTTTCACAGAGCTTTGACGCATTGTACGTCGTGTTTCAATGGAACTAGCAGCCCATGTGTTGTTTCATGGATCGTGCTTAAAAAGGAGCTTGCCAATGGTATCTGAAATAATTATCCAAAATCTCTCCCCCCCTCCCCCCGTGTGAAACTTAGTATACCTCATTCCTAAGACCGTGAAGCATAATTTCAGCAACGAAATAAAATTAATTTGCAATTTTCTTTTTATTTTATTTTCCTGTAATTTGTGTTTTGTGAATTTCATGTTTCATGAATATTCTGCAAGGAAAATCAAGGTTATTGGGTTTCCTTTTTTCTTTTTGAGGTTAAGTTGCTTATGTAAAATTGTAAAATTCATTGTTTGTCGTTTTTGATCGCTCTTCTCGATGTCCAAGGTTTCGTTTTCGTAAAATGATTTTTTTGAAAATAGAATGGAGATAATTTTTTTTACATTTTCATCCAAGAGTGGCGTTGACCCTGAATAAGGTGCTGAATAATGTTACCATGCTGAATGTTGAGTTTCTACGTCTCATGGTTTCTGAGGATATCGTACGTGACAGACGTACGGACGGACAGACGCCCGAGTTATCTCATGAGGGTTCTGTTTTTTTCCCTCGAATATACGTAACCCTAAAAAAAGAAATAAAAAAAATCACAATGTGCCCCGACAGAGAAGACTCTTGGTCTTTTAGTTTTTGTAAGGGTAAAACACCGACGTACACGATACGAACACGAGTGAGAAATAATGGACAGAAAACAATACGTCAAGTGGAACGAATGCGACAGCTCAATATCCCGCGTATTTTACAGTTCGCACGACTGATACTACTCGCTACCTCTTGTCCCGCGTCGCAATAACGTATTTCGAGCGACTTGCCGGGGCTACTACCCAGGCAAGCTTCATGGACGTTTTTTTTTTTTTTTTTTTTTTTTTTTTCAAATCCAACAGCAGTATGTGAAGTTACCAACAGCCTACCCTTCACTCCATCCGACATCCACTCATACGTGGCATCTCCCACACACCCCTCATCCCTTTACTCGTCCCCACGTGGCCTATTCATCCGACATACTATTTTCCAGCCCCTATCGTCTCATCCGCAAATATAGATTCCCACGACCTATTCGACTTATAGTCGCTGGTTCACGAATATTAATTTTTTTCTATTTTTATAATTATTTATTCAACGATAGAAATATGAAAAAAAATTATAAAAATTCACATTTTCGAACAATTGTTTCGGTTGTCGTATCAATTTTTTTTATTTGATTTTTATTCGAAGTATTTTTGGGGAATTTATGGGGGAATCTTGTTTATTTTACAAAAAATTGTTTTATTCTTTTTTTTTTCGGATCATTTTGTTCCCTTAAGTGTTGAGAGTATGTGCCAAAATTCGATATATTGACTTATTTATAGTATATAGACCGACTCGTCGTAGTAACTATGGCTGCTCTACTCGAAACTTTGAGTGGTTATTCAGTTGTTTGCGGGAAAATTCAGGGATTTTCATGATTTTTTTAGCTTTGTTAGCTTTGTTAACATAATTTTATTAGACTAATTTTATTACATACAGTATCAATTTTTCAATTCTGTTTTTGATTCTGGGGGAACTATTTCCGATGTCCCAAACCACCTTTTTTTGGCAATCACTTGCGGTGAGCATGATCTGTCTGGAACGGCTCATCTGAAATAAAAACAACCGAAAAGATTTCGCTAGTCAAATATTAAACGCAATTCGTAAACAAAGAGTATACCGAATATTTCGATCTTCAAAATAATCTCGTCGATTTTTCCGAAAAGTTCGATCGTTAAAATTCCAAAAATTAGATTCTCGACCCAAAATGTCTTGCGGACGAAAATGAAAAAAAAAATAATAATAACAATAAAGTTCACGCTATTTGAATATAAATTAATCAAGTTTTGATATTCGTGTTGCAGATTTCGACATTCGTCCTGAATCGTTCGGAAGAAAAAGAAACAAACAATAAAAGAAGACGTAAAAGAAGAAAAAGGATCTTCAAAAACTCGCGAGTGACGACAACATTTTTTTTTGTTTTTTCTTAAAACGGAGAATTTCGAGGTAGCCGTGACGCATGGGAAATGAGCGGGCAGAGTGTGCTCACTTGTTGCACGAAAGAGCGATAAGAGGACGAAGGATACGACGTCGACGTGGCAGAAGGCGACGTAGGATACGAAGTACAGCGATTGGTCGTCGTGTTTGCACCGTGTCACACGCACGATCGATACGAAGAGAGAAGAAAAAACAAATACGAAAACCCCGGCCCCCGCTCGTTTATTTCCCCCCACATTGCACCAGACTGGATAACGTTGACAGGACTTCATCAAACGTGAAACCAAAAGAAAAAAAAATGCATACGAATTCATCATCGGACAAATCCGTGTAACCGTTAATCATCGAACTGTCCGATGACTCGTTTACACGTTCCACATGAATGTACATCCGTCGTTCACGTCATACGTTTCACCAAACACCATCGTCTCGAAAAAAGAAAAAATAATAATAATCCTAAACCCATTCCGTCGCGATTGTCGAAAACGTTTGATTATCGAAACTTCAAAACCGACGAAAATGTGAACGAGAAAGACAAAAAAAGAAAACAAACAAACAACAACCGGAAAAATAGAATTTAATAAATGTCAATGATTAATTGCCTTCACATCGGGCTCATCAACGATCGAATCCTCGGAATCGCCATTTTCACAAAATCGACGAGATAAACAAATAATAATAATAATAATAATAAAATTATTTTTTTTTTCGTGAGTGTGAGTGTGTCGGGTGAAACGTGTTCCACTCATAAAGGTTGAGCTCGTGGGATTCGAGGTCGGCTGAATCGGCCGGGAAGAAGAAAAAAAACGAAAGAAAGAAAGAGAGAAAGAAAAAAAAACACGAAGTCTTCGAGGGAGCTTCCGAGCCTTGGGTTCCATTAGCAATGATTCACTGTATTGCCCGGATCGTCAACGCGACCCCGCAGACGTGAAACAGTCGAGCGAAACTGCCGGTAAATGTTGCACCGTAATACGCCGTTGGTCGGAAAAAACGCGAACGAATAGAGCGTTCCCGAACAAACCGAAAATCCGACTCACATGAAAAAAAAAAATCAGAAAATAAAATATAACAAAAAAACATTCTAACAAGAGAAAACGAAGTTCACGACAAAAAAAAACACCCACACACATCGTTCATCAACAACAACAAATACCAACACGAATCACGTTTCTTATATTCGTCAACGATAGAACAAAAAAAAATTAAAATAAATAATAACAACAACGGTGAATAATTGAGATTAAAAAAAGATTTGAAAATAAAAATTGTTTAAAATGCGAAGTTGGATGTCGCGTCGGTGACACAGGTCGCCATTGGTGTCGAAGGCGGTTGATGAACAGACTCGAGAGCAGTTTAGTTATTTTCTTTTTGCGGTGCTTTTCATTGTTGTTTTTATTTTCCGCACTCGAGACACAAGTTGGCACAAATGTGGGTGTGTGTGTTTATCGTGATGGAGTGTGACAAAAGTCGATGATATTGAGAAACGAAATTTTTTTGATGAAAAATTTGATGGTGACTTGAAGAGTTTAATTGTGATAACGAGGGTTCGAGGTGCGAAAGAGTGCGAAGAACGTGATTGTGGGGCAAGTGGATCGTGCGGTGAAGTCGAGGGTAGATATACGAGAAAGGGGTTGAAGTGTGTGCGGGTGGGGAGGGGGTGGGTGGGGAAAAAGCGTAGCGGCGTGCTACCGAAAGGCTGGATTACCTTCGTGGAATGTCTTCGGGGGCCAAGCGGCTCGTCCAGTCGCTCAGGGGCCGTAGCAGCGGAAGTGGCAGAACCGGGGGTGGGGGCTGTGGCAGACACGAGGGTGACGGCAGCGGTGCAGGCGGGGGCGCGGCCAGCACAAGCGCAACACGTTTGTTTAATTATGACAGCGGTCACGAACTCGACGAAATATCGGTAATACCGGGCAACACGGGCCGGGGCGGTGGGGGAAGCGAGGGTCTGCCGACACCCGCGACACCCTGCAATTGTTCGACCCTGAAGTACGGCAGCGGTCAGACGTTGTACAGCATCGCCGGTTCCGTGCCTCCGGCTCCCAGCGCACCCAATCAACGAAACGCTTCCGGTGAGTTTTTTCAATACCATTTTTTTGTTTGTTTGTTTAGTTGTTTGTTCGTGTTCCTCGTGGGGGTTCGTATCGAGTCGATGCGTTTTTGCACCGGTGAATGTGTGTTGCTTCCTCATGGAGGAAGCTAGGGGGGCATTTTTTTGCGAGATCTTCGTGCCATTTTGCTACGTGTGTTCATAATTGGGTGAAACTTCGAGGAAACACTTTTCTCGGATTTTACATAGTTTTTAAATGATCGAAAAAGAACGTTTTCTACCATAGCGATCGCAGATTTTGAGATATTCGTCTGAATATTTGTTCGGAAATAGATTTTTACCCAAAGTTGATTTGGATTGCATTTGAACCGAATTCATTGACGTGGTTTTGATTTCATGATATTTTGAATTTTTTACACGAAAAATCACATTTATAACTTTCGTCAACTTTTGTAATGATTGAGTAACCAAAGATTCCGAAAACAATGAATCAAACGATAATGATTTTTCGTTGAAGAATCTTCATTCACTGTCTACGATTGAAAGTCAGAAAATTACAAAGTTTAAACTCGCAGCTTGTTTTGATATCTTCATATTTATCAATGAGTGTATAAAATTTCAATGTCTCCTGCAATTTTAACGTGAAGCATCTTCGTTCACTATCTGCGATTCAGAGGAAGCAAATTGCCAGTTCAAGCTCGCAGTTTTTTTATTTTATTTTTATTTTTATTTTTTTTGTTAACAACTTCGAATTTTTTGAAACGAAAAACGAAAAAAAAAATCTGACGATCTTCGGTAAAATTCTTTTTAACTCTTAATGGTTAGACACTGGGACAGGGTGTCATATGAACTTTTTCGGACTTGCCTCAGTGCAATCTTGACTCGCCAGTTTGGCTCAGTCTCAGATTGTGTCGAGTCAACCTCGAGCTGACCAACAAAGTCCACGAAAACAATTTTCGAAAACTTTATTTCTCACATTGACAAACATAAAAAAAAGTGCGAAAGAGTTTTTCTCATAATGATAAGTAAATCGATAAATAACAGTACAATGAAATATTAACAACATTTTAATTTTATTAATAATAAAACAACAGATCTAAGATTAATTCTCGAAACATTTTCATCCGTGATAATAGCGCGGATGATTATTTTCATTATGTTCATCAAAATTTTGCAACACAACGATTGACACGTGATCGAGTTAATTCCGAAGCGTTGAAATTCCTCGCGCGTTGAAGCTCATTCGATGTTATTGGAAATCCGTCACACAGGCTGTCGCACAATTCCACGTTTGTACATATAGGTTACGGTATATCATCAGCAAGGTTTGGACAGACCGTTGACGCATCGCGGCGGGACGACGCTCTCTGAACGGCACCCGGGACACATACTGCCACTCAGGACTCTAAGTAGTTACCGCCGCAATAGTCAGACATAGGTGCGCTCGCCCGTTTTGTATCACATTAATATACAGTATTGTGCCAATTAATGTGAATACACAGTTGTTTATTTTCCTTCTCTCATGTTTTGTATAATTGAAAGTTAGTCGAATTTATTTAGTTATACAAAGTCATTTTATGTTTTATTTAATAATGAATAATGTCCTCACTTGGATTAAATGACTGCACGAACTTGTCTTGGTTCAGTAACTAATGATTCAGTAACACTTTTGCAATATTATTTTTTAAGAACCTTTAAATACACGATGTCGAGTTGAAGGCTCAAGAAAAAAAAATATATATAGGGAGGTAATAAAAGTGAGCTTTTATATTTCCAATGCAATTCAGAACTTTGGAGTCTTTATAAAATCCGAAAGCGAATTATTTGTCAATAAACGATTTTTTTTGCTTTCAATGTGTCCGCCACACATCCGTAAGATAAAAAAAAGCACGTATAGACCCGAAGCAAGGAAAATCAGAGTCGTGAATGAAAATTAAATGAAAAAGAATTGAACAAGTTCGCATACCCTTCGACGTCTACATTGCCGACAGCTAAAAATCTATCTTGACCCCGCACCCCAGCCCAACAGTGTTTTGTGCCATTTGGCTGAGGGCTCTCTGTTTACGCGCTCGGTTTGGGGAAGTTCGGTGCCGTCAAGCTAGCGGACCCGGAACCAGAGATGGGTTCATGGACCAAGTTTCGAGTGAGTTGCCCCGACGACGAGTTTTCGGAAGAGCATTGACCACGTTGGGGGAAGGAAACCGCTGCTTTCCTCGAGCTCTCTTCCTCTCTTCGTCTCTCTTACTCTCACACTCTCTCTCCCTCTCTTTTTCTCTCTCTATTCCCTTATCCCCTCGAGCTGACCAACTTTCAGCTTCCTGTCCATACAACCAGCTTCTAGTGCTGCTGCCCGAAGTGAAAAAATTACATATATGAGACTGGGCATATATAGAGTCTATGTATGCATGATATATAGACTATATACATAAACTAGTCTAACAAGACTAATCATAAACTATATATACACTACTACTATATACTATACAGTCTATATATAATCCATATGTTGACTATATATGCCCAAGCCCACATATAGTTTGTATGTAGACTATATATAACTTTTTTACTTGGGGCGGCTCAACTATCTCGTATCGCACCAGCTTCTCAATCTCCTTCCATTTTATCTACCATCATTCTCTTCAAATGTGTTTTCTCGACGTTTTGGCACATTCCGAACATGGTTACATGAAAATGTCGAACAAAAAAAAAAGTCCACCGGTAACATAGCTTCCTCTATGAGGAAGCAAAAAAAAAAAAAATGAAAAGTACGCTTTAGTTTCGACAATTTCGTTCGGTCTATTTTTCTCATCGTTCTTATCAAATGTCATAACATTTTATTGTTCCCGTTCACCAAACTCGTAATCACATTCTTATTATTACTATACAGCAATTTTATTTTACAACCGTCAGAAACTTTGATCATTGCTTCGAGATGTTGAATGTTTATTCGATTAAGAATCAAGAAAAAAAAGAAACAGCGATACAACGATGAAAAGTCTGTTACGAGGATCGAAGAGTATACAATGAGGCAATGGAACGGGTGGGGGGTTGGGAGGGGGGGCTTACGTAGCATGAAAGGGCACAATGAGGATGGAACGAAACGAGCTTTGTTCAAGTTTTTGCCCCCCGAGACTCAGTTTCGTTTCGATCAATTTTTCACGAATGGACATCTCGGGATAATGCGATGGTCGGGGAAGTTCTAACGCGAAATTCATTGCTCCCGCGCTGTTTCTTCGCTTCGAGTGCACGAAAACTTGTGGCAATAAATTCAAGTGTGCAATCGTTATAGAAGCGATAACGATGTCCATTGTGTACAACCACGTGCCCGGCTATACACAATGTGCACTATAGGTTATACATACATATATCATATACGTGTTATGTATGTATGGGGAAAGACGCCTCATTTCGCATGGGTCGAAAATCCTCACCCCTTCAAAAATGATCGTCAATTTTCTTTTCAGTCCGGGGTAACCCAAAAACATCCCCTTATTTTTTCCAAAAGTTTCTCCCCAGCCCATCGCCCCTAGGAAAATTTCAAAACATCAAATATTCAAAAGAAAACCACAATTGTGGCGTTTTTCAAAGCAATGAATTTTTTTCTTCGTATTCTGTTCAAAAAATCATCAAGATTTTTTATACTTTTCGAATGCCATCTTTATTGCTAATAATTTTTTGTTTAATTTTCTTTATAGATATCAAGATATCGATTCTTTCATATGAATGATTTTATTTTCATTTTTTACGATTAAACATTGTTGTAGGTATTCAAAGTTTGTCGAATTTTAATAGTTTCAAAAATTGATAAATTAAAAAGATAAATATTGGCAATCAGGATGCCATTCTAGAATGATGGAGAACCTTCAGTTTTTTTAAATACAGAATACGAAAAAAATTTCATCAATTTGAACAATAGCGAAATGCCCGTTTCCTTAAATTGTTTATGTTTCAAATTTTTCATTGGGGCAACGGATGGGGAGAAATTTTGGAAAAAAATCAGTCGATGTTTTTGGGTTATCTCAATTACAAAAAGAAAAATTGACGACCATTTCTGAAGGGTTGAGGATTTTGATGTATTTGAATCAAGGCATCTTTCCCCATATACATATATCGTTACAGCACTTGTAGTAGCCAACGGCGAATACATAAGGCTTATGGAATATATACATATATACACATATATCTACTATAGCGCTACACACACGGTTGCGTACGAAATGGACCAATGTTTGTACGTGCTCTCTAGCTACGCCGGGCTCGTTCACGATCAAACATTTTGAACACGCGTGTGCCGTCGCGATTAGCAGTATACGTACATATATATATATCTGTGTATACGTGTACAAGCGCCCATCGTGCTTCCAGTGCCGTAAAAAAAATTCCCATTGATAAAGACAAAAAAAAATCAGCCCGCAGGCTACTGGAGATAAATTGTTTCATTTTAATTTCACCTGAAAATCTCATAATTTCCTCATAAATGTAATCGACTTGAAAATATTTTTATGCAAAATATCGTTTTATTGTTTTTATCAGAAATTAAATTTTAGGAATTCGGGATATATTGCAAATATATCCCCCCTCTTCCTTTATTTCTAAAATGACTGGACCTAAAGTTTTTTTTTTATCTGGGAACTCCTCACTCGAAGCTTACCAAAGAATTGTGGTGAAAGTACTTGATCTTATGTATTTTTGTAAATTCATTTAAATTTAAACTTAAACTTATCATCAATTTAAATTATCTACTTTAAATTTTAACTCATCATTTTGCTTACGGTCGACCGCGATATTGCGATGAAAACGTCCGGGTGGTGCGCAGTTTGTTTTTTTTTTTTTTTTCGTTGCAATTATCACTTATGTTTGTACTGGTCTGAAATATGTATCGATGTATCGCAATTGGAAACAATTTTTGTATGTAAAAGCTTTGTTTCGGACAGTTTGGTTAAAAATCGATAATAAGATTGAAACCTTTTACTCGGTCAGCCCGAAGCTGTCCAAACGGATAACATATCACGTCACACACCTCGTAACTGATGTGCAACGTGTGTGTAACCTGTGTGAGCTTTTACGTGCGTACGCAGCTGCTATTCCGTGGCTGACGCGTGTAGCTGGGCTTCCCGGAATCTTGTCGTGTATATATACACATATATATGTGAGTGTGTGTGTATATATATATGTATGTACGTTTTCCCGCAGCTTCGCTTATCGATCGATGCTCATCAAACCGTGATACACTGCATCAACTTCCCCACCTTCCGGTAGATTACAAATTATAATTAAAATACTGTAATCAACGATGCGAGATCCATCTGAACGAATATTATAATACGAAAAAAAAACAATCATAAAACGTATTATCCATTGATACAAATGGAAATTACAATCTTATTCGATCTTACGATCTTATTGTTAGAAAAGCCGAAGTAAAACTAAAATTTATTTTCATTTTCAAACAATTCGTATTGTTGTTGTTATCAGAATTTCACAGTGACAAGGATACTGTGAAGATCCACGGTGAAATTGTAATATAAACAATAATACGAATCATTTGAAAATAAAGATAAATTAAATCGAGGTTTTTTATAGTTTTTTTTATATCTTCAAATGTTTGTCGATTGAACGAGTTATTACAGAGATCCCAACTTGGTTTTTGTTTTTCAGATCATCGAAATAGCCGTAATCTTTGTACAGATTGAAAAACGACACTTTGCATCATTTTAAGGATTGAATATCTCGTGACAAAAAATTGGAGAATCATTTAATATTATTGATAAGCATATTTGCTTGGTTTAATCACGATAAATCTAGAACATTTTGTTTAACAAATTCATGAAAATGCCCGAATAACAGGCAACTCCCCCCACAACCTTCACAAGAAAATTCATCACCTCAAACGTCATAGCTTATATATTTCTCATGATGATCTTAAACCTCATAGATTATATATATATATATTTTCCACTCGGGTAACAAGTAAATTTACAACATTCGAGTATCTCGAAGAGTCCTGAGTTTCTTCCACTTTCGAAATGTTGTGAGAAACAGAACGAGGATCAAAAGACAGAAGAAGAAAAAAAAACAACAACAAAATGGTCTTTGGAGGGTTCCATCGGAGTCAATTATCAACTTTGTTCAAACGTTAGCGTTTCATTAGGATCAAGAGTCCGAGACGGGCTGCCGAGGGGCATGTAAAAGCCTCGAAGCCGGTTCGGGAGTTCCGGAAGCTCGATCGAGAGGTCGAAAGTCGTTTCGAGAATTTAAATAGGTCGTGAAACGAGTCACACAGCACCAATGTTCCATAGCCCAAGAACTTTTCAACATCGTCTCACCAATTCCACTTCCTTCTTCCAACATTTTCTTCTTTTTTTCTTTCCTTCCCATTTCAATTCGTCCACGAGCAATTACGGATTTTTGCGATTCAATTCAAGTCATTTGTTCTCAATTTCTCAGATTAAATACCTTTTTTTCCCCAATAGCTACTATAATGCTTTTTCATATTAAAATAATGAAAAATTGAGAAGTTTCGATTTTTTTTGGGGTAAAAATTGCCAATTTTGCGTTTTTTTCACCTACAACATTTTTATTTTTACAAATTAAATATTGAGTTTGAAACCGATAAGTCATGGCCATCTCTTGAAGAGAGTATCAAAGAATAAATGAGAATTTTTTCGAGTAAATAAAACCAATTGGTTACTCGCAGCAATAAGCCTTTTTCTGACCTTGGGGTCGAATAGACCCCAGTATGCCAGCTCTGTTATACCTTGAATCGAAAAATGTTTACAAAAATATCAAATCGAGGTTACGAAATGTTATACGTGAGGGTAGGAGGTGGGAGGGGGGGAGAAGAATAATAACGGGAATTCTTGCAAATGGCGACAATGACGGTCGAAAACGTATTCGAGCTTCGGTCAAACTGAAGCTGTCGAAGAAAAAAAAGTCCCCGGAGACTGGCGACGCGTTGTCCACCCCATTCGAAATTGGGATGGGCAGGGAGAGAGGGTGACGTGAAGGAGGATGAGATACAGGACAAGGGGATGGCAGTTTGAAAGGTCGAGCGATGGGACGAATGGAAAAAGCGGGCAGATGGGGGCAAGGGAGACCAGAGGATACATACTCCACTCGAGACCCCGTGGGCCTTTAAAGTTGATAGATGATCCGGGGAAATATGTGCACGTG
This sequence comes from Diplazon laetatorius, assembly GCA_963662125.1. Lineage (NCBI taxonomy): Eukaryota > Metazoa > Arthropoda > Insecta > Hymenoptera > Ichneumonidae > Diplazon > Diplazon laetatorius. The sequence continues at coordinate 11,603,933 of OY759155.1, read as the reverse complement.
TATATATTCGATAAATTTATACATACACATTTACACACAGGGACAAACACACACACAGGCACAAAAAAAATATAATATATATATCTGTATATTTGTAAGTCTGTTAACCCGGTTAGAAATCACATATTCGCATGAGTTGATGCTGCGGCTGTTACGAGTCCCATGTGCAGCGAGCACACCCCCTCCGCCCTCCCCTCCCTCTCCCATCTTCGTGCTTCAACCAACACTTTACTTCTTAACCCATTGACGCACGTGTAACTGTGATACGGTGTGCACTAGGGTGTTAAAAAAAAGACAAAGTTTTTCGATTCATGCGTTTTTTATCATTTTACTCTTCGAAATAAACATTTTTCGATTTATCGTCATTATTTACGTTATATCCGAATGTTAGTAATGGAATGTTAGTAATGAATGTTGGATAGGCTCGTGTCGTAATTGTTTGTGTGTTGGATTTGTAAATGACAAATAGACATCTAACCGTTATAGCAACTCCGACAGTTCAAATTTACACTATCATATGACAACTGTGAAAATTCGTAGCCCAATCGGACAATATTCAGAAGTTCCGCTTTTACGAATTCGCTTTTGCCTTTCATTAACGCGTAAACGTTTCTTTTTTCCTTTTTTTCATTCGCAATTTATTTTGCGTATGTTGCGGTTCGTATTGCATTTGGGCCGAATTCATCGAGAAGTTTTGATTTCATGATATTTAGAATTTTTCGAAAATAAATCTATCGATATAACTCTCGTCAACTTTTACCTATTGATCTTCAACTTTTCAAAAGTATAGGCCATCATTCAGTCGTGATATCTATCAAGTTTGGCGGAGATCGACTGAATGGTTCGGGTTTGACGAAAAATCAAGTTTTTCAATTTTTCTTCAATTCAGTGCTTCGCGAGCTGAGTTCTTTTTCTCGCAATAATCCCTTCCCGGATAAATTTACAAAATGCACGATGGCTGTTGACAAAATATCACTTTTGGTCCGATAATTTTTCTGCGTATTCTGAGCATGCGTCACATCGTTCACGGTGTAAACACCGAGTAGTTGAACAATGTTCCAGTCTCTCGCACGGCTTTTCAACGTTACAATGTATTGGCCCGATGCCACATAATAATATTTTACAGTACTGACATATCATAGTTTATCAAATATATATATATGTATACATACATCACGTTGCGATTGGCTACGAGCCAATAAGTTTCGCAGTGATACTAGCTTTTCCACAGTTCTGTCCACGTCGTCACAATTCTTCCAAATTCAATCGTACAATTTTCATAGTACTGCATACACAGACGATTTTTATCATCTTCATCCATGTGATCCGTATTATTTATACGATGCTGATTCACAAGAAACATTTTTGTTCGTTTATAAATGTTTAGTCTGTAATTAATAATGTCACGAAAAAATAGTGATCAACTGAATTGATAATTGACTTAAAATTAATTATTTCACTTTAATCATTGGCCCCTCAGTCTTGTATAAAAACAAATAATTTTGTTAATAAAAAAACATTAAAACATAGAAGTTACAAAATAAGACGATAGTGAAAAACACAAGAAGAATACAGAACAATCACATCGCAACGCCCCAAAAACTCAATACTATAAAACGCGTCGAGATATTCATGTGGATATAGAAGAATCATATTAATGTAACAAACCTGAAAAAATAAGAAATTAAAGAAATCTTATGAAGAGGCCTCAAACCAAGTGGTCAATACTTGAAAAAAAAGGAGATATTAACATAGTACCCTCGTTAAGAGAGTTCCTCGTCAGATTTTCATAAAACTTGGCACACTTATAGGTATTGATAAGAAAAAGGTTCAGTTAAATTTGTATAGCGTTCCGGAGCGCGAGAAAAAATATATCAACACTTTTATTTTCACACGTTTAACACGGAGCCTTATGGAAAATCACGCTCAATTTGATATAATACAAAAAGTCCTCGTCAGATTTTAATGAAAACACTTAAGCTGCAAGTTGAATATTCGGAGAACATTTTAAGCACTTGACAGTAGAGATCGGGAGACTGTGATGATAATAATAAGCAAATAAACATCGGAAAAATACAGTTCATATCAGGAGTTGGTCGTGATCCAGTAGACATGGCAACGTCGCGCGTTTGTTTCCCATCTTCACTCTCCCTCTCTCTCTCTCTCTCTCTCCAATCGACATGATAACACGCGACGTTGCCACATCAAAGTACTACGTACCTCAATCAGGAGATGGTATATCTTAGACTTGCTCCGACTCTTACAGTATGTAGGATACTACCTTCAAAATTCGTCGCCATTGGTCCCACCAATCGAATAATTAAATACAACTGAATAATCAATAATCCCTATTAAAATTCAATAATTTCCACTTCCCGCACCCAGTCAGACAATGCATCGTACGTATACCTAGTTATAACGTCTCGAGCATCAAAAACAGAGCTTTCAGTGGTACGAGCCCAATTGTCGGGTTGACGTCTGACCCGCGTTGACAATAACCGCTTCGCGAATGTATCTCGTTCCTGCACTTTCCGAGAAATGCATAATCAACGACCACGTGTGAACGCGGACATCCTCTTGCATCAACGTCGTGCGATAACCAACGAATGTTTTAATGTGACGCGAATTTGCGGAATCGCGTACCGACGTGTCCATGCACAAAAGTTTACCAGTTTTTGATGACAACCGCTCATGTGACTGCGACAAACGGCAATGTTGCCAACGGTTCGAGCGTTGGGCAACCGAGTGCAAACCTGATGCCTGAACTCCATGCGCCACACAACTGTTATCCCAACTTTTCCATCTCGTTCCGTACTTTTTTTTATCCCACTCCCTCCCCTCTTTTCGCTTTTTCCACTCTTCGTTGGGCCAACCGGCAGTTTTGTTGTTATCGCTCTCACTCCGTTTGCACCTTATTCGCTTTTGCTCTATTCCACGGTCTTTCGGTTCGCCATCAACACCAAACCGTGATATACACGTCGACGAAAAAAGACGTATAAATATTACGGCACCCACACACATTTGCCATGCACTAGCTTCCGTGCATGCAACGACGACTATCAATATTGACCCGTGTTGTTGGAAATGCTGAATGCGGTGAAAAAAGCACAAACAAAAAAGCAAAAGCACACACACACGTACGAAAAATAGACCGCATATGCACATGGACATGAAGCTAAAAAGGAGAAAGAATTGTGGTCGTATTTATTTTTATTGTTCGTCACGGGGTCTCTCAGCTGTTTTGCCGTTTTTTATTTATTTATTTATTCATTTTTCTTTATAGCACAAATTGTTATAGGTTTTTCGCCCCGGAATTTCGAATAACCTGGGCGAAACATTGTTATCACCAATTAACGATACATTTTTGCTTTTCATGTTTGCTTTCGACTCGGGTTTTTACGTTTTCTTTTTTTTTATTTATTATTTAGGCTACCTTATTGTTCGGCGAGGATCGAAAAAAAAACCTTTTTTCAACATTATGGTTTTGTTTACGTTATTTTATATATAATATTTCGCAACTTAGTCCTTTTGTACTAATTACGATGATACTTTTTTTTTGTTCTGCTTCCTCATAGAGTAAGCTATGTGACGGTGGGAATTTTTTTTTTTCGAGATCTTTATGTGACCATGTGTCAGCGTGTGTCAAAACGTCGAGAAAACACACTTGGAGAAAATGTTTGGGTGTGTGTGTTTTTGTGCCTCCCAAAATACAAATGTTTATAACTCGAGAAAGGTTTGAACTACAGCATCCAAATTTTGTAGACATGTGCAACTCTATAATCTCTTCGTTGACTATAATTATCGTCATCATTCAAGCTGCGGCTCGGATGTTGAGTCGTTTTCAAATTCCCAAAATAAAGTTGTTATCACTCAAGCGATCCCGAATTTGGAGATATTCGTTCAAATAGTTTTCCAGGAATAGATTTGTATCCAAGGTTGGTCTGTATTGCATTTGGGCCGAATTCATCAACATATTTTCATATTTTCATATTTTGAATTTTTCGAAAAATCAAATTTGTCAATATAACTCATACTAACGTCAACTTTGACCTATTGAGCTCCACTTTCCAAAAGTACGTATAAATCACCATTCAGCCGTGAAAGGTATCAAATTTGGCGCAAATCGGCTGAATAGTTAGGACTCTTTTATAGTGATACGAAGGATAGTGAACGAAGATTCCTCTATGAGGAAGCCAAAGAATCAAAAAACAAAAGCTTCTTCGTAGAGGAATCTTCGTTCACTGCCCACGATTCAGAGGAGGCAAATTGCAAGTTTCAACTCTTTTTGTATTCTTCTTTTAACCTTCATTCGTAGGTTGGGATATTCTCACGTTGCCGCAACGTTTTTTTTTTCGCAAGCTCACCAACGGAGTACGCATGGGCAGCCGGAAAAGACGGCTGCTAGCCGGCGAATTGTGATATGGCGACTGGTGGGGTATAAGGTGCTTTGCATGCAGGACATTCGCACGGGGAGACTTGTGAAAGAGTCTAAATAGAGAATGAAAAGCAGAAAAAAACCGTATAGTTTTGGGATAGGTGTTGGGGGGGGGGGCGAAGGGGGAAAGAGCCGCCGAGAGATTGAACGGACGGAATAGACGACGATGTAGATCCCTCGAAGGAAATACTTCGAGGGAGATTTTCCCCCCCAAGGTTACCGTGGAATTTTCGGTATATACTACGAACGTGAAAGGAATGCTTAAGCCGAGTTCTCTGTGTCTCTACGTGTGTGTGTGTGTGTGTGTGTGTGTGTGTGTGTGTGATGTCTATGTGTGTATCGTGCATTATGAAACCGGGTGAAACGTATTTCAGCCAGAATGAAGCTTGGGAAAGTCTTCGTCATATAAATTCCAATGGTAATAACTTTTCCGTAAGACTTGCCCTCTCACTGAATTAACTCTGAGACCCCTTGCACCACACGTGTAAGACAAATAGCCTACACGGGGGTGACGCACACCCCATCGATTTGAATCAATGCCGCAAAGTGACTGTTTGTCGTTGAGAAATTTTACTTTCTCATTTTCAATCACATCCTCAAAGCACGAAGAACGAAATGGGAGAGTGGAGAAATGATTGATATTAATTTTTCGCTGTGAAAAAATGGGACTGAACGAAGAAACACGAATGATTGTAACGTTTTTCACTTGATTCAAAAGAAAAACAAATTCATCAAATTTGTTGTACGCGTATTTTGAATAATAAATCTAAAAAAATTGCAAACAAGGAATTCGAAGTGCTTTGAATTCCGTTTTTTTGGGTTAAATTTGCATTTACTTTGGCGTGATAGACTGATGGAAAAATGGTAAATACATGCTTTAAAAAATTAGGAAATAAATAAATCATTTGCTTGAAACTGATTTGCTTAAATCAAATAAGGAATGCGAGTAAAGACCTAAGCCTATCAAACAAACAATAATTCCCTAACCTTGGGATCCGTCAAGAGCACGAAGAAAGTTGGAAGGATCATAATTGGAGGGAAATCCAATTGGCACGGTCTCTTGACAATTACGAGAAAACGCCTGGACTCTGTTCGCCGACTGTCTGCTGGGTAACAAATGTAAACCCAGTGCCTGGGAGAACCTCACAAGTTCGAGGTTCTCGTGCAACAAGATCAACAAATTCGAGGGACCGAGTGCTTGCGCCCCTGTTCATTGTCAAATATATATGTATATGTGTATATATGTGTACGTGTAAATACACATAAATATACACCTCGTGTGTGTGTGTGTGTGTGTGTGTGTGTGTGTAACGAAGTTGGTAAGCGTTAAGTGGGAGTGTAAATTTACAGAACTGTATACGTCGCGAACCGTTGCAAAGGACTCCGGGGAATTGTTCGTCACGAGAAAGGCAACGGTCGTGATGGCATATAGAAGCCAGCCGGTGGGAATGACAGAGTGGAAGGTGAAAATAGGGATGAGAGATCGAGAAACGGAGGGATTGGAGAAGAGCTACGAGCTTGATTTAACCCAGCTTCCAACGAACGTTAACTTCGAAGGGAATAACCACGAGGTCCAGCAAAGGTTTCACGAGATCCTTGCGTGTTTTTCAACGCAAGAATCGCGTTCTCCTTCCTCGGGGCTTTTGAAAAAAAAAAAAAAAAAAATGTTTTATTGCTTGTTCACCGTCTGCTCCTCTCAGATCGGAAAATTTGACGTGTGCTACGTGAGCTTTTTCCACGTGTCTATTTTATCGTTGAATTTCACGATTCGAGAGTTATAAAAGGCCATCACAGTTTACTCTCGTAGAGCTGTAAGACTGGTGAACCACTTTTCCCAATCTATGTTTATACAGGTTTATGTGGGATTCCGACTCGAAAAATATATATATCTTTCGTACAATTTCCTCAGCTTTACGACTAAAAAATATTGAAAAAAAAAATCCAAAATTGGGACAACTTGTTTTTTGAAAATTAACTTTAAGCTGCGTGAATATGATGAACATCTTTTAACTTATCCATATATGTGTGTATATTAGTGTGTTCCTCATAAAGGATCATTTTCAAATTTTAATATTAACGCTTCCCTCCCGCACACACACATAAGTACAAAATAATTTTTAAAAAAGTTCTTAAAGTCCTCCAGGTTATCCCAATATTAACACGTTTCTAGGGAATTTTAATTTTTCGCAGTGACAAAAATCGGATGGTTATCAAGTTCATTTACTATGGCTAAAATATCAAGAAAATATAAATTTGCTCATAGTGGAAAGCCCAACTACTAATCCGTGCTTCGCCAGAATATTATTTCTCTCTCTCTTTCGTAGCTTTACCCAGCTCTTCTCCCTGTCGAACATCGTAATGCATTATATCTCGACGCTTTCCACATTTGTATAAATCTCGTAGTAACGATACTTGATAATTCATATAGCCCTCACGTTGTAGCACTTATTCACGACGTACAATGGGGGTTCATAATCCGATATCTCACGAATGGTTAATCACCATGATAACGTGCTTTCTCAAATTGTATAAATTATTAACAGCCTTATATTTGTAAATAAAATACGTTTGCATCTGTGAGAGCTTACTTGTACTCGTACGAGGACCGTGCAAGTCCGAAAAACAAAAGGTCGGAGGAAACGGTAACGGATTATCATCAACGTGTAGAAAAATATGTGTTACGATAAAGAATGGAAGAAAATACGTGGAAAAACCCTGGGGCACATTTGGTATCCGCATTTGGTCGTCTCGACGTTTATCCGGTATTCAGGAAAACGGCCAGTGGGATTTTTGAATCCTTTATAAGTCCTATGGACATTTACACTGTCTTCCGTTATCTTCGTGGCGATTCGGCGCCTCGTTCGCGCTTGTGTGTTATCCGATAGCGTGAACGAGCTTGCGAAAGTTTCACACGAAAATCGATTGTCTCACCGCCTGCGCTCATCTACTTTTGCTTCTTGGCTGACATTTATTTTATTTATTTTATTTATTTTATTTATTTTATTTATTTTATTTATTTTATTTATTTTATTTATTTTATTTATTTTATTTATTTTATTTATTTTATTTATTTTATTTATTTTATTTATTTTATTTATTTTATTTATTTTATTTATTTTATTTATTTTATTTATTTTATTTATTTTATTTATTTTATTTGTATGTATCGTTTATTGCCTCCCCTTAGGGTTACAACGCCGCCCTTTTCTCCTCTTACAATTTTTCTTACATCTATTTTTTGTACATTTCTTATCGTCTATCTTATGCTATTGCCTTATTTCTACTCTTATCCTACGCCGCTCGCATGTCCGTCTCGCTCGCTTGCCGTTCGCCTGTTTTCTCTACGCCCCTCCGCTCGCTTCCTTTTTTTTTTCTTTTTGTTTTCTCGTTTTCTTTATTTCTTTCTGTCGCTCGCCATTTACATGTTTCATTATTTCTTGGTCCATTCTCCCTTCCCCTTCTCTCTTACCCTTTATTGTTCGCCCTCCGTTTCCGTCTAGTTCACTCCATTCTTTCACTTATTCTGATTTTATCCATTTTCTCTCGCACTCACCCTTCCAGACTTTCTTTTCTCTCTCTCACGTTCTAGTTCCTTCATCCATTCTTCCCCTCCTCCTTTTTCGTCTAGAATTTCTCTCACTCTTTCTCCTATCGCCCTCTCTCTTTCTCCTCCTGATCTGCACCTGTCCAGCACATGTTCCCACGACTCTCTCTCCGTCCCGCATAACCTACATGCCCTTTCCTCTTCCCCTTTCCAGTACCTCCCTTCCCTCATTTCGTTTCCCAGTCTGAACCTTGCTAACCTTCTCACTCTCTTCCCTTTCCACCCCTCTTGCAGGTACTGCGGAATCCTTTCCGTTCGTATCTCTCGATACCATTTGTTGTATCTCGACTCCCTTATTAACTCCTCTCTTTCTCTTTCTTGCTCTCTTCTGTCCGCTTCTTCCACTCTCTCAAAACCCCCTTCTCCTTCCCCTCCTTCTGCCCCTCTTTTCTCCATTCTCCCCCTTTCCCATCCCGATATGTTCCCCACTCCATTTCTCCTCCGCCCCTCCATCTCTCTCCAGCATTCCCTTGCTATTTCACTTCCTTCCCCCCTCTTCAGTTTGTCCTCGTATTTCCAAGCCCTTCTGGCCGCCCTTATCCTTAGCTTATCCCTCTTTGCCTCTTCCCTTACCATGTATCCTGGTGTTTGCCAGTCCACTTCCAGCGTCCATCTTATGTATCTCTCTTGTACCTGCTCTACTTCCTTTCTTTCCTCCCACCCCCAGATTTCCGCCCCGTACCCCATCACCGTCCACACCAGCGTATCGAATAGCCACATTCTCCTATGCCAGCTTCTTTCAAATTTTCTCTTCCCTATGCCCCACACCTGCTTCATTACCACTCCTGCCTTTCTCACTCTGTCTTTTACGTGCGCTCCCTGTCCTCCGTTTCTTTTAAATGTGTATCCGAGATATTTGAATTCTTTGACCTCTTCTATCCTCTTCCCTTTCCATCTCCATGATACCTCTCGGCTTCTTCCTCCTCCCTTTCTGAACCTCATCACCTTTGTCTTCCCCACATTCACCTCCAGCTTCTTCTTTTCGAAGTATCTCTCCAGCCTCCTTATCATACTCATCATTTCTTCCTCATTTTTCGCCATCACCACCACGTCGTCCGCGTACGCTAGTGAGCATATTCTCCTTTCTCCCACCATCACCCCTCCCCATCTTCCCTTCTTCAATTCTTCCTCCATATCGGCCGTTAGCAGGTTGAACAGCGCTGGGCTTAGCGGGCACCCTTGTCTTACTCCTTTTCCGGTCCAAAAGCTCTCTCCCATCTCTCCTCCTGCTTTCACCTTGCTTTTCGTTTCGCTCAGCACCTCCTCTATTCTTTCTCTCAGTCCTTTTCTCACTCCTCTTTTTTCCATCGCCTCTATCAGTGTTCTCCTGTCCACTGTGTCAAACGCTGCTTTCAGGTCCACAAATAAAGCGACCACCATTCCTTTCACCCCCTCCAACTGCCGATTTACTACATAATTCAGGACGTATATGTTGTCTATAGTCCCAACCCCCCTCCTGAAGCCCGTTTGATTGGGTGGCACCAGCCCTTTTTCTTCTGTCTCTTCGTCTAGCCTTCTCGCCAGCACCGCCGTATATATTTTGTATAGCGAGGGCATTAGCGTCACCCCTCTATATTCCTCCACCTTTGTTCCTCCCCCTTTCTTTAGAATTGGTGCTATCACTCCTTCCTTCCATTCCTCCGGCCATCCCTCTCCTCTCCATACCTTTCTGCATATCTCCCATGCCATCTCTCTCGTGTTTTGTCCCCCACATTTCCATGCTTCGTTTGGAATCTCGTCCACGCCCATTGCCTTTTCCTCTTTGAGTTTTTCTACTACTTTTCGTATTTCCTCTTTGCTGATTTCCTCTTCTTCCCCGTCTCTTTTTGGTTCTCCATCCCCCATCCTTACTCTTCCCTCCACTCCACCTATTAGGTTCATGAAGTACCTCTTCCATTCTTCTTTTTCTATTCCCTCCCCTGTCTTCTTTCTCGTCCTTCTTCCTCTGTTTACTATTTCCCATACTTTATTTTCCGTTCTTGCCTCTGCTATCTCCTTCACCATCCTCTCTTGTTCTTCCTTTTTCTTCTTCTCACTCAGCTCTTGGTATTCTTTTTTTTCCTTCCGGTATGCCTCCTTTGATCCTTGCCCTTCTCTCCATTTTCTTAGTTTCTTCCTCACTTCCGCTTTTTTCCTCACGCACTCCTCATCCCACCACCCCTCCTTTCTTTGTTTCCTTTCTCTCCCTCCTGCCTCCTCGCTTCTTTCAATTTCTCTCTTTATCCTTACGCCCACTTCCTTTACTGCCTCCTCTACTCTTCCTTCCACTTTCGCTTCTCGTATCCTCCTCGCGTACTCTTCTTTCATTTTTTCGGACCATTTGCCTCCCCCTCCTTTTTTGCCTCTTGCTTTTGTCTTCTCTCTTCTCCCTACCCCTCCCTTTAACGTCACCACTATTGGGTGGTGGTCCGATTCTGTTCTGTCTTTTATCTCCATCCGAATTATTCTTTGCCTGGTATTCTCATCGCCCATTACATAATCGATTACCGTCTCACCCCTTCCTCCTGTGTATGTGTACTCTCCCTCCTCATCTCCCTCAATATTTCCATTGAAAATTTCCCACCCTTCCTCCCGTACCAAATCCGTCAGTTTTTTTCCTTCCTTATTCATCTTCTTGTCCTTCGATTTTCTTCCTTCTTCCTGCTCTTCCTCTTCTCCTCTCGTTCTCCCTCCTTCCGTTCCCGTTCTCGCATTAAAGTCCCCCCCTATTATCGTCGTTTCTTCTTCGCTCTGCTCCTCCATCCATCCTTTTAACTCTTCTATTTTGCTCTCCATGTCCCCATTCACATATATCGCCACCACGTTCCACCTCCCCATTTCCGTCTGTACCCTTACACTCATCAGTCCTTCCTTTTGCTCTTGTATCGCTTCCATCTCTATTGCCATCTCCTCTCTTACTCCAATCATCATCCCCCCCATCGCTCTTCCCTTTCTACTCTTCTTTTTTGCTCCTTGCCTTGCCCACACATATCCTTTCGGGAGCTTTCCTTTCATTCTCTCCCATGATTTTTCTTCCACCCACGTCTCCATCATCGCTATAACGTCCCAATTCTCTATTTCTCTCCAAAACTCGCCGTCCTTATTAGTCAGCCCCGCCACGTTCCAGAATCCGATCGTCCAGGTCTCTTTCTTTTCCCCTTTATCGGTCCTTCCTGTCTTTCTTCCTCCTTCGCTTATCCGTTTTTTGTCCACGTTTGGTTTTCTCTGTTCTCGGTCACGGCTCCATCCGTTCCTCTACTCCCCCTTTCTTCCCTTCCTTCGCCTGTCCGTCCTCCGCTCTTTCCATCTTCCAGCTCTCCTTTCCCTTCGTTCCAGTGCCACGTTTCTCCATTTACTATTAGTTTTCCCAGTCTTATTCTGACAATCTTTCCCTTTCTTCTTTCTTCTTCTGCTCTCTCTTTTATTTTCCACTGCATCCTCCTTTCTTCCCATGTAAGATCCTCCTCTATTCTCTCCCTTCTTCCCTTCAAGTTCGCCTTCCTTTTCATCACTTCGGTTTTCCCTTCCATGCTCTCCATTCTCACCTGTATCATGCCTTCCCTCCCGTCTGCACGCCTTCTTCCTATCTCCTTTGCTGCCTCTATCTTTTCCGGTACCCCAATCCTTTCCATTATTTTATCTGCTGCCTCCCTCGCTGACCCTTGTATTTATTTTATTTATTTTATTTATTTTATTTATTTTATTTATTTTATTTATTTTATTTATTTTATTCATTTTATTTATTTACTTATTCGCAGTAGATGCCGTCTTTGTTACTCTCATGCTGTTGTCTGGCTTTACGAAGAGTCAAGCGCCAACTGCAATATCGACGGTAGGTAACGTAGGATGTTGCGGGTCGTAGAACGTGTAATATATGGAGTAGAATTACGTGGAGGGAAGTATTGGCTGTGGGGCAGATGCTGCACTGCGGAGAGACTTTGGGGCTGACGAGTATGTCGGAGGATATCCTCGCAGCTTCGAATTAAGGGTTTATATCCAGTGGGTTGCCGGAAGGGATTTTCCTTAAGGGATTTTCATGATTTTTTTCTAGCCATGTTAACATAATATTATGAGAATACACTATGCAGTATCAATTACAACATATATTGAGGTACTTGCATGAATTTTTTCATGAAAATAACTTCAATTTTGAGGGAACCATTGCTTAAAAAAGTTGTCCCAAGACACCTTTTTTTTATGAAGACCACTTTCTGTGAGCATTATATCTCTGGAACGGCTCATCTGAAACGTAAATACTAAAAAGATTTCGTTAGTTCAATATTAATCTCAGTTCGTGAACGAAGGCCCCAGTGAAATTTTCGATTTTCAAAATAATCCCGATTTTTCCGAAAACTTCGATTTTTGAGAAATTGCGAGTACGTTGTCGCCAGTCACACCAATCAAAACCTCATTCAATCCAAAACATTCTATAAAAATATTAACCGTTCCGTTTTTTTTTGTTCAATACTCCAAAATTACGAAGAAAATCGCAATGCCAAGCTCGGGAAAACCCTTTTGATCGGAGTTGTCAGATTGATGTTACAAACTTCCACGAAACTGTTAACGAGAAACCTATCGGATTCTAGGAAAATTTTGCAAACGTTTTCCCCATTCAGTCGTCCAAAGTTATTCAAACGTGATTGCCATAAACCCCCCAGTGGGGTCAGTGAGATTTCGTTGAATTCTGCGGTATCCTCGATCATTTCCGAGAACTAATAATTTTCCACGTGTGGGTTTTGGTCGGCGAAGCGACACGCGTATCTGCATCGTGAATGAAAACCCCGTGTAAACTTTGGGTCAAAGTCATTGGTCACAGACTCGAGTCGCGGTCGTACCGACCAATTGCGGACGAAATGTGAAATTCCAAACGGTATGATCGTATAGGTAATATCTAGGATCCTGGATAGCTCGACCGAATCGTTGGCGTACGGTGTGCAGCACCCTTGGGAATCCTTCGTACACTTGCGGGGGGGAACTAAAGCTCGGGCTTTCCGGTATCGCTGCTGCGAGGTACATTATGTGGGCCACGTGCTTCCTGCCAGCAGTTTATGTCGTGGATAGTGCGTATAGCCCGAAGCATATATTGACTATCACAAAGGAGCGAGTAATGGCTGAGGTTAATTCGTGTTTGTGCAAGCCCCCGCAATCCACATCGTCAAACCACAGAGCCTCTCCGCATCGTCCTTCCCCTCCCCCCCCCTTGTCCCACTAAACCCCCTCCCCCGCCCCTTCCACCTACCGAAGCCCCCGTCGACGGTTTACCACTCATAATGGGTTCCCCTTCTGGTATTGTGTGTACAGTGTGTGCCTTCTGTGAAGCCACATGATCGAACTTTCGATAAGGTTTCACTTGATTTCAAACTTTCGGGCTGCTGCGATCAAACCGAATCCAGATACTCAACCTTTTGGACACTGACGATTGGGACAGTTCGAATCAATTTTTTTTTCATTGACACATTATGAGGTCGAATTTTATTATATGCAGTCTCATTGAGGAAGGCATGTGACGGTCTGAACAGTTTTTTTCAATCGAGATTTTGGTGTCAATATGTCCAAAATGTCTTGAAACAACGAGAGATCATATTTTTAAGGTGTGTGTGGATCGACCCTCCAAAATCCAAACGTCTGTAACTCGAGAAGTTCAAACTTAGGATATCTTTGTCATCGGTTGTGTTTAGAATATTTGAACACTACCGTCAACCTTCAACCAATCCTACCCCGATTCTCACCCAGTATGGAATATTATCTAGTCGTGATACATGGGAAATTTGGTAGAGATCGGTCGAACGGATCGGATTTTACGGCAATTCGAAATTTCGAAGTTTCGACCTCTGTCGATTAAAAAATATCTGACTTTCCGTGCTCAATCTCCTTGATACATATGAGTTAACCAATCAGGGTTATTTGATATTAAAGTCGGTGGAAGTCAACTGACGCTTTTAAATTTTAGGAGATGTTGAAGTTTTATTCGCTTGCAAATCCCACAAAAAAACGGAAATTTCGGCATTTTAATTGGTACTTGATAATTGCCATAATATTATATGAATTTTTAATGTTGACAAAAAAGAGAAAAAACGTGCAAGAGAATACATTTATATTAATCTTACATGGAATTTTGACAACGGCAGCTTGATTGAAATAGAAAACCTGTTTTTAGCAGCCTGCAGGGAAATTGTTGTTGTTGTTTGATCATTATCATTATTATTATTATTATTAGTATTATTTAATCAATGATATCGCATTTGAACATCGAAAAATGAGACATTTTTTTCTCCAGATTTCACTGAATTTCTAGTCCGGAAGAGTTTGCATTATGAGCGATTTCGATTCTTGCATGTCACAATGGAACATTCGTCATGTTTGTAACATACGTTGCTCGTGCATGAGCTTCATATCTATTTTCCATACATATTTATTTTTTTTTTGCCCCGATATTGCTCTGTACGATCGTAATCCGAAAGCGAAATCGACCCGGAAACGTATTCTATGCGTCGAATTCGTCGATGTAATATATGAGTCGCAGCATTTTCTTGTGCACTATGCTACATGATACGGGTTTCTCCAGGATATTCAATAATACAGCGAAACCGGGACGTTTTATGTCTTGTACAGTCGAGCGTCGAATGGCTTTCCATGGTGCAGTGTTTCACCACATCCCTCCCCCCTCCCTCTCCGCCTCTTCCCTCATTTTATTCTTCTCTTCGCCCCCTTACTCTTCGACCGCCTGTGCCACCCAACGCACTATAGATTTCCCTTTGCCGCACCTCTTGCTGTCGCCACCGCTCCACATTCCGGAAATGCCTGGACCCACATTCACTATATACATATATATATTCATATTGTGTATGGGAAAAGGCGCCTCAACCCGAAGTGAAAAACCCTCACCCTTAAAAAATGGTCGTCAATTTTTTCTTCAGTTTGGGATAACCTAGAGGCATCACCTGATTTTTTCCTGAATTTTGCCCCCATCCCATCCCAACTAAAAAATGTGGAACGTAAAAAATTTACGAAGAAACAGCAATCGTGCTGCCTCTTAAATTCATGAACTTTTTTTTCATATTCTGTATAAGAAACATGAAGATTTTTTATAATTTTGGAATGACATCTTCATTGC
Organism: Diplazon laetatorius; assembly: GCA_963662125.1. Lineage (NCBI taxonomy): Eukaryota > Metazoa > Arthropoda > Insecta > Hymenoptera > Ichneumonidae > Diplazon > Diplazon laetatorius. The sequence goes on along the minus strand of OY759155.1, from coordinate 11,588,801 downwards.
TAATTTTTATTCTTCAATTTTTTCCCAGGTATCAAGTTATCAATTCTTTCATAACTATGATTTATTTTTTAATTTTTGTAAACGAGAAAACATTGTTATATTCAATTGTTTCATTGTTTCGAAAATTAAAAATAAAAAAAAAACATTGGCAATAAACGTGCCATTCCGAAATTATAAAAAGATCTTAATTTTTTAGAGAATACGAATAAAAAACTTTATCAGTTTGAAAAAACTCCACAACTGCTTTTTTTCCTTTAATTCGTTATGTTTTACATTTTTTAGGGGCGACGGGTCGCAGGGAGGTTAAAATAAACGCAGGGGGTCACTTTGCGTTGGCCACAAACTGAATGAAAATTCAACATCCCTTTCTGCAGGAGTGAAGATTTTGACCCCTTCGAATTGAGGTGTCTGTCCCCATACATATCTACATATATGGGATCACATACAATCGTTTTATATATAGAGATCCTGCTCGTTGTAAAATCGTGCATTCACCATTGGAATATCGCAGCACAACGAACCTCGAAACCTGACCAGCATTGACGTATCTTACCCCATCGTTCCATGGTCTGCTCACACCTTCCGGTGTACCTCATTTTTATTTAAAACGTTCTGAATTATTTGCACACCGTCCTCTCATTTATCACGGAATTTCCTGGAGGCTAAATTCACCTTTTCATAATTCTTTTCGCCTGAACATATGTAATAGAGTGTGTTGAAAGAGGTCAACGTTTTCTAATTATTATGACGACGTCTACAATTAAAGCAGATACAATCAAGAGACATCTGTCGGAATTGGTGAAAATCGATCTCAAAGACAAGAAATATTCTAATCTTCTTAACATCCATTCGCGGATGGAAAAAAGTTGAAAAAGTATGATTTTATTAAAGATGTAAACAATTCGTATTTATCATTTGAATTGTTGTTTCCTTCAAATGTAAAAAAAACAATAATAATCGTCATCATCATTTTGACACAACAGTTCGACATTTTCCATGCGAATATCACGAGCCTTATTCCAAAACGTGATTTCATTGTTGTAACGATCGAGTTAATTAATCCACGGTCACAACCTTGAACCTTGCTACCTCCGTGTATCCAAAGATCACAATATATTGTACATTCCAATGATACTGATTTATGTTCACGCCGAAAAGCAAATTTTCCACCATCGTTACTGTGTCAACGTCGGCCACCATTGCTTCCCCCATTATTCAGCATTCATCCCTTATTCTAATCCTTCGGGGTTATCCTAGAACGTGTGTATCCAGGCCTGAAGCCACGAACACACGTACATATTGGTATACACACGGGTACTACATAATACATGTCTAAACTAGGGTGGGTTGAAAGAAGGCAAAGTTGTTCCATTCTTCTAGCAGTTCTTGCCTTTGAAGTAGATACTGTCAGAAGACTTCTGACAAAATTTGCTAGCTAAGGGTTAACACGTAAATCCACGGAATTTTTCGCTTAACTAAAAAATCAATCGCAACTGAAAAGAAAAAAGAATTGCTTATGCGTTAATCAATGGCAATATGGACTTCATGATAGCGAATGCTTCAAATACAGTCCGATTGGGCTCAAATGTTTGAAAATGTCTACCGATAGTGTCCACTTCAAACTTAGGAGCTGTGAAAAATAATCGAAAAACTTGGACTTTTTTTTCAATGTACCCAGTAAACACTCACTCGTGTGTTCGGTTTTATTTGAGTTGGCATTCCCACCAGGATCGACGAAGGACCAAAGATCCCTCGGGGGGCCTCCGTCGGATTTCGCAATCCACGGTGCTCTCTATATCTCCATCTTTCTCATCCGACCCCCCCCCCCCCCCCGTCGCCGTCTGAACCAACCACATTTTTCGGAATATAACCCACGCATTTCTTCAGCCAATGTCTCTTCCACCACGACACCCATCGCACAAATGAAAGACGGCTGCGAGATCAACTGGCTCAATGAAAATACTATTCAACAACTGTCAATAGCCTCGGGACTTTGCCGTTACTTTATCGTTTATTCAACGTCGTGTTTAACATGATTGGTAATGCACCATCGACAACGGCAAACACGCTTTGACAAGAAACATTGCACGTTGGCTATCGGAAAAAACGAACGGAGACAGTTCAATTCTATCAACGTCGCGACAACACAGTTTTGACTATGATTGCATGAAAATAGTCGGTATATAAGTGCGAAAATGTTCAACATTTTCAACAATATTTCAAGCTGGGTAGAAGATTGTGACTCCCAGAACAGTTCATGCGAACCGTCGTTGACGGAGACTGGTCCTGACTGTCGACATTTTTACAACCACAAGAAAAAAAAGGAATATATAATGTTTGTGGAGACAGACGTTCTCAGGTAATGCATTCTACGTGAAATTTTCAATTCTGTTGGATTCTGAATCAAATATGATTTCACGTAAACGTAACATATGGAAAAAAAAATTGTTATTTAAAAACGTAGCCACGTATGTGACTGAACATATGATGGATCAAGGTAAATGTGTTGTTGCCAACGGAAATTTTTGAAATTCTATTAACAATTCCGTCTGCAAAACGATTCACGATTTGAATAATGTTAAAACATATTTATCGTTGCGGGGAGAGTTGCCTGTTATTCCGGCATTTTCAGGTAGATTTTTCGTAATTTCGTTAAGTTCATTGCAATAAAACTACGCGATTATATCTATCAGCACAAATGGATGATGCTGACATTTTTTGTCACATAATATTGAATCCCTAAGGCAGTGCAAGCTGCGCCGTTTAACTGCTGCTTTTCAATCTGCATTTATACCTAAATTTATACCTGGAAGATATGCTGCTATCGTCTGAACTAGGATCTTTATTTTTTGACAAAATTGTGCGACTATTTCGAAGATTTTCGGATTTTCCAAGTTTCTTCAAGTCTGATCAATTCCCCTACAAATCGTAATTTTCAACTTAGAAAAAATATCCTTGTTCAGACGGATAGCAAAATGTGGTCTCAATAAGCCCTCCCAATTTCAAGTCGATCGGTTGATTGGTTGCTGAGATATCTTTGCCCTGAGCTACAGAAACGCAGTTTCGAGAAAAACCCGTTCAAAGTGTTTTCCCGGAGTCCCCATAGCATTGCTCTTGTCTTCTACAAATCTGAATAACTTCGACAATTTGGTAAATGCCTTGATAATGTTTGAAAAGAGATTATTCACAAGACTAGGTATACACTTTACTAGATTCCAAAAATTCGAAAAACAAGCAATTCTACCCTCAAGTGTCTTCGTTCAACCGGTGAACCTGACTTTTTTTTTCGAGCTCGACACGAGTGTTCGTTAAATTTATACGTTTTCCGCAGGCCGTTGATACGGGACCGATCGTCCGAGTATAAGATTGATTGGCCCGTAAAAATTTAAAGCCTATGTGTGTGATGCATCGGTGAAAGACAATATGGCCCCAGAGAGCCATTGGACGATATAAAGTCATGTTAAGGAAGAGGCAATGAAAAGCACGAGAGAGGATTCAAGTCGCATGGATGGAACGACGGACGTTGAGCGAAGGGGTTGATGGGCGACGAGCTTGCCAACCCCCTCCCCCCTTCTACCAGTCCAGCGTCGTCACTCGCGCCCACCGCCCATGAACTCTCTGCTCTATTTCCGTCGTTGTCGCCAAGGGGGTCGACGCCCGCGAGGGCTAATGAAAGCCAGTATCACAAACCGACCGACCACCTCCCCACCCCACCCCCCCCTCCGGCCCCACCGAACGATAGCTTATCTGATTACAAATCAGATAAGCCATTTCATTTATGTTTTACGAGATATAGGACGAGTTCAACCTCCGGCGATGGATGAAACGTCGGTCTGACACGTTCGGGTTGCAAACTATACCGGGTGTGACCCGAACAGACTCTCAGGCCTCCGAATGTCAACCGGCATAATTTACACATTGGCCATGGGCCAATGAGCCTCGAGCGTTTCACGGAGTACACATCAGGAGTAGAATTTTTTTTCTTCGAATCACCGTTTTTTTCGGTTGCCTCGAAGTTAAAAGTCTTGACAACATTTTTTGTAAATTTTATCCAGAAATTCGTAAAATTGTAACAGTTGAAGTCAATTTATCAAAAAGTGAACGAGTGAAGTGTGGATTTTTTTAAACCACAATTTTTGAGTTTTTCAACAGTTTTGGGACTTGAATAATGAGGAAAAGGCTGAACATTTTTTCGGGTAAAATAAATCTGAATCGCACATGAGAATTGCTTGTAACTTTATTCTACTTTCAACCTTCTTCACCCTAAATGTGATGTTGAAATAAGTTGAAATAAAGATGAAAATTGCGACTTGGACAGTCTCGACTGAATTCTTCGAGCTTCTTCAAATCTCAATATCTCCGACGATCTTGTGAATACGATCAGAATTTTTGGAGAGATTATTGTACAGTCGAAGTCTCACTGACGTGAGCCTCGAACTATTTCCGTTGGTCATTTTGACCCCAAAAATGATCGTCAATGTGGAATTTAAAAATGCGATACGTCACTATGCGATAATCCTGTCTGCTCATATCTCTCATCAACAATTTGTGGGAGAGATCACCGATATATCCGCACAACCCCTGTCCTCACCACTTTGAATTTGCAGCACTGTGATCGGCATCGCATTGCGCGTTGTCTACGACGATAAACAGATCAGCCAATGAACGGTGTAGCGGCTTGGGACACCGCGACGTGCCTCAGCGGCATGACAGGCAGAAATCGAATTCGGGGGTGGATTCCGACATACATCCCCAATTTGCACTGCGCACGGAGAGGAATTCCCACGTCACGATAACTCACCCTAAGTTTTTCTCAGAGCAAATTTTCTAGGTTAATACAGTGACAGCAAACGCTTTGGTTAGAGTGACATAAAAAAAACATGTGTCACGGTAATCTCTTGTAAAAGCGGATAATATTTGTTACGACAATTATTCGTAATGTGCTACGGCAAGAAAAATTGCGTTTTTTTTTCAAGCCTTGATTGGCTGGTTTCTACGGAACCTTTGCTACTCTCAAAGCTGAAGCAACGTTTGATGATTTGTTACCGCCACGAACATATTTGTCACACGGCAAATGTTACCCAAGAAAAAAAAATTCCTGCACTGCCGGCGCCGAGATTTGAACTCTTGACCTTCCCGATTATGGGCCAAGCGCCTTATCGACTGGACCGTCTGTTTCTTGAGAAATAAGTCACAAATACGCTTTGTAAATCCTATCACTGATTTATTTTCGTAGCAAGAAAGTTAGGTTAGGTTATACCGGGTATACCGACTGAACATTGGTAACCTCAACAAACCATTTGCTACATAGACTATATTCGTGTGTTACTGCCGTGTGAAACATTGGGTCACATTAAGGTAGTACCCTCCATAAGAGAGTTCCTTCGCAGATTTTCATGAAACTTGGCATACTTATAGGTATTGATAAGAAAAAGGTTCAGTTAAATTCTTATGGCTTTTCGGAACACGAGAAAAAAGATATCAACACTTTTATTTTCACACGTTTAACATGGAGCCTTATGGAGAATCACGCTCAATTTGATATAATACAAAAAGTCCTCGTCAGATTTTAATGAAAACTTTTTAAGCTCCAAGTTGAATATTCGGAGAACATTTTGGGCACTTGACAGTAGAGATCAGGAGACTGTGATGATAATAATAATAAGCAAATAAACATTGGGAAAATACAGTTTATATCAGGAGTTGGTCATGATCCAGGAGACATGGCAACGTTGCGCGTTTGTTTCCCATCTTCTCTCTCTCTCTCTCTAATCGACAACATAACACGCGACGTTGCCACATCAAAGTACTACGTACCTCGATCAGGAGATGGTATATCTTAGGCTTGCTTTGACTCTTACAGTTTGTAGGATACTACCTTAACAAAACATCGATAACATAGATTTTGATGATGCTGTAAAGAATGTTCGTTCGCTGTTGGAACTAAATATTTGCTATATCGACGACTCGTGTCGTTGATGTAGCAGAGAAATAGCCAGAAAATGGGCTTTTGCTGCAATAACCTAGATATTTTTGTCCGTGCGGCCCAGCTGCGCACCCTAATATATACTTATACGGATCGGTGCGGGCGCAGCAGTCTCGATTATCGTCCGATAGCCACAAATGGCGCGGTGAGGGGAGGTCGGTTCACAGGGTTGCATGGATCTCTCATCGATCACGAATAAATTCCATGGGCACTTTGCTTCTATCTCACCCTCCTTTCCCACTGTTGACTTCAACCCCCGCCGACCCTCTCGTACATGCTCACCCCTCTGCGTCCCCCTTCTCTGCACCCCACACGCACCATCCACGTCGTCATGCACTCTATCACGAAACAAACGATAACATTGCTTCACAACGGAATTTCATTTCCAATATCAAACTTTCCGATAACATAAACAACAGATTCCACCTCGAAAAAAAAAATATCACAAAAATAACACTGAGGATAAATTTCATGATAATAATATTGACCTCAGAATGAACTGAAATGACAGAATTTTCCGGAAAATTCACATGAGAGACATAGCGCGAAAAAAAACTGACATGAAGACAGGATCATCGAACATAACCATTGACACAAACACACAAAACCCATGGATAAAATATACATTCAAGAGCATTGAAAAACATCGAAAATATATAAAAGAAATCTGAACAGACCCCAAATCTGGACTTCAAAACGTAGTAAAAGGAAACAAGTTGACAGTTGAAACTTGCAATTTGCTTTCTCCGAATCCTACGTTGAGAACGAAGATTTCTCAATGATAAATCATTTACGTTTTTCAATCTTTATATTCCTTATAGAGGACTTTTCGTTCACTACGTAGGATAAGGAGGAAGCAGGCTGCAAGTTTCCACTAGCAGCTTGTGATGCATTTTTTTATATTGATCAGTGGGTGTATAAAATGTCAATGTCTCGTCAAATTTGAACGCGTCAGTGGATTTCCATCAATTTCGATGCCAAGTAACCCTGATTGATTGTTAATTCATATGTATCCAGCGTATGCGCCAATTATCGCAAAAATGACGGATTACATGAGAAATGTCACCAACCAAACCACAGGCGTGGAAAATTTGAGCGCTCCAGCTCGAAGAGTTCTCGAGTTATGGACGTTTGAAGTTAGAGGGTCGATCCACACACATTCACAAACATACGAACACTCGGAAGTTTTCCGCGAATGTGATTTTCTGGTGTTTCAGGACACTTTGAACATGTTGACATCAAGATGCCGATAACAATTCCTTGGACCGTCACATAGCTTCCTCAATGAGGAAGCAAAAGAAAAAAAAATATATGGCCATCCATCGCCAGACCTATTACACGAAAACAAATTCCACTTATTTTTCGTGGGGGCGGGCATCCCGGATGGAGAATGGCGGATTAATTCTGATCCGTGAGGATTGGCGATAAGCATCTTCGGCTTATTGTTTTGTGGCCAATCGATTTCATCGTTTTTCGTATTTTCGTATCACCGTTCGCTCGCGCCTGACTGCTCGATTTTCCACCTCGGAAACGAAAGTTCAATGTCGCAACGTTATTTCACAACACTCGGGGGCTTTACCGCGGAGACTACGGGATCCATGTTTTCTTATCATTATCCGACGAATCTTCTCCCATGTAGATCCCTTCGAAGACGTTGATGGATTCCACCTCGGAAAAGCGTGTCCACCCCCTCGACTGCTAATAATATTTGTACACGCCTCCGGCCAGAATTACAATACCCTACCCACCCTGACGAAATAAAACCCCTCTCAAATACATCTACGCACGCATTATGTTTGCCCTTATCGCATCGTCGCTGCATATTTTTCACGAAAAAAAAAAATTTCGACGGGTCGTGAAAAATAACAAAAAAAACTGTTTGAAGATTGCAATTCGATTTCTCCGAATCGCAGGCAGTGAGAGAAGATTCTTCTATAAGGAAGCATTTTAATAATAATAATAATAATAATAATAATAATAATAATAATAATAATAATAATAATAATAATAAACAAATAATAAATCAAAATGCGAGAAGATTGGATCCATGAAATTTCTGAGTTGAGAATTTATTTTTCTCCATCTCTTTTCTTATCCCACTTTGCTGCTCCTAATTGTCCTGCACACTCTTTGTCGCTCCTGTTTTCCAGAATCCCCTCAAAAGAAAAAGAACAGAAAAAAACCAACATTTCTCAACCTCACAAAGAACGAGGGGTGCGTCGACAAATGTGGATTGATGGGGCGGCCTCACGAATAAAGATGCGAAATTGTTAAAATCTAACGAGCTTGTCACGTGAATGATATCGCGTATATAAGCGAGACAATGTACATGAAATATTCAATACGAAAACTAATATTCGATGTTTTTTCGTTTTGGTTTATCAGGGAACAAGAAAAATATATAATGTTGAATATTGAGATGAGTTAATCGTGTTATATCGTTAAATATTCATTTACTCAATCGAGAGTGTACGAGGAATTCATATTATCCACGTGTGTGGCATGTAAATCGAATTATGAATTTAATTTTAAATTGGCTTCGTTGGGGATTTTTCGCGACTGGAACATCGCGGTTTTATCGACTCAACAGACCGACCTAACCGGATTTATCGTTGACCGCGAAATATCGAATTCCCATAGGTGATTTTTTATTATTTTATTTTATTTTATTTTATTTTATTTTGGACTCTTTCCTGATAACCGTGCGAATATTCACAACCCATTTACACGCGTGGGTTACAGTGGTCCATACATGACATGCGCCAAAATATGGTATTTCCCTTCGAAACGAATTCGTAGCACAATCGAGGCAAGAACAATCCGAAAACAATCGAGCTTCTTTCGATTATAGAATGGTTTGGTTTGTATTCCAGAGGTCACTGAACCCTACCTCGAGTTTTGTCAAAATTGTCTCGTGCGACTTTGCTGCTTGCAGCCGACCGCAAATAAAAATTTCTTTCTTTATGGTTTTTTATGGTTTTTATGGTTATGGAGACTTTCGTTATGGTTTTTCGCCAAACTTCAAGTAACGGGTTATGTTTTCTGATTTTTCATTTATTCTAGGGCCAGTAGTTTCGGAAATAAGGGGGAGGGGGTCTTTCTATTATCGCATTTCAGAATATCTTCTCAAATATGAAATTAAAAATTATGAAAAAATTATTTTTGTATTTCACATAACAAACCCTTTCAAATGATACCCCATACGAGGCATGACATTAATTTTTTTTCTTCGAGTACCTCATTTTCTTCCTTTTCAAGTCTCATAGGAATTTTTTTTAATGTGTATATTACTACGCCGCGAGTGATCTTATAAGGGTTCCGTTTTTTTTTTCCTTTGGATTTACGGGACCTCAAAAATCAACCGAGTCACGAATTATTCGAGTTGTCACGAAAATGCATCACACAAATTTCATTCGTCATCCTATTCGCTATTCCCAAAATTCCGTCGAAATTCCATTTAGCAATTAAAAAAAATAATTTAAAAAAAATATAAATCATCCGAGTCACGAATTATTTGAGTTGGCGTGTACATTATAAACCATGAATCATGAAAATAATCTTGTATGTGAAATCAACTCTGCCGATCGTATTAATCATCGATGAATTAACAAATGGATTTCGGTGGTCACGATGCAGTTATTCCGACGATTATAATGGACCTGACTGATTAAGCAAAGCCACCGACCCGACGAAAGTTTGCAACTTCGTGGTGACGCATGGTCGTAGCTATCCCATGTGGTCGGGAGCTTGTAAACAATTTCCAACGGACTCGCGGTGACAGTGGATAGAGAAAGTGGATGGGGGCGCGCAATATCAGCTTACTAAATACGTACGTAGGCCAGAACAAGCGGACGATGTTCACCGGGGTACCGCCTGTGTGTGTGTGTGTGTGTGTGTGTGTGTGTTCGTGTTTGTGTGCGAATTCAACGTACACGTGCGGATGCGACGAGTTTGCGTGCCCACCAACAACTCTCGTCAAACCCCTTAGATCTACCCGTTTGGTCCTGTGTTCACGCGGGGTCCAAGTTTCCTTGTCCGCAAAATACGGGACCGCACGTATGCCGGCTTTTCGGATCCGCAAACCACCGCCAACAACAACAACAGCAGCAGCAGCAGCAGCAGCAGCAGCAGGCACTCCCTAAATTCCAAAAGCTCAGCACTGTGTTGTTCACCGGCCATTTCCTGTCTCCCGATGCGACCAAATTTTCTGCTGCCAGCATCCACGTCAAGATTTTTCAGCAAAATGTCAAACGCAAATGAAAGTTGGTCGGAATTTCCAAAAATAATTTTGATTATTTAAGAATAAACATCAGCAGCAGGCACTCCCTAAATTCCGAATGATCAGCACTGTGTTTATCATCGATCATTTTTTGTATCGCGATGCGACCAAATTTTCTATTGCCAGCATTCCCGTCAAGATTTTTCAGCAAAATGTCAAACGCAAACGAAAGTTTGTCAGAATTTCCAAAAATAATGTGATTATTTGAGAATAAACAACATCAGCAGCAGGCGATCAATAAATTCGGAATGATCAGCATTGGGTTAGCACTACACACAGAGACGCCTTGAAAATTCGGTCCAGTGTCTACGTAACTAAATATCATCACCGATTAAGTTTTTTTTTTTCAATTGTCAAATTATCGATTGTCTAATAATATAGTTCATAATAATATAATTATTATTTTATTTTTATATACCATAATATAACGGTAGGGAACTTTCAGGCTGCGGGTTCTACGCGCTCTGGTCCGACTTCATTAAAATTCGTGCAATTTGCAACGTCATGCGAATCATCGAGGCGGGCTATCAATTTGTGGAATTTAATTAAAGACGTTGATTGGAAAATACGATACCGAATCTATCTGCGAATTCGGGGTTAATTATTTTTGATTTTATTTTTGCTTCTTCTGATGTTTATTTCGGATGGGCTTGTAGCGAATCGGAAAAATCGAAATTTATCGATTTCAGCTGATCAGCCGGGATCAATGAATTTCGATTGACTCGAGTGACGAAGAACGACCGGAAGACGAAGGGTGAAATTTCGAGACTCTTGAACTCACGCTCGTGGGCTATACCAGCTTCTTACAACGTTTTTCGAACCTTCCGGAGCAATTTTGAAAGCTGCTGACCGTGGAACAACTTTGAGGAAACTCCGACGGTGAGCTCGCGGAATTGGAAGACGGGACGCGCGGCATATAGATACGAAAGGTTGCGCGTGTGTGCGGCCAAGTTTCATCTCTTGGGTTTGGGCGAGTTGTTTCGTGGTTCGGAGGGGGCGGGGGCCCCTGGCTCGGCGGTGTCGTGAATAAGCTCGCGGTTGGGATACTTCGTCTTTATTAGGCAGGACAGACATGTCTGTACGAACGTCGAGACACATTCACGTTGATGCAGCCACGTGCGAGTTTTTATCACGATAGAAGCATTGAAAAATTCCCAGCTCATGTAGTACCTACTCGGAACTTCAAACATTGGAAGTTGATCTTAAAAAATGCATTTTTATCTTCCCATCCGCTACGCTGGCTAAATAATACGCTCCGTAGACTAAAAGTTCATGGAAACAATGTTGTAGAGAATTGAATTACCTACGAAAAAGTTCTGTAACGACATACATCTAACAATGATAGTTTAGGCGTTTGGAATTTTGTAAGTTCGCAACATTGGCACTCGAAGCACTCTCGATCTTGGCCATTCTGTAAATTGATCGGTCGAATTTCGATCCCTACCCGGAAAAGTTAAAACTTGCCAATAATTCAAGATATTTCGAGGGACTTTCAATATGGGAGAAGCCAGAATCGATCTAAACAGTTACGAATAAATAAAGATTCTTCTATAACGCTGCCAAATAATTTTTTCTAAATGCCTACGAAATACCTACGATTCAGAGCCAAAGGATAAAAATAAAATGAAGAAATGCTTCCTCATAGATGGAGATTCGTGAAATATCTTGAATTATGAGGGAATCGATTTGCAAGTTTCAACATGCAGTTTTTTTTTTTGCGATTATCTACATCCAGGGGGGAGTTGGCAGTACTTGTAGGGATGGTATTCAGACCCTAGAAAATTTCCATCCGGTGATTTTCCATAGTTATCTTGCGACAGGACGAGAGACGAGAGAGGGTTCGATTTTTTGCTTTGCGTAGGGTTCTGCCCTTGTCCGGTATAGGATCTTCGTATTAGCATTTGGATTTGCGAACCTGCCCATTGCATGTTATCGGCTTCGGCCGTCAAGTCCCTACGGTCTGTTGAACCGAAGATCCCATTGTCATCGATCACTTCGAACCTGAATAATAAGTAACAGCTCTGATGATTCGATTTTTTTTCTTCAAATTCGAGTCATCGCTATGGTATTAATTGAATTTAATGCATATGTATATCAACTATATAATAAAAATTGTTAGCATTCAACCACTCAACAATGTTTACGTAAAAGTTTTGTCAATCGAATATGGAATTTTGTTTCGTTCTGTTCAAATTGTATAATATGAACATTCATTCATTCAGTTTAATTGAATAATATGAAAATTTATTTTGTTAATCGAATAATACGGAAGTTCAATAATAAATGAACGAACAATGTCGCTACAAAGTTTTTCTTTATCTACGATTTTATTTTTTATTTTAACTTTATCTACTATATTATGATTTCGCGGATAGGGTCGGACTCCGCAGAATTGAAATTATATTACATTTTTCCTTTGATTTCTCATCCGTAATAAATTTCAATAAAAGCCAACGAAATACCGAGCAGATACCGATGTTCAAAATTTCATTAAACGAAACAAAAACATTATTTTTCATGAATATGGACGACTCGGAGTTCGTCAACTCGTACCACAATGTTGATATTCATTTATTAACAGATGCAGGATTGAAAAAAAAATGAATGAATGGAGTTCTCGGGAAAATTTGTTTACCGATGGCTGCCAGAGGAATGGAAATTGTGAAATATCGTGGGGCATCTGCATTAACATATGAAACGTACGAGCATTCTTCGAACACGAAAAATTTCGCATACAGAAAATATAAAAAATAAATCAATACTCTGCTCAAATCGAAAGTCAAAGTAAATATTGGATTTAAAAAAAAAAGTTAATGACCAATGTGGACCAGAATAGTCGCGAAATAATTTATTCTTCTTTCCTCTTTCCACAATCACATTTTTTTCATCGTCCGCTAAAATGTATATTTTACACGCGATGATAAATCTCATTTTTCCACGAATTTCACTTTATTATTAAACTCTGGCGTATATAATTGTGGCGCGTGTTTCTGCATACATCGAGTTAAAATTACAACATGGAAGTTTCCAACTTTTCACATCGTGTAACGCTCGTAGTAAGAGTACAAACAAACACAAAAAAAAAAAATGTCAACCACTTTTCCACATTGTGCGACAGAAATTTTTTCCGGTACGCGTTGACGGTGGAAAATAATTTGGCGAAGCGTGAACGTACTTTCGTCGTTCCCCGGAGACGTAACGCGACAGAAGTGCTCAGCTCGTGCGGGTGGTTTCTTCTTTTTTCACATAACTATTTCTTCTCATCCATTCACGGACTGTGGCGTCGTTCGCACACGGTTTCGGTTGTACTCGTGGTACCCGCTCACTGATTACCCTGTTAACATTCGGACGTATAACACACTCGCGTTAGTCGACGATTCATAAGCGTGCTCACTCGCCGTGTAAAGTCTCTCTCGTTGAAGAACGAAATTTACCTTTTCATCTTCACAGCCAGTCATATGTCCAAATATAATATACGTATATTAACATTTGACAAAAAAAATGTATCCAACGTATGTCTATATATAGCCTCGCCTCGTTGGGCTATCGTTATATCACGTTCTCAGTGGAATCTCCATCATTTTCAACATTTTTACTTCACATAGTTTGACATCAATCAAAAAGTTATTAATTCATTTTTGCTTTCTCATACAGAATGTGCGAAAACGTTGATAAAACAGATTTGGAGAAAATTTAACCCGACAATCAATCAACAACACCAAATTTCATCGTAAAAAAAATATTCAAATTTGACAGTGAAAAAATTCCAACGGCAGGATATTAAAAATAAAAGTTTTAGATGAAAAGCTCGAAGCTGAATGACAAAGCGTCGATCGTACAATCAACAGATTTTTTAAAATTAATTTAAACCGACGATTAATCAGAAATATTTGTTCGTAATAAAATATTGAAAGTCGAGGGCGAAAAAAATTTCCGACCGTCGGATATAAAAATAAATAAAATAGTTGTAGGTCAAAAGCTTTGAGTTAAGCTTTTACGTACACAGTGCGGACCGAGATTACGACAGGTCGGAACACAGTATTTCGATATAGTTCACCTCCACTATACAAAACTCCCATACAAAAAATACCCCCCCCTCCCGCCACTCACAATCGCATCCACTCTGCCGCAGATTCGATACTTCCCTCGCAAGCACGATTCCACCGTCACAAAAGCTGAGAGATACTTCAACGCGAAACGTCATATATACTCCGTCTGCGATATAGGAACATCCGAGTTATGTTTGCATCGGATGCACTGTCACGTTTGCGTTTCATAAAATTTTACGACTATGCGCGTAATACAACTATACAGGTTTACCGGAAGATGCAAAGATTTACATGCGAAACGGTTGAAAGACGATTTTGGCGGTCGATGGCAACGGCTAGGAACCGAGGAGCTTGTTAGCTCCAACGTCAACGCCAAAACCCTTCCTTTTACACTCTCCCCCCCCCCCCCCCCCCCCTTCCCCTCTCGACTCCGCTACGGACTTACAGAGCTTACACAATAGCTCGAGGCTTAGGCTTGTAAACTTTACAACGCACATATACGTCTCGATATATATTACAGGGTGTGTTTAAAAGGGGCAAATTTCTTCGATTCTTCTGGCAGTTACTGCATTTGAAGTAGATAGTACCAGGAGACTTCTGTCAAAATTTCAGCCCGATCGGACAATATTCGAAGGTTCCGCTTTCACGAATTTGATTTTGCCTTTGATTTTTTTTTAGTTGAAATTGTTGTTTGAGGTTAATGGAAAATTCCAGGGATAAAAGTAAGGGTAATACCGAGCTATTGAGGTCACTCAAAGTGGGAATGTTTTTTGTTTTACAATTTGAAAAAAAAGTTAACAACATTTTTTAAAACAAAAATCATTGAAAACTGACGAAAATAAATGGATAACTTTTTTGTTTTATTGTCAAACTAAAAATGTCCCCATGTGGTTTGCACTTACTTTCCATCTCCGGAATTTTTCTCTCGTCTGAAAAATTAATTGCAATTGAAGGGGAAAAAGTTTACATGTTAATCAAAGGAAAAATCGATTTCGTAAAAACGGAACCTCTGAATATTTCCCGATTGGGCTTGAATTTTATCAGGCGTCTCTTGGATAGTATCCAATTTAAATGTAAGAACTGCCAAGAGAATGAAAAAACGTTGCCTTTTTTTAACACACCCCAGTACGTGTACATGGATGGGTGTCTGTGCACGTATGCTTTGCTGCACAAGCGTTACAATAATGGCAGCGAGGTATACGGCACGTACAAACCCTCCCCTCCCCCTCCTCGGGTGGTATGTAAGCATCGAAATATGATGCGCGCAAACGTTGCTTTGTGGCTCTGTACCGAGATATCCATGGCTTTGACACGATGGATCACACTCGCGTACGTGGGCTCACGTTATCCGAACCATCTATCCGTGCAAATAATATCCGGTAAAAAAAATCCTCTTATCCGCTTTTTTCAAATTATTTTTATATCACCAAAATGTAGCAAAATTTTACGTCGTTTTTAAATCCCCAAAAAAAAGTTATCACTGTAATGATCGCAAGTTTTGAGATATATTCGTCTCAATAATTCTTCACAAACAGATTTGTACCCACAGTAGGTGGGCATTGGAGTTTGATCCGAATCCATCGAGAAGTTTGAATTCTGTGATATTTTGAATTTTTCGAAAAATCAAATTTATCCATATAACTCCCGTGAGCTTGGACCGGTTGAGCTCAAACTTCTCAAAATTGTAGAACATCATTCAACTGTTATAAGTATCAAATTTGGCGGAGATCCGCAGAATGGTTCGGATTTGACAGAAATTCAAGTTTTTCAATTTCGAGCTTCTGCTGATAAAAAAATATTCGTCTTGCCATGATCAAACCCATGGATTCACATAAATCAACGGTTAGGTTCGTTTATGATTAAATGTGGTGGTAATCCACTCACACGTTCAATTTCGAGGATAGACTTTGTTCCCTACTCACGATGCAGACGAAGCAAATCGCAAGTTTCAACTTGCACCTTATTATTTTTTATTTGTTTTTTTTTTTTTTTGGAATCTCATATTTCGTTACAGACGTGAAATAACTTAACCGTCATAGTGACGGTGACGAAGAAGCAACGCAGTGAGATTATTATTCACCTTCGCCCAAACGTTTTCATTGCCCCAAGCAACATTACCCAAGCATAAGAATGATAATTTATGATTTATCGCAACGCTTGTACGGTTGCGAAGCCCCACAAGCTTCAATGATCAACGACTACGATCTAACAACTGTAATGCACGCGTGTAAGTACATCGAGCCAGTGAGCGGTTGCGAGCTGGCTCGATAGTGCGGTGGGGGAACGTCTACGAGCACAACGAGAAGCGCGCGGCAAACGCGAGCAGAAGCGGCAAATATTGTTACCATGAGCGATGGACCACTTACCTTTGACGTCTACTGCTCTGCTACGATGTAAATAAGGTGGCATCGTACCACGTACACATCCATGTCCGCCTGCGCATTGAGGTCAATGGAAACGGGAAGAAAATACAACGATGGGAACTTAACCCATGTGCCATCGACAGTTATGCATCGATTTCGATTGTCGGTTTCTCGGAATAAATTTACGTGAGCGACATCTTGAAATATCAAGATGTCGATTCTCTTGTTCGCTTCTGACTCTGGACTACCGGTGATATATTATTCTTTTCGTTATCCATGGGTTACGTTTTTCTTGTTATATTTATAGACCTGTTATTACGTTGACCTATATAGTTATGCGATTATGCAGTTGTAATGATTTATTATTGATGCTATTAGTATCATAATTTTTATCGCCAATGTTTCTATATATATATTAGAGTGGTCGTTAAATAATCGATTTTCGATTTTTGTCTCGAAATCGAAAGTTGACCTCATCAAACTAAAGTTCTCGAAATTCGATAGAGGCACCCCTTATCATAACGCTAAGGGGTGCCTCTATGATATTTATTATTTGTTTATCGACTTAAAAAAAAAATTTGTTTTTTTTTTCAAGTCGAACAATCTGAAGTTGATCTCAAAGAGAACAAGTTCCCCAAATTACAGCTCGCTATCTAAATATTAAGGCGTGCTTGTGAATTCTTTTTTCATATTTTTATTAACTTTGATTTTTTGATTCTACTTTGAACTCGTCACGGAAAAAAAATCAAGAGAATCTCCAAATTTGAAGCAGATACTACGACGACACACCTGGCCAAATCTGAGCTCAATTAGACTATTTCAAGAGATTCCGCAGCGATCGTATAGATTTTGCATTTGATTGAAACGTGAAAAAATAGTTTCCGCAGTTGGAATCGGATTTTTTGCGACAATCATAAATAAGCATCATGGGTATCTCGATGAAATTGTTTTTTTATCAACAACAATAATTAAGAACATACAAAAATATTTTCAACTCGAAAGAACGATCACGTGATGAATTTATAATTTCCGAATTGGATAAAACGCAAGTAGATGAGTAGGAAAAGTTTATTTAACGATAACAATTTATGAACGTTCAACAATGTATTATGATTAGCGTATGAGATTATTATCCACAGCTATTTAATTTCGTCCTTTCGGAGCAATTTACATCTTCAGGAAATTCATCTCATAGTGCTGATGAATGCCATGATCATTATCATATGACAATAACAATAAAAGTATATAAAAATGGCTGAATCGACGAAGATACGTCGCAGACGTTGATATCTCAAGAGAAGTGAAAAAAAACTTGAAAAACCCGGGAGGATCATCTTTAGTCCGGTGTCTGCTCTCGAAAATTTAGAAGACTGAGTATTCTGCATTTGCCGGTTTGAATGATTGATGCGACGCGGAATTCGCGACGAAAATATTTTTATGCTCATTTTTCCGGAGTCTCTGAGAAAATGAATAATCACGAAATTCATAAATTATAGGATCCGGTGTAACACAAAGTGCACGAATACGGAATGGCTTTTGCGAACGATGACTCGACGCCGGGCGGGCTGACCCGCGGAAAGCTTTTGCCCGTTTCTCCCGCTTCTCGGGTTTTTTTTTCCATCGTCCTTGATAAATTTTCCGATGCGGAAGCACCGATAGTCAAAATGTCGAATCATGGCATTCGTAAGTCATTCGGACGAAGCGATTAATTACTCGACTGTGACGGTAGGAGGATGAGGGTGAAGGTTTCGTGAATAAGATGCGAAACTGCGCAATAGAATGGCCACGTCAGACGTTCGCACTTTTGCTTGGTCTCGATTTGTTGTTTTTTTTTTTCCGTTCAATAGAATCGGCCGTCGTTTTTTTTTTTTTTTTCATATTTTGTCGACATTTTCATCCATTGCTATTGTCACTATAACTATTGCTCTTATTTTGATCTACCTTTGTTATTTTATTGTTATATCCGTTTACTCCTATTTTCTATTACTTTTTCGATATTTTTACATGATTAATCTTTTCTAATAATGCATTGCCCAAAGTCATACTAAGACATAATAATCATACCAATCAATCAATCAACCTATCTCTCTCTATTTCTTTCGATTTTATTTTTTTCTCGGGTTAGATATATCACAACCCTCACTCTCCTGATTTATTATCCATCGTGGTCACGACTTTATTTCCCTTTTATCATCGAAATGACTCGAGAAATGAATGGGTTGAATCAGCAGTGTGACAGAAAGCTTGAAAGAATTTTTTTTTTCCATCGTACATATATTTAACAGATACTAATCAATTTTTATTATTATAAACGACTGATCTCGCTCGATAATCGGTTATATAACGCATCTTCTCATACGATTTTATTTTCTAGATGGTATGATAATTATTTATACAATGATAATAATAAATTCATCGTCTCAGTTGATAACCAAATCGAACCCAATAAGATTTTTCTTTTCACATAAATTTGCATTGTCCCCGCGTAAAAGTGTGTGTATCACCGAGGACCCCGAACGTCGTGACAAAGATGTGAAATCGATCAGGGAAAAGTCGGAAAGTAAGAAATCGTGAAAATAATGAAAGGAGAAAAAAAAATTGAATAGGAAGGTTGAAAAGAGTGCACTAGAGCTCGGAATCGTTCAAACGAACGTGGGCTTCGTGGCGCGGAAAACCAAGATCCAAGAATTCAAGAGGACTGTGTGAAGCATCGAGTTAGTGCTCTACGGTTAACGAGCGAAAAAAAAATGGAAGCAAAGTCGATGAGAAAGACGGGAATGGTGGTTCAGGTTTTATGAGTGAACCTAGTTGAAAAAAAGTGAATAAAAAATATATATATACATATATATATACGAACTTTGTGCAGCTGGCACGATTTTCACGTTTATCGCAACGATGGATCGCATAAATCGTTCAGTTTTTGATATTTCGAAAGCTGTGCTTGCGAGGCACACTGCCAGCCATAGCGGACTCAATGCGCACTTGCGTGAAAGCTTCGAGAAAGATTCGTAAAAAAATGCCACTAGACCAGAAAAGTACAATCATAATGTTATTCCATCAACTACTTTAATTGTTTTGCCTTTTTTTCTATTCAGCTTATTATTTTCATAAGTCGGAATTGAAAGGTGTATTGAAGTTGAAATATTCTTTTACCTTCGTTTCACCTTCCGAGTCAGGGTGAAAAATTTTCGTTCGTTATTTCACAACTTCGTTTCACCTTTCAAACTCAAACAATGGAAAACGACTGCAACTTTTTAGGGTTGAACGAAGTTGGAATGAACATGAGAATTACTCATAACTTCGTTCTACCTTCAACCTCTTTCGCCCTAAACATGATGTTGAAATAAGTTGAAATAAGTTGAAAATTTCGACTCGGGTATTAACATTGGGAACTTATTCGCACTGAGCTTTTTGCCATTTTGTTGGCTATTTATTTTCGTTCTTATTATTTATTTTCTTTTTTGTTTTGAGGGGTCTTTTACGGGTCGCTTTTACGGCCATTTCGCGATAAGCGGTGCAAAATGAAAGCAACTCGGTGTGCGCATCTCTCGCTATTTTTGTTTGTTTGTTGCTTTTGAGCATACGTAGCTTTGGACGCGCATGAGGCGCCCCGGCCACTGCTGCTGATGCTGCTGGGAGATTCTGCGGCTGCGGTGGTACTGCGGTTTGGTGCATTGCGTCCCGCGCACGAATATGTCAGATTCGATGATGAGATAAACGTGAAAGCAGCGAATGATAGCGTTGTTATTGACATTTCGCTTCCAACGGTGCTCTCAACAATCCTTCTAACAAAAACAAAAATAAATAAATGAAAAAATTGATTTAGAACAAAAACACAAATTTTCTATTTACACGATTTATTTACAATTTTTCTGAATTATGATACGTATAATCGAGTTCATCGGTTTGTGAAGAAACTATTGGAAATAATTTATTATTTTATCGTCAAATATATATGGGGAATTTTTTGAGGGAATCAAAAATCGCCTCTCCAAGTTAAATTAGTGTTTTCCGATCGATTACAATTTTTGAAAATAATTATTTCTACAAAATGTTTTATTTAATATTTTTAAAAAAATATTAATTCGAGTATTAAATAAAAATAACAATTTAATATTTTGAAAACAATTATTTTCGGATAATTTCTAATTTTACAAAAATCTGATTGTTAAACAAGAACGGTAATTTGGGCGAAACCGCTTTTAAACTTCACATATCACATCCTGGTACACTATATGAAAATTAATAAGCATTTTTCAATACTTAGGACTTTGCTGTTTTCCAATTTCCAAATCGAGAAGCTAAAACTGTTGGAAAGTCGCTCATGCATATAGAATAATTCAATTTACAATATCAATAATTATGTGTACATTGTTTTTTTTATTGTTTGGCTTTTTTTGGTCGTTCGTGGAAGATCTATTTTTGCGAACGGCTATTTACAAAAATATCCACGAGACACATAAATTCATTACGGTAAATGGTCGAGCTACTCCCGTGTGACAATACCACCTGATTGGGGGAGTATATATATATATATATACATATATAGACGCGTATACGCATCGAGTTATGCAGCCGAGACGATAAAGCGAGACGTGCCCCTAGCTAATCTCATCTAAGTAGATGAAATTGTTCCCCCGGGTAGTTGGGACACGACGAACCACGACGCTGGTGGAACTCCTGGTCGACGTGTGTGATTAATTTAGGGTTTCTAATCGAAACCCCGGGGCATCGTTCGCTTCCATTCCGTCTCTTATTCCCCGTCGTCCGCGTGACCTTCAGCAGTATTCCTTCAACTCGTCGAAACGCCACCCAATCACCTATCAATATTTTCACTAAAATTGTTTTTTTTTTAAATACATATTTTTTCACAAAATCGAAAAAAATCACAAAATTGAGTTTGTCACTTAATAATTCTACATGAAATTGTTAATTAATGAATTTTCCAATTTTTTCATACTATACTTGGGCTATGAGATCTTCCATCGCGCCAAATTATAAGATTCAAGGTCAACGGCGAATACCCTATAGGTTTCGATGATCAGAGAGGTGACGGGCGGATTACAAAGTCATTCTATAAGGATTCCGTTTTTTTTTTTTCGTTTAGAGATAAATATGGGAACCCTAAAAATTGTAAAAAATTCGCATTTTTCATTCATTAACTCTTAAAACATTTAATTGTTATCGCACTGTTAAACTTTCGAAATTTGTGTGAAGGTTCGGATGATAATTATCTTGGAAAACTTTATTTTATTATTATTATTTTTTATTAATACAAATTGTTCGTTTCGAACAGTTCGATCGAATGGGTTTTTTCCGGAGCAACGAAACTGTTCTAGCTGTTGGTGCTCTTTATCCACGTTGACTACGGTAGACCGAGCTACATTACCACGCTTTTGGCTAATCACTTTTGTACGCACTCTCATTATTCACGGTTACGACGGCCATTGTTTTCGCGTGGGTATTGTTCGTGCCCGCCACGACGCGGCACAATTCTTTCTTCGGCGGTCTCGTGTTCGTCTATACAATATATATATATACACATACACAGAGACACACACACATATGTATATCGTGCCTACGATGTACCGAAAACACATGCGCACACGTGTAATCTGCGGGCACGCATACGTGCTTTATCATACACGCGTGTGTTTTATCATGTCCGTGCCATGCACATGGGAAAAGTATTATTACGTTGCACAAAATTTTGGGCACAATAACTTTACCTGCACCGATGCAGAATCATGGGGGTTCGTACATTACGTATCTGATCAATAATTTAATTGTTCGAAAAAATGTATAATACACAAAGGAAAATAATCGAACGTGAATTGCATGGTTTATATCAATTTCAATAAATATTATTGTATAAGATATTTATTATATTGTTGTATAAGAATTGTTTATCAATTATTTGCGTTTTCAAAGATGAAAAAAAAATTATTTTCCGTCTCAATAGTCGGTCTCAAAGTGAAATAAGCATGGCATAAACATAAGTAGACATGATAATATTAATGATAATTATTAGAGTGGAAGACAAAAAAATTGGGGCGAAGAAAAATCTTGCAACTGAAGCAGTCGTATCTTCACGAGTGCGAGAATCAGGTCAGCCAAAGGAATTCCGTCACGTCGCTCTCATGAGTCGTAATTGTATTTATGCACTGGAATCTTGCCCTCGTCCCTTTTTTTCATTTTTTTTTTTTTTTTTTTCATTTTTTTTTTCCTGCGTCGCAGCCTCCGCCACTCCTTCGTCCTTCCGCACTTCGTTTACCGGCCAGGGACGAAAGCCGATTAGCTCGCAATTTCTCTTCCTGCTTGAATTTATGCGTAACCCTTCCCCTGCCCCCTTCACTCCTTTCCGGTAAACGCAGAGAATTACTCGGCAGACATGGGGCGTGGAAAGCGCGAGAAAAAAGACGAAGGAGAAAATAATACTGGCGAAGCGATAAGGATTCAGTAGTTGGAAAAATTTCGCACTTGTAATACTCGTACATTACATCGTTTTTTCATCACTCAGAGTTGACGGGAAAAAAAATAGATTCCATTACGATGAATACTAGTAAACAGCATGGTATGGGTCATTCTAAATCAGACATACTTCAATGAAAAGATTGGTTACATGAGAAAAAACATAATTTTTGATAAGATAATCTACTTTTTTACGATATTACGATAGAATGAATGGGCAGGGGTCGAAATTACGTCCGCCTGAGCACAACATCCAACGTTGTGAGTTTTTTCAACTAAATTAATTGACAACATTTTCCAATTAGCGCGAAAATCTTACAAATTCAGTCAAATCTCTTAACAATACCATACAAATTTCAAACATGTCGAAACCTTTGAACTGTTAAAAAGAAAAAAAAATGAAAACAATAAAAAACCGATTCATTTTTGTCTTCCCGTCCGTAAGCTAGCTGAACAATGCAGTATAGGCCAAAAATGTATAGGACCAATGTTGTAGAGAATTAAATTTCCTACAAAAAAGTTTCCGGCGAGATATACCCAACATCTATAGTTTACGGTTGGGAAAGCTCGAAAGTCGGGCAATGTGAAAAACCGTGCGACCAATAAGTTGTTCGGAATTCTGTGCGTTCGAAACACTCGCGTTTCGAAGGAGTGAGCGTTCCGAATTTCGGTCATTCGGAACATTGATCGTTTCGAATTTCGTCCCCTGTCGGAACGAAAATTCGGACATCACGAAGAATAACGGAACGAAGGTTCTTACACACAGGGCAGTTGCGAGCCATTCTACGCCCTACGGAATTTATTATGTTCCGAGGAAGGGACACGCGCGGTCCGGTGCACAATGGGAGATCTAATAGGGTGACGAAGACGTTCGAGGAAGATTCTCGTTCTTTTAGCGAGTCTCGTCCGTGGGGGCAGCGTCGTTATGACGGTTACGACGACGACGACCACCACAATGAGGACGAGGGTGACGACAGGGCGAGCAATCAAAGACACGGGCATGACGAGATGGTCGAGGGGACCCCGCAACCGGAAACCCGCGGTCCAAATGGAACTCGAAACACCGTTCGAGCGTTCTTCTAGCATTCGTAAAATTTACGAAAATCCGGATAATTGAAATATATCAAAAAAGAACAATCGAAAAAAAAAACAAGCAACTTTGACCTTAATTTGCATGATTATAATAATTCGAAGCGATGGTTCGTACAGCTGTTAGCTGAGTCAATTCGTCGCATTGGGAGGATGCAAGTCTGGGGAGGAAATCGCACCGAGTCGGATTCGAATGATATAGACAGCGAGCGCAGGAAAATACATCTTCGTATGATGAGGAAGTAGTTTGCGGTGGGAGGCTCGCATGAGCAATGTAAATTTATGCAAACTGCAAGACGAATGAGGTTGGGCCAAGGGTGGGGGGTTAGGTTTCTGCAAAGTCGAAACAGGGGGTCGTGGGTCGCTTCTGGTTCTGCTTCCACTTGTACTTTCACGGCATACGGTTCACACGATGTGCGCCACACCAGCTTCGTGGCACGTACGTACAAACGTGAAAGATAAAGATGCACGGATACTCGTTCGGATCTGGTACATGGTAGAAATGAATTCCCTAAAAAATATACGCGAGGAACGTTAAAACAAACAAAAAAAACACACAGAAAAAAAAGGATCGACCATGAGAAGCGTCGAGAGAGAGAAAGAGAGAGAGAGGGAGGGTGAAGGGGTAAAAAATAACAAGGACTGAGTAATGCAAAAGCTACGTAGAAATTCCATATTCAGGCACAAACTCTTTTTTTTTCCTAAGTGGAAATACTTTTATTTTCACTTTTTTCCATTCTTCATCTTTTCGTTGAGAGCAAATGCGTTGGGTGGGTTATTCGGACACCGCTCAATTAAACTTTGAAGATCATGTTCATGGCGATTGTTGTCTTTTATTATTATTTTTTTTTTCACCGACACCGACAATTTGATACATAAAGAGATACTCGTAATTTTGCTGGAAATCTCGTATTTGTGGTAAACTTGAGACAACAATGTTGACAAAAGAAGCATAAGAGTCAGCTTGCTGCAAGTTTTTAACTATATATAATGTCGACAAATTATTTTTCATTTACATTACTACTTCATTGTAAATGAGATTTGTTAAAAAATAAATATTTTGAAAAACGAGAGCCACTATAGAATATACACTTCTTCGTTGGTCTCTCGTTGATGAATGATGCTGGAATTAGCCACTTGTGGACGTGAAATCTCATTTATCATCTCTTCCGGTTTGTTTTGTTGCCTCGTTCAAATATAGCAAAAATCTATCCTCGTTTATAGTTCCGACTTTTTTCCATCCTCAATTTTTCTGAAATGAGTTTATTTCGGACAGACTTTTTCATTAAAATGAGGATATTTTTTGTTTTACAATTGAAAAAAAGTTAAAAACTTTCTTTTCAACAAAAATTATTGAAAACTGACGAGTTAAAAAAATAGTTAACTTATCGCTTATATATCGAATAAACCGGTTAAAATAGATGGAAACTTTAAGTACAAGGAATCACGATTCGCTGTGCCGAAACGAGAACCGGAAAACGTTGAAACAGGGTGAATCGTTACAGCGATGAAAATAACGAGAAAGAAGAAGTAACTGGTAAAGGTCAGAGTCAAGTGCTAATAATTTCTCGTCCGCTCCGTGAGATAAACGAACTTTACCAAAGAATTTACCCTCGGCCCTCGCAGCCACTTCTCGAACCACCCTTGACCTTCGCGCATGCAGCACGAGCTCTTATCCAACAGAAGTTTCGCACGCTTCTGCACTTTCCATTTTCCATCGTTCGTGCTTTCTTCCAACGCTCGTTCGCTCGTCGTCCCCATTCAATCTCTTCGAAAAGCTTCAATTATCCACGGGACAATTTGAGCGGGTTACGGTTCTGCGGTCGGCAATTCAACTGCCACACAGCCCCATCGTGGACCAATCTTCGCTGCAAACATTTTTATTTTTTATTTTTCTGATGCAACAGTTTGTCCATTGTCATACGTTTGTTCACGATAAATTTTGTTTGGGATCTTGAAGATTGTTTCACAAGCTTATATAATTAACTCTTTTGACGTATTTATATATATGTAAAAACCTAAAATCTGCGTCTTTTTATGGCCTTCCAGAAAAAAATTACTTGAGATTTTATTGAGCGAGTTGAACGTCCGTTTCAGGGCAAAATATGCAAAAATATTTTTTTTCTCAAAAAATTCACTC
Source organism: Diplazon laetatorius (assembly GCA_963662125.1). Taxonomy (NCBI): domain Eukaryota; kingdom Metazoa; phylum Arthropoda; class Insecta; order Hymenoptera; family Ichneumonidae; genus Diplazon; species Diplazon laetatorius. Next base: position 11,562,424 of record OY759155.1, on the reverse strand, counting down.
GTTATTCTAGTTTTCAAAATTTCCTCAGATTCTGAATACGAAAAAAGAATTTTCGGAATTTTTTATATCGTGGGATCGGTAATCAGGTAATGTGTAATTTTAACGATTTTATTAATAGATTTTTTTCAGTTTGTTTTTTTTTTTTCGTGTGCTCCAGTCACTTTACGCGAGATCAGAAGCCTCCATGAAAGGGAAATTAATAATAATCAATGCTCGTTGAATCCGACGAAACATTGCCGTTCGGAACATTGGGCTTGTCGCTGTCGTGGATCTTCGGGAAACTACACTTTCGTTACAATGCATTTCGAATTTTTTTCATTCGGAACTATGACCATTCGAGACTTTGCCCGTTCGGACCGATGAACTGTCGGTACCCAGTGCCCAGTCGAAACATCGACGGTCGGACCATTGAACGTTCGGAACTTCGATCCGTACCCCGTCATTCAATTCCGTAACTGAAGTCGACTTCGGTGACCCGATCGACGTTTCTCGACGTTAACCCGTTATATCGGTAAACTCTCGAAATCATCGCCGTTCACAATCACGTTCTCGACGAGTCCCATGGCCGTTCGTGCTGAAACAACGATATCGAATTCTCAATGCGATCGACGTGCGAAACAGCGAGACCGTTTGACGTACCGATACGCGATCGTCTCCACGGTTTCAACGCTAAACGAACGAACGAACCCATATCTCATTCATTCATCGGCATTGATAACAGCTCATATGTCAAACTACCCTTTATCGCAATATTCAACACAATCGCACACGTTTGTTACGTCACTTTTTTTCTTTCAACACGACTACAACGAAATCTCACCGTGGAAAAAATTGGTCAAGTGCGGGTTTGACTCGCGCCCAAAGGGTTGCGTGTAACATATTTATTTTTTTATTTTTCACCGCACCGCGCACTACACAACGCCGCCTACCGGACGTTTATCGCATTATCGCAGTCGACCGCAAATAAAATGATGATTTACATGATTATATAATTATTTAATATAATTTTCTGTTGGAATTCGTGTAAGGCTCTAAAATCCTGGATTTTTAAAGTAATTTAAGGTCCAGTGGTATCGGAAATAAGAGTGGGGGGAGAAAAAATGTTCTATTTTCGCATATTATTCAGAATATCTGTTTAAATATGCTACTTGTAGTCACGAGAAAAGAAATGTTTGTATATTCCACACAACAAGCTCTGTTAAATGATTTTCCACATGTTGATATGAAATTAAAAAAAAAAAAAAATTTCGAGTACCTAATTTGTCCGCTCCTTAATTCTCATATGAATATTTTTTTCTAGTGTTAACTGGTGAAATATATGTGGGTCAATAAGATGTATTTCCATGACAAATTTCATTTTGGAAAAAATTGCTGTGACAAGCGGACAGACGGGCAGACGCGTGAGCGATCTTCCGCGGGTTCCATTTTTTTCATTTTGAAGCTAGGCAACCCTAAAAAAGACCGAACTTTATAAAACTTTTCTTTGCGAAGGAGCAAACGAGTTGGAACGGAAAAAAAACAGAAAGAAAATAAAGAATCGTGAGAAAGAATAGCACTGCATCTTGCATTTCTGTCTGCACTGTGCGTTTTGTGTGCACAGCTCCGGCCATTTTGTAAGCCAGCAAGTTTGACGCTCGGTGTAGTTTCGAACGATGTTCGCGACAAAGTTAGGACGCCCGGAGGAGATGACGAAGGATGGAGAGCCAGCCGAAAATAGCGGGGGATTGGTTGAGAGAGAGAGAGAAAGAATGAGAAAGAGAGAGAGCGAAGAATCGCGATCGAAGCCGCGGATAGAGAGACGAGGTGTTGTGAACCCGTTGAGAAAAGTTCGTCGTAACCCAAGTACTCGTAAAAAATTATATATAAACTATAAACGAGACTGGGCATATATAATCTGTACATATAGATTTTGTATATACCATACATAAACTATATAGTATATACATAAGAGTGGCTCGAGAAAAAAAAATTTCTCCGATTTTCTCGGCCCTAATTCACTTCAAATTTTATCACGGACAAACATTATTAATTTTAATGATTTTGTGGTTGATATTTTTTTTTGTTACTCGAATGATGATTCACGATTTACGTTCATCGGATAAAAAAAAAGATTGAGTCATTTTATTTAAACGTAAAAACTTTGAAAAATCCCGGCCACCCCTAAAAATGGTTCGATCGGGTTCATATTTCTATAGGATTCTACGGATACAAGATACTTTGAAGCGAATGAGGGCCGCGAAAGTCGGAGAATATTTTTTTTTTCGAGCCACACTAACATATAGAGACCATATATGCCCAGTCCCAGATATATTCGATATATAGAATATATACCATTTTTCTGCTTGAAAAGGGGACGCGAGCGGTCATGCACTCGGTCGTAAAACACGAAACGCTTTCTCCGGATACAATTCGTGTGTGGGCGACGAGCAAAAAAAGAAAAAATAACGAAAAAAAATTCATTTCTCACGCGTGACTTCTTCGCACCCTGCGAGGGTTGAAAATACGTTATGAAAAAAAAAACAGTACGTCGCAGTTTCTGCGTATAGTCGTTGAAAACTGTATTTTATACGGTGCTACGGTTAAAGTGGAAGTCCAGTGGAAAGCTGGTCAGTAGTAAAAAAATTAAAGAATCGGCGAAGGATAACGCGCGGGGCCGAAGTGGGTTGAGGGCGACAATGTGAAAAAATTGCGACGATCGTAAACCACGAAGAGCAACGAAATTGACTTTGCGACGGGTTTTTGCGGTGGTTGCTTACGGGGGTAAAATAAATAACCTCCCCATTCCGAATGAATGCAGCATGAATTCACCATGGATTCATTTCTCATATGGAACAAATATGAACGTTTGACAGACACTGAGATTCGTTTATGGGGAATGAATTCACGAAGAATTCCTCTGAATACATTCATGGAAAAGTTTCTGGAATTGTATCGTTTCATTTTTTTTTTTTTTTTTAGAAAGGAGCTGACGAAATTTTTTTCATCGTGTTGGATATTTCTTACAAATACGAGTTTGAAAAGGTACGAAAATGTACACCGCAACTAAAAAATGCAAATAGTTGGTCAAAATAAATTGCACATATATTTTGATGTATATATTTTTTTAATTTGATTACTTGAAGAGTTTTTTTCTCATGTGTGAACTTTGTACGATAATAACAATATTTTTTATCGAATCTTTCGAGATTTTTTTTTATTCAATCGAACAAAAACGATATTATTGTAGAAAATCCTCCATAAATGTATCCAGAGGAATTCTCCATGAATAAATTCCCCATGTATTCTTTGAAAAATAGTATGTGAATTCGTCGCAGATCACACATTTAACTTGTGTAATCTCAAGGCCAATGTTATCTGGTGTAAATAATTTTTGCAGAGTACATACCCCCTCGAGGCTAATTATTCCCCTACAAAAACAGAAGAAAAAAAATCGAAAAACAGGCAACTCTACCCTCAACTCTCAACTTTCCCATTGATGTACAGCCACGAAGTAACGCTTGCACAAGTTTCCACATAACTGTCGCGAGTGTGTGGAAAGACCTCCGGAAAACCACGTGAGTCACAAAACCGACGTTCATCGTGTTTAACATGCTAGAAATTTTCCAATGACAAAGTTTTCAAGATTCAATTTATTGTTGAAAAATCTTTGTAACGCTTGTTCCGAGATAAAACGTATTTCTCAAGCAACTAAGCAGTAAAAACCCAAAAAAGAAAACCCGAAGCTACGTGACTGCATAATAGAATCGAATACTCGATGCATTTTCTTTTCTCCTTGCACGAGTTTACGAAATGTTTGTAAAATTCAACGAAACTTGTAAATATATTTACATTCATATCTTATCATTTTTATCGAATATTGATATAATACACAACTAATGAGTCTTCGTTCATTCATCGTGGTGCATGAAGAACAGTTACAAATTCCCATCGAGCTCTCAATGGCCAACGAACATTAAACTTCTTCATCTGAGAAATATTCGTTGTCGTTTCGTGCACGACTCCGGCGTAACGAAGCGGCAGAATATCGTGGATAAATAGGGCAGCCATGAGAATAACCCCGAAGGGATTGTTATTTTCGCGGAAAATCTCTTGGCATTCTTCGTGCGCTTCGGCGAAGACGAATTGCACGGATTACACATTTATTACATTAAGAGAGACGCTTCGGGGTCGCACACACCTCCATTATCGAGTTCAAGCACCTCGAGCATGACACACAAATCCCACAAGATTTACCATCGTACTCGATAACCATATAATCGTTCGCATTTATGTTTAATAAAGCAAGGAAATGTTTTATCGTCCGAAATTTATTAACAATCATATTTTCCAAAACTCGTTTGGTCACTAAAAAAATTCCTAACTGAATCTCATTAATCGAAACAATTTGTCACGACGATCGATATATGACACACATTGAAAATAATCGTTCGCATCAACGTTTTATAGCACAAGAAATTGTCGATCCTGTGAAATTGAATAACAATCACATTTTTCAAAGATGGATTGGTCACTTAAAAATTTCTAAATAAATCTCATTATCCGAAACAAACTGGCACCACGAACGATATATATATATATGATACACGTTGAAAACAATCATTCGACCAACAGTTGAATACATTGGAATGTTTGACGAAGAAAATTTTTCAATTTCATTTCCATTTAAACTTTGACAAAAATGTTTAAAAATATACGACGACGAAGTTTTTCGACGAAGCTGTAAAAAAAGTTCCGTCTTGAGGTTCCGAGCGCGCTATCGGCGTCTGGCTTACAGAAACATGGCCGGGATCCTCTCTCCCTCTCTCTCTCTCTCTCTCTCTCTCTCTCTCTCTCTCTCTCTCTCTCCCTCACTTTCGATTACCATGGCAAACACGCAACGCGGTAGAACGGGTAATTGCTTCGAAAGTACTTCGGACACGAGTGTCCTGGCGGCACTGCAACTGCAGGTTGCAACGATGATGGCTGTATACACCCCCGCATACTCGGCTGCATCGTTTCGTGTATTAAAACGAGGTGAGACTAACGTTTCGACCCCCCGTCTGTGTGTCGCACATAGTTTCCGCGTTTTCCTTCCTCCCCTTACGAACCACTTGCACCCCTTCCCCAACCATTCGCCGCCAGATCCTCGCGAGAATCTCTCTTTCCCTTGACTTCCTATCCGGACCTCAAAGTTGACACGATAATCTCCAAAGTTCCGACCTGCCTGAAATTTTTTCAACGTTACCTCCGGGACGTTACACTTGGTCCCGAGTATTCGATCTGACGAACGCCCAAGCAAATTCGATGCAACGACCGTGACTCCCTCAGCGATTTCGCGGTGTTGGACCACCCTGTACGAGAAACTCGTCACCGAACGAATTAGAACTCCGGCGCGCATATTGCATATTGTACAGCGATGTGGGTTGGATGAATTTGACGATGGAGTTTTGGCAAACAGATTGGTCCTGTGGGTTACAATGTGGTGGAACAAAGTCGTGAATCGAACGCGTAACCCACCTCCCCCTCCCTTCTCGTCGAATGCAATTTAACGCGAAATATATTTCGACGCGGAATATCCACTCGAAAAATGAATCAATTCATTCATCGCACGAATATGGCTTGTTAATGAATTACGTGCTGGAACATAAAAGTGGGTTTTTCACTTTATTTTTTTATTTTTTTTGTTTTGTTTCCGAGTGCAGAATACAAAGAATAATTCCAATGTTGTCAATCCTTTTTTAGAATTCTTTTTTCTTTTTTTTACGCGTAATATCTTTGTACTCTCGTGGCATCTGCATTCGTTGTCAAATGAGGTTGCACTTTTCATTGTAATCACGTTCTTTGAAGTGGGAATGCGAGAGAGAGAAGAGAGAGAGAGAGAGAGAGAGAGAGAGAGAGAGAGGGAGGGAGGAAGAAAATCGGACGAATTCCGGAACCGAGATCCTTGACAAACGAGAGACCACGAAAGATGGACTGCGGTAGACGGTGGTCCGGACGCTTTTTTTTTCCTTTTCTTTATTTTTTTTGTTCTCATGAATAAATCTGGTGGCGAGCGAGGCGTGATTCACGAAGTAAGCCCCTGTCTGTCATTATACCGTTCATCACAATTTTGTGTGTATTTTTTTTTTCCTCGAGGACGACGAGGTAACGGGGTTGCCATCAAGAATGGAAATTTTATATATCAAGGCAGCATTACACGATGACCGTCACGGTAGGGTGCTAATGGGGTTACCCGGAAACGCGAGAATTAAATTTACCCATTGTGTTTAATTTTACGAATTTTGGAATATTGTCCCCAACTCATTTATTATGAGAACTGCGAAACTTCGGAAAATTGTCATTCTAGAATATTGATTTTTTTAGAATCGCACGGTGTCGTGGACCATTGAGAGGGCAGGCGTCTCTTATTCGGGCATTTTCAGCTGGATTTTGAAGAATTCTATTTGAAGATTTTTTTTTTGGTTTGTTGTTATGAAACTCAACAAATGTGTTTATCAATATTATCAGACGACGGTGGAATTCTTTCTCCATAAAATATTGAATCATTCAAGTGGTAAAAATGAAAAAAGAGGCAAGTTCAGCCTTGAGTGAATTAGTTGACCGATAAAATGTCAATTTTTTTTTTTCAAATTAATGAATTGTAATCGTGGTCAATTAGGTTCCTCGGTTGATTAAGATTCACCGAACGTGTCAAATGACAATTGGTTTACTCACGGATTTTCCAAATCTCGAATTTCCGTGACTGCGCGAGTGACAGAGATAGTCCGTGATGGAAATTGCGGTGTCGAAATAGTTGTTACGTGGGTAAGCCGTGCGGTCGTTAATTTTCCATGTCCAGTTGACACGCGGGAAAATTGTCATTGACCGATCAGAACGAAAACCGCAACGTGTGCGCAAAGCCACCGAGTTAGGTTTTCCCGATCGACGCGCAAACACCTCCGCCCCCCCCCCTCCCTCCACCCTCGCGTCTCCTCCCGCCGCCCCGCACGGATCGTTCGATGGTGAATCTCGTACGCACAGTTTTCACAATGTGGCAATTGGCAAACATGTTCACGAACGTTTATCATTCACCGGAACCATTCCACGACTGTCAACGAGACTAACACTCGTGCAAGCTCATACGATAAATTTACACCGTCATTAACAGTTTGCCGCAACGAAAATAAATTATCGAACATCTGTGCGACAAATTTGAGGCGAAACAAATGGATTTTCAAGCTCGTGGAAAATTATCAAACTCAAACAAATTGCTTTTGACGCGACATGCGAAACGAGACAACTTTCGCGGAGAATCATTTGTTACAATGATGTGTCGTGATTGCAGTTCTGCATGGACAACTATGAGAGTATGGATGAACAGCGTGAACATTTTATCGAAAGATTTTTTTTTCATTCAACGAATGAAGTTGTAACTCTTGTACAAGACAATGGAATATTACAGAGATGTCAGTTTGTTATATTTTTTGTTTCAAAGTTCGAGATTCAAAGCTTTTGAAGACTACGTCGAAAGCTATATGATGGAGCTGTGAGTTTCCCATCTCCTTCCTTCAAAACAACTCGCTCGGAGTTCAAACTTTTTTTTTCCGTCTCACGACTCCGCTCCTCGAATTTCGGGGTGAGACGAATCACCCCTGTGATTCGTTGGTTATTCAATGTTTTTCGCGTTCAGGATTTTGACACGGGAATATATTGTCTGAGACCCGATCAGTCGGATCAAATATCGACTGCGAAAGCGGAATGATGAAAATAAAACTCGTCGAATAACAAATATTAGGAAATATAATTCCTCAATTGCAAGCAATCAATATTTTTTCATTGAAATACTTCAAACGCTTTTATTTTTTATTTTTTTGTAATTGAGAAAAAGAAAGAAAGAACATTATTTTCGCCAACCCTATTAACTCGAGACAGTCGGTTGTTCGTGTCTTTTGTAAACCTTCGAATGATCATTATCGACAAAAATGTCGACATAGTTATTGTGGAAAAGGGTCTGATCAAAGGTTCGCGAAACGTCGGGAACGTGGAAAATCTTTGGAGATTGAAAGGGAGTCTGAGTCGCGACCGAACGAAACCGTTGGTACCAACGACTCAAAGCTCACCAAAGCTCACTGGGGGCTCAGTCACGACTCGTGAACTAATTTGTCGTCTGTGTTGCGAAAACCGCAGCCCTGCCACGAAGCTCAACTCTGAACAAACTACAAACTGCGAATCTAGTGTTTCGTATCTTCGTTTTCATTGAACATTTTTGTTCTTCCGAATGATCGAAATTCTATTTCGTTGATTGCTATCATGAAATAAATCGTTAAACGTGAATTATTATGGTGGCTGGTGAGCTCCGACAACTACCAAGAATGTCCATGTGAGATTTGGAAAAAAATATCATCGCTGTCAATAAAAAAAATAAATAATTTATAGGGCTCCGTACTTCCAGAGGACAAATAACAAAACCCTTACAAGATCACTCACGTGTATGTCTGTCCATCCGTCTGTTACAGAAAAATTTTCTCCGAATCCATAGAACGTAAAAACATGAAAAATTTGTCATATTCATGACAAATATATCGAATATCAACTTCACGAAAATGCAAACATTCGAAAAATCGAAAAAAAAAACAAATAATTTTGTATTTTCATTGTAAAGTTTATTATTCGAGATACAAAATCCTCATCCCGTAATAATAAATATTAAAATTGAAACAAATGAAATTATCGATAAATCAAGTTTTATCCTGCAAAACTTTCTCAAAAGTTTTTTTTTACAAAGAACAAACAAAAATATCGTGAGACTAACAAATTCTCGTGTAAAAGCAAATTACTATATCGAACGTGATAAACCGTAGAACGGATTAATAAATGAATAACGGAAGGAAAAAAATGGGTTTTCCGTAGTTGGGCAGAATGTCAGTTGTCAATGTTGAATCGGTTACTCGATTAAAAAATGCTCTCTCTCTCTGATGTGTTACAGGGCTGACAGGATCGACATTGACCGGTGGCGTAACGAGTGGAGCCAACGACCGTCTGAGTGGCGGTTCGGCATCGGCTCTGGGTTGCGCTGTTGAAAAAATTCGCGACAGAACAGCGACGGGCAATTTGGGAAGTGCGAGACACTACAGTGATGCCAGAGCGACGAGAGACGGCCGGGTCGACGATGCGAAGATCCTCGAGGACGTGTCCAGAGCTTTACTGTCGTCGAAACAAAGCCTCCTGGATGCTGTCGGTAGCAAATTCGGCAGACACACCCCCACCCATCACTACTACCACAACCAGCAGCAACAACAGGTTTGCCCATTTTTTTGTTTGTTTGTTCTTTTTTCACACAACCGCGCAATTTTTCATTTGGAATGGTGGCAGTTTGATTTTCGTCAGTCTGCCTTATCCCAGTTTGACCTTATCCCAGTTTGGCATCATCCCAGTTTGACCTTATCCCAGATTGACATTATTCCAATTTATCATTATCCCAGTTTGACATTATCCCAGTTTGACATTATCCCAGTTTGACATTATCCCAGTTTGATATTATCCCAGTATGACATTATCCCAGTTCGACCTTATCCCAGTGTGACCTTATCCCAGTTTGACCGTATCCCAGTTTGACTCGTTTCAATTTGAATCATCCCAGTTTACCTAGTCGCCCGTCTATCTTTGTCTCGACTCAACCTAACTGACACTCCGTCGTGCTCACCCGATAGCCGAGGTACGGGCGGGTTAGGCTGCGTCGATGACACGGACATCGACCCAGTCTGACTCTAACTAAACTAACTCTAACCTGAGGTTAAGATGAAGCGCGAGTAAGATGGATGGGCGACCGGACAAACTTGTGACGAGTCGAATGGGGAGTGTCAAACTGGGACAAGGCAGACTGGCGAAAGTCAAAAAGTCCACATCCATTCCATTTCTCATTGAATTTATTTTCATTATTTTGGTTTATCGATATCATTTCGTTGGTTGGATTGGAACAATCTGCTTCTTCGTGACGTTTCTTGGGTTTGGTCAGCAACGAATTTACCGGATAATTGATGTCCGACCTCGAAGCGAAATATTTACACGTGACAATTTTTCATAATGCCGGAAATATTTTTATTCGTACCGCGAGGCTTCGAAACAATCTTCCGAATCGACGAAAAATGTATCGATGGATTCTCGTTGAAAACATTCATAACGATCAATTTTTATAACATATATATATAGATATATTTTTTTATTGTATTTTTATTTTTTTTTTAGCTAGTAACGCTCTAAAATTTTCATTCCATTTGAATGATTTATTTTCCCTTGATTTCTATCTTTTCCCCGTGTCGTATTTACGCTATCCATTATATTTTCTTCTCTTTACGTCTTTCAAACACAATCCTCTTATACCGTATTTCACCCAATTTCATTTCCACCGAAAGGATTAAGCGCTTAATGGAAAGCGAGGGGCGGGAAGGGGGAGAGAAAGTAGTCGTAAGAGGCAAAAACATATGGAAAAAAATAAAAAAAAATAGAAAGAAAAAAGGTGAAACGGAGTGAGAGATGACAGATATTCTGCTTTCTCATCATTTCGAACACGAAACCCATTAGATACGCGTGAGTGCTCGTGCTTTTTCATGCTCGTGCTTTTTATTTCGCGATTTTTCCAAACTACGGTCCGCGCTTTGTTGTCGATTCTTTTTTTTTTCTCGCGAAAGTGATTGGTCCGGTGATCGTGGAATAATTAACGTAATTATATTCGTATTCGATTGAACGATTAAACGTAATTGATAAATGAATTTAATTTCGTTGAGGAACGCACCAGATTTACGAAACATTGCAAATTTTTTTTTTTAATAAAAAAATAAATATATAAATGAATAAATAATATCAAATGTGGAATTAAGTCTGAAACGTAACGTGATAAGTCTCGCACGATAGGATCGTTGAATCGTCCTCGAGTTTGTCCATTAAAAAATAAATTCGTCAAAAAAAAAAAAAATACCGCATTTGTAAAAGTTGAGCCGGAATTTTGGCGCAGGTTTATTCGGTGTCGCAGCGTTACTTCAGTTCGTCACGTGACTCGCTGCACGCGGCATACGTGAATCGTGGAGCGAGCGAGCTCGATCTAAGTCGAAAATCGAGACGTAAGGATCATCTTCGTGGTAGGTTCAAGCTTCCGAACGCGGTACCTCTAACGTCCTCCCGCGAACCGTCGCATCTTCACGGTCCAGCGTCTACCAATCATCTCAACAGCACCAGCAGCTGCAACGGGACCGAAACGTGAGTTCCGCATCATCCGGACAATCGATATGCATATATATTATTATTTTTCCCCATTTCTTTAGCATCGCATCTATTTTTCTAACAAAAAAAAAAACGCCGGTTTATTGTGTTGCATAAATGTGTAATTTGTTTCCAATTTCAATTAAGAATTTTGGTAGCGAAAAATTCGGTACTGACCCAATTCACAAAACAACTATTTTCTGTTTTCTTTTTGAATATTATATTAATTAAAATTTAATTTGTCAAGGAAAAAAAGCAAACGTTGCCATTTTGTGTTGCGAATTCAATTTTAATTCCTTATAAAAAAAAAAAAACAATTCGGTCCTGACCAAATTCACAAAATAACTATATTCCGTATTTTTCCTTTTTTATTGCATGACAATTTGAGTTGCTAAAAAAATCGAACGATGTTATTTTGTATTGCGAATTAAATTTCAATCGCGAATTTCGGGGGAAAAAATGACGTTACTGACCCAATTCACAAAACAACTATATTTTCTGTTCTTTTTTTCCCGACGTCTCTAACAAGATCCATCAGGTCGTTCGTTTTTTTTTTTTTTTTGTCATGCGATAACTCAAACGAAGTAATCTATCGGCTGAGTTGTGAAGCGAGCGTTGAACACGGGGAGGTATCGCGCGAGCCCGCGCGACGTTTTACATCGGTAATCGAAAGTACATCGTGATTTTCAGGAGATATACGGCCCAGCAGCAGCAACAGCAACGCGGAAGCCGAGGATTTCCCGGACAACCGGGTACACGTGGATTTCGGACGGGAGCCCCCAATTGGTCGTTCGTTTTCGATCCGGCGGGACGTCTCTGTTACTATTGGTCGATGGTCGTGTCACTCGCCTTTCTCTACAATTTTTGGGTCATCATCTATAGATTTGCCTTCCAAGAGATCAACGGTAAGATATAATCATTAAACATCACAATTCGCTCAGCATCGACATCGAAAAAAAAAACCCAAAACCATTTAAATAAAACGAATCCAAACTTTCGAAGCAAAAGGCAAAAACAATTTTTTTTTCAACCCTCTGGCCACCTTTTTTTGGCACCCAGTTATTTCATGTGGGGTTATTTAGTAAAATTACGGTTTAGTGACACTGAGTAAAATTTACCCCGGCAACTTTAAATTATAATGAAAAATGTTCCAATCAGCAAAATGATTCTCTAAAAATTTAAAATCATATTGAGAACCTTTTCCCACGAGAAAACATTTTTATCACAGCTAAAATGTAATTTTTTATTACGCTAAAGAAAATCTTGAAAAAAAAAAAATTTCGAACGACTTTTTTTCACTGAAATTGCCATAACTTTTTAAATTTTTGAGATATTCAATTGTCTTTGAGTCAAAGTGACCGAAATAGGGTTGATGATGATTATCTATATATTTTTTATTATTTATCATTACAGGCGAAACGCTCGTGGTGTGGTTTTGTCTGGATTATCTGTCGGACCTGCTTTACCTGGTCGACATTGTATTTCATTTTCGTACGGGCTACCTCGAGGACGGTGTGTTACAGACCGACGCGACGAAATTGCGCAATCACTACATGAACAGCACCACGTTTTACATAGACTGCCTGTGCCTGCTGCCCCTCGATTTTTTATACTTATCTATAGGATTCAACAGTATACTTCGAAGTTTTAGACTCGTTAAAATATATCGGTGAGCAGAGATTTATTTTTTTCTAACCCAGGGAACGGGTAACTGGGGTTATACGTGACCCTACTCGAAAGTCAAAGTGAGTCTGGGGTGTTGAATCGCTCCAGTTACCCGTTGAGTCAGCCATGTTATTCGGTCTGGAGTTGAATTTTTTTTTTCCAAATATTTTTACGTTTGAATCTCAAGTGCTCATCCATTAAAATGTATTTTGTTTTTTTTTTCTTGTTTTTCGAAAAAAAAAACATAGGTTTTGGGCGTTTATGGACAGAACCGAACGACACACGAATTATCCGAATTTATTCAGATCGACGTCGCTGATACACTACTTGCTAGTGATTTTTCATTGGAACGGTTGTGTCTATCACATTATCAATAAGAACAACGGTTTCGGGAGCAAAAATTGGGTATTCAACGACTCGGAAACGGCGGACGTTGTCAAGCAATATCTCCAGAGTTACTACTGGTGCACGCTTGCCCTCACGACTATCGGCGATTTGCCCAGGTAATCGTCATAACTGCATCCGATTTCATCCATCACGATCTTAATCGCACAATTTCAAAAATAAAACAATCGACTAAAAATTCTACCTGGCAATTATTGAAATATTACTTAAAAAATCAACTTTGAAGAAAATAATACATATTTGAATACATTTAAACATAATTGTTTGATCTTGTATTTTGATTTTAAAGTCTATTTTTCGTAAAACAAAGCCTTAACCGGATTAACCAAAGAGATCTCGTCGATCAAATTTGACATAAAACAATCAAATAAAAATTCTAAGTGGAGATTATGGAAAAATATCTTTCAAACGAATTTAATTGTGATTAAATTTTTTCGAAAAATGTTCAATCTTCGATATGTTTTGTTTTCAGGCCGAGAAGCAAAGGCGAGTATTTGTACGTGATAGCGCAATTGCTGTTCGGACTTTTGCTGTTCGCGACGGTACTCGGTCATGTGGCCAATATCGTAACTTCGGTGAGCGCGGCCAGAAAGGAGTTTCAAGGTGAGTACACGTTTCTCGTTCCGATTGTTTTCTCATCCATCGTGAGCTCCATTGCGCACACGTACACGTACACACCGAACCGGGCAACTAGCGAAATGATAAGAAACGAAAAATCGTTAAACGCAATCAAGAATTCAATTCGTATTCATCGAAAGCACAACTGTGAATATTCCAATTAGCAATGTCGTTGCATCCAGTTGCATCGAAATTTCCGCACAGCCAAGCACATAATTGGAATATAATGATGATAATTATTGTACCAATCGCGAATAACAATGAATATCGGATGCTGCTCAGACGAACGCAAAAGTGGAGTCTCGAACACATAGTTGACTGCGCTTTGTACCCAGCGGGGAATAAATGAGGTATATGATTAAGTGTTACGTGTTTTCATACGAAAGAATGTTTCTTCTGTGTTAACGGAAAAAATTGCAGTCAGTGGTGGAGATTCAAAACTGCGTGATAAGAAAATCCACCACAATAATACCTTGAATATTTATCGTTTTCTGACATACTTAAGAAGAAAACAAAGTAAAAAAAGTTTCACGATCATACAGAATGAAAAATGTGACTAGAATTTCCAACGAGTTACAAATATTACGGTAATGCGATTAAAAAAAAGTATCACCGATCGAGTTGGGGATTGGGATCAATATTAAAATATGAAGATTGATCTATATATATATATATATATATATATATATATATATATATATATATATATATATATATATATATATATATATATACGATATTGATGTACATGAACGATACAGAATTTAGGGAAAACCAAAATACGGACTACCCTAATATAAAGTGAATGTAGAAATCCTCACAGGTACCTTCGAAAACAAAAGAATAAGTGTTAAGATTTTCGGGGTTGAAAGTGGCCCTCTAGCATCTATAAGGGGCCTATAGCATCATGACCTACAGTTTGCTGTTGGCTCGTACACACTGACAACATTTACATCAATGCTCCACGTGGACGTTAGTGGTGCCTGTTAAACAAAGCTTAGCAATGGCTGGACAACCACCACCATTATCGGCACCTTTGTTCATCCTGTGCGTTTTTTAATTCTTAACTTTTTTTTTATTTCCCGATACACGTACACATCCTTGAATTCCCTTCTCGCTGTGGGTGTACACCCTCCGTCAGTGGCTCAGACTATGCGTAATTAGCTCCAACAAATTCTCCAAAGCCGCTGTTAATCAAGCCAGAACAAAACCAAGCCTTTGTGTCGACGAAAGCAAAACGTGAGTGAGTGTGAGAGGGAGAGAAAGAGAAAGACGATGGGGCAAGGGATGTGGCGAGGATCACGAATATTCCTTTTAGATCCTTCTTGCACCTTCCGAGCTTCGCCAAGTTTGCGGATTCGGGTTTGCTTCCCACAGTCCCTTTATACCTCCGGGCGTCGTTGGCTCCTGTGTTAGCCCATAAAGCGAAACCCCTCATCCCTCTCGCTATACATACAAATAGACCTTTCAAACCCCTTACGCGCTGCTGACGTCACACCGCAACAAGCCCCTCGTCAAAATGTAACGAGGATCAAATTACTGTTCGATAATTTTATCACAACGATGGTCGTGCCCTGATTAACCGATCACAATTAAAGTATATATAACTTTAGGGGGGGGGGGTGACATTAAAATTAAACATGCTGTTCATTAAAATTGGAACAGCTGCTCCACTTTACATAGTACATATTGGTACATGTATATCTATGAAAACTGATAAATATTTATTTTTATATTTAGGATTTAGAAGTTGAAACTATTTGAAAGTTGTCTATATATGTACCAGTGGTGGTTACCCGGCGCCTTCATCCACGGTCCATCCCGCTCCGTATAAAGAAAGATTTAACCCACTTCCGGTCAGTCAATTTTTAAATCCTTTCTCGGTAAGCACCTACATCGTGACCCAAATCTCCATGAAAAATGTTATCTTTCTCTGTCTATTGCCGTTCCAAAGATACAGTATTACAGTCCGACCTCGGAATAAGAGACCAAAAGCCTCCAAGGGGAAGAGTGTTTCTCGGAAATCGCATACCCCCACCAGGCGCGCGCTCCGCGCTCACTACCGCTGTCTTTCTCCCTCACTCTTTTCCGCATGCGATCCTCTCAACAAAAGACTCGCGCGAACGAGATCCAGCTTATTGTTAGTGCATTCACCTCGCCCATGCAGAAACGTTTTCGACTGCGCGACGTTAATATACCATTGAATATTATTTTGTACTTCTGTGTCTAAATCATAAAATGACTTGCTCCAATAAACTTGTAGATTTTGTGTTACATTCACACACGCACACACATACATACTCACGCACGCATCCACACATCGATTTATACTGCACGTTCACTTTATTTCGCACAAATAATCTTACCCAAGCTGGTCTCTTAACCAGGGGTCCGCGCACGAAATTCTTGAGCTCGGATTTCGAGTCGGAGTGGGCGAAGCGCTGGAGTGAGAAACTGGGGAAAGTCTCTTATTGCCGAGTCTGTTGTTTCGAGGTCGGACTGTAGTGGTAACAAACGTTTACATCTCATTTTACCCTCTTGGGAGTCTATCGTCGAAAAACCCATTCTTAGTACATCTCTATACCCACTAAGGAACATATCTTACAAATTTTACGTTTTTATCTTCAGTGGTTTGGGCTGTGCGTTGTTTGAAACGCAGTTAATCAGTCAGTCAGTCATGGAACAGTTTTATGTATTTTTTAAAAAAAATTTATAGAAGACGATAGGTATTGCAATCGAAGCTACACAATTTTTGATCGAACTTTTTCAGTTGTTATTCGACGATCACGGAGTCGGGGAAAAAAAGTAATTTCGCGCATCAACAACGGGTCTCGGTGAAAATTGTCATTTATTTCGACTTTCAACTGCCACCCACGACCGTTGCCTTCAATATTCGAATAACACGAAATTTTCCCATCAGCCCGAAACAATTTAATTTTCAATCAAATCCCCAACTAACGAATGTGATCCATTGTGTGCACCATTGTGCACAAACTTACCCAGCCGAATTCGAAAACCCAGTGTGTGTGTGTGTGTGTGCCTAAAATAATTCTACAATCGATGTGGCAGCTTTAAAAAAAAATACTATTAATATCCGCACGATCATCGTGAGATTGCTAGAACAGCTCGGTTGATTTTTCCGACAATGCTTGTGCGAAATTTGCTCGGAGATTCTGCGAAAGCTCACGTTCGAATTTCATCCCTTTCACGGTGCAAACGAAAAAAATAAAATAACGACCCTCCTCGCGTTTAGTTCTCGAACAATCTTTCTGACCCCTCCTCCCTCCCCTCTCAAAGCTTGTATCCCTCTGGCGGTTCGACTCGTACATCCCGTAAATCCCGTTTGCGAGTTTTCTTACTCCCGAGGGAAAAAACCGTAGAGCCCGAAAGGACAGAAGAACGAGAGATAAAAAGTGCATCTTCCGTGATTACACTTCTCCATAGTTGTGCCTTGTACCGAGCCAATGGGATTCTACCGTCGGACAAACACGCTGCAACCGTGTCTACCGACCTTGCAACGTTTTGCCGGACCAATCTTTTAGGATCACGATCCAGTTGCGTGGTGCAATAAAATTGCAGCGACGTTTCTGGTAGTTTTTTATTATTATTATTTTTTTTTATTTTTTGTAATGAATTTTTTTTTTTAGGTTTCCGTACCTGTAAATGAGAAAACGGAATGCTTATACGATGACTTTGTTGTCCGTCCGTCAACTCACTGATTATCATAATCTATAGGGTACTTCCCGGTTATCTAGAATCTTGAAATTTGTCACGATGGAACATTTCAAGTTTAAAAATTATATACAGTCTATATTTAACCTACATATGGGACTGGGCATACATAGTCTATACATATATTTTGGTCTTATATCTGCATATATATATATAGAATCTATATATATATATATATAGACTAGACCCATATACAGTTTATGTATCACTTTTTTACAGTATTCAATATGAATCAAAAAATATCAATTAATATAATTTTGAAATACAATACATTTTGGATTCTATGTGAAAATATTACGTGAAGCCAACGGAAGTCGGTCCAGTGTGCCTGGATGCTGTTCGTATGTGTTCCGAAATACGTTAAAATTGCGCCTCAAACTTTCCGATCATCGATTAAATATTTATTGAATCAAGCTTACTAAGTTTTACAATAAAACAACGATACAGAACTCTCAGGGCGCAAGTTCTAGTCTCACTAGTCGGACTTTGTTTTTTTTTTTTTTTCGTCTCAACGTCGAACACTTTACGTTCGTGAAGCGATGGTTCTCTTCGTGGCTGCTGTCTAGGACTAAGGAAAAGAAAGAAAAAAACAATTTCTCAATTGAGATGTGATTTATTCGAAGATTTGTGACAATGTTGCCCCGGAAGGTGGTGAGGGAGGAGGGGGAGGGGGAGGAGATAACAGCCGAAAGCCCCATCAGACATCAAGTCGATGATAGATCGAACGACCCAACCAACTTTATAATCTCGAAGCTCGAGGTAATTTGTCATATAACAAATTCGTTCACAATGGGAATCGAAGTTTTCTTCGGCAAGTCAGATATCTCCGGGGGTTATAATAGGTTTTTTTTTTTTTTTTTTCGTTGCCGCGGGACATTGGAAATTCGCACTGCGCGCACACTTGGATAACTAATGGCACGACAATTGAACTGCATCATTCATGACGCGAGGGTGTGGGTCCCGAGGCGTGCCCCGTAGACACGTCCTCGTGGTCGGGGAGACCCCTGTCGAACTGGATTACGGTGCAACGGGGACTGAACACGAACTCCATTTTCACGATTATCGCGATCCATCTCACGATTCTTCATCATTTTTATTATAATTTTCCTTGTTTTTTTATCGCCCCTGGCGATTCTTCGACAGTTTTTTCAAATGTTTTTTTTTTATGTCATTCTAGACGTCACGCTGAGCTAAATTATTTTCGTGCGAAGGTCGTTAACACAAAATGTATTTGTAAATTGAATTAATAACAAATTATCACGTATTTGATGTCAACGTTGGAAAAATTTATGTTTCGTGCAGTCTCGATAGCATCAATAATTTTGACAATTTTGTGAATACGTTAATAATTTTTGGAGATATTATTCTCAGGACTATAAACTTTACGAAAATGCCTGAATTGAAAAAAAATATTCGAAAAACACGCAACTCTACCCTTAATACCAAATATATATATATATTTATTTAATAACTGTAGTCACGGATTGTAATAAGTGAAAAACGAGGGAATAACGTTCGAACGAAGTGTAATATCGAAATTTCATGGATTGACGCTCATCGGCTTTCAGATCGTTATTTAATGGTCCCATTGGCTAGCGTCGCAAAAATAGCAACGACATGAAAACATTTTTCGCAACCGTCGACCCATCGTCGACGGTGTTTTTCCTTCAATTTATCATCCGAGGGTAGTTAGAGTTGTAATTCGAGACGAGTCGAGTGTATATACATACATATATATATATATGACAGCATCCACTTCAACTAACATGCCCATCGCCATCGCTATTTTCGATATTGCAAAAAATAACTCACGTTATCATCCGGAAATATCTTTTTCATGCTCGAAACTCTATCTCGCTTCCTACACTCACTCCGCCATTCTATTATGAATCGATAGCTGAAAAAAAGAAGGTGAAAAAATCCAAGAGCAAAAGAGAAAACTCGTTATGCTCGAACTTTTAATTCATAATTCTCGGAAAACACTTTTTTTAATTTTTATTTTCTCAATTCAAGGTGCGATAATGGAATTTTAATTATAAACAATTCTTTATAACCACGAGTATGACAAAATAATCATACTTGGATGTTTGATTGTAGTTTTAATTGTTTTATTTTTATCGTTGACGAATAATACGAGTGGGTGGGTGGACAAATTATTAGAGAAGGACAAAAAAACACTTTTTTCGTTGTGAGTTTTAATTTTTCATTAACTTAGCGAGCGATAAATTAGTTCTAATTAATATTTCTTTTGGAGTTTTGTTTCTGTTATTATCAATATCGATTTATCTTATCCATAAAAATAGATAGATTATTTATCATTCGGCGGGAATTCGGTAAAAAATGTGTTGTCGGTGTGTGTCGGTTGATCGTTTTTTAAAACCATTTTTGAAAATTTTCCCAGTCCAAGACTATCAAGAATCAGGTCTTTGTGAAATCTAAATCTGAATCGTCCTGAAATAGTTCAGTTATCACTTTTTCTGAAAAAAAAAAAAAAAATAGACATGATTGAGTAATCATTGTTGTTCTTATATTCTAAATAAAGCAGTCCAATGCGTGAAAAATAATTCCAAGACTGAAAGCTAATTACTAGCTTATCAAATTCATTTAAGCTTAACAATTTCCGGAAATTTGAATCGTCCCTGATAGTTTCGCCACGAACTGTGTATGGAATAAGCGTAAGAGGTAGAAACTGTGCAGGCAGATCTGTCAAACGTACGTCGAGAATTATTGCTGAATGCAGATATGTAACCGCACTCCGCGTTTACGAAGCCTCGTAACCCATTCGACTCTCGTTATCTGCTACGATGCAGAACTGAGAAAGCGAGTTAAGCCACCGAGAGGGTTATCCATCTATCATTACTATCACGAGTAATTCGGTATTCCCATAATACATGAGCTATGGGACACGTAAGGAGACTACCCATAGCGGTTACTACCCTACAGGGGGGGCAGCACCTTCCTCGCAGCGGTAATATCCGTATAATATTCTAGTTGTAACTCGTGCCGCATAACGGTTAGAATCGTCGTTCAACCCTAATAGTCAAACTCTAAGCTTGACAAATTAGACCATCCGAATGGGAATAGGGGTGAATAAGGGGAGAGTCGTCTGTTTTTCGATTATTTTTATTTTTATTTTTCAATTTCTGCATTTCGTGAAGCTTATAATTTTGAGTATAATGTAGGTACCTTATTTTATAAGATAACTTCATTCATTTTATTATCTGTTTAAATAAGGTAAAAATATAACGTTGTTTTAATGAAAAATTTCATTTGCTCGGTGACACGTATTACTGATGTAGTAGAGGTTTGTAATTTGGTCCAGATTCCTTATTACACATATCGAGTCGTTTTAGAGGTTGAGAGCATTAAAAATCCAAATTGACAATATTAAGGCACACACTTAGATATATATGCTGGTTGGTCATCCATGCTCTCCCCCTGTGAGATTACTTAGGGTAATTGGATGGTGCCGGTTTCGCAAAGTCCGGTGCTATGCAAACGCTCCCTCTTCCCCATCGAATAACGAGATGGACTGATTTTATGAAGTTACTCTGCCAACTGATAGAAATTAAAAAAATATATATATAATATATATCGTCAAACGCTCTTAAATTACAGCAAATTAATGTAAGAAATTCGTAAATGTACTCTTCATGGTTTCAATGGTTTTCATTTTTTTTTTAAAGCTACATCCTGATGCCACCTATTTACTTTTTTCACGAAAAAACATTCAAACGAAATTTTAAAACGAACTATGTTTATATCGACAACCCATTTTCTTTCGTTATTAATCGTAGAAGTTTTTCTACGATAAGCTAAATGAAGCCGCTTTTTATTTATCATAATCGATACCTTGGGTAGGTGCGTAAGTAGAAATAGTCGAAGTATTAACTCATACGGACAATCGAAAATGTTATTCATGACACCGCACAATTTTTTTTTTACATTTCATCGTCGGAATAATGTAAATTTTTTGAAATAATAAAAATTCGTAAAATTATGATTTTTCGAGTCTTTATTCGACGTGAATAGAGGCACTCCGTGGAGTTGGAATAAAAGTGAATATTCGCGTAAGCTCCGGGGGTATGTGTTCGATCGTTTTGCACCATTTTCATCTTGCTCGATTTTATTATTTTATTTTTGTCGACGAATCCGTTGAGGGTCTGCATTTTTACGCTCGCGATGGCAAATCCACGAATATATCGGGTTCGCTATTCTCGCATATTTTCACGAGTTTGCACATGGCAAACCCCTTGACCGGATACATATGTGTCAAGATACATAATATATATAACAGTAGATGGGACAATGCCAGGGTGGGGTCGCAACCCGAGTGTTACTCGTTCGAAATACATTTTCATGAATGGCTTAAAAGAGTGGCGGAAGAATATTGAACGAAATGTTTTGAAGACATAGGACAAAATTCAATGAAAAAATATTTAAATAATCTTTCAAACGAATAATTACAATCAATGATCGTGCAACAATCAAATTTTTACGATAATTATAAATAATTATGAAAAAAATGTTGTTTTGCAATTGTTATTAATATTGAAAATTAGTCTATTGTGCATCAAGGACGTAAAGGAGGCGATTCAAAGCCTCGCCTCACTCGGGCTGCAATCACAGTCGTCAAAATCGCCTTACGAACGTGATGCACACGATACTTTTCGTCCGATCGAAGGAACAACAATTTTCGTTCAAATTTATATTTGGATGAAATAACAAGCTGCAATTTGAGAATCGCAATTTGATTCCTTCCAATCTTAGGTAGTTCACAGTGTTACGTTGTGAGGAAGCATTTTCATCAATTTTTGAATTTCTCACGGCGGAGGCTTTGTACAGAACGTAATATTCTAAGAAAGTGAATTGAAACTTTCAACTTGCAGCTTGATATTACGTTCAAATATCCAACTGTTAGTGTATGAAATTTCGATTCCTCCTCAAATTAAAGGATGTGAGTGGATTTCCACGAAATTTAATCCTTACACTACTCTAACCGTTGATCTATGTGATCCATGACATTGAGCATAACAAGTCAAATATTTTTGAATCGGCAGAGGCTCAAAATTGAAAAACTTGAATTTCAGTGAAATCCAAACCATTCAATCTATCTCCGCCAAATTCGATACATATAACGACTCAATGATGTTCTATACTTCTGGAAAGTTGAAGTTCAATGGGTAGAAGTTGACGGAAGTTATATCGATAAATTTAATTTTTCGAAAAATTCAAAATATCATAAAATCATAACTTCTGGGTGGATTTGGTCCAAATGCAATACCAACCTACTTTGGATACAAATCAATTCGAGAAAAACTATTCAGACTCATATCCCAAAATTTGCGATCGCTAGAATTGATAACGTTCTTTTCTCAGGAATTTGAATACGACATAAAATCCGACCCGCAGTTTGAATCACGACGAAAATTATAGTCAATGAAAGGATTATAGTGCTGCACATGCTTCCAAAATTTAGGGGCTTCAGGTAGAACTGTTTCCAAGTTATAAACGTTAGGATTTTGGGAGGCCATTACACACATACACACACACACACACACACTACCGGAAATTTTCTCCAAATGTGTTTCCTCGACGTTTTACCATATTCTGAACATGATGACATGAATATCTTGAAAAAAAAATTTCACACCGTCACACAGCTTCCTCTGCGAGGAAGCAAAAAATGTAAGTGCAAGGGCAGTGTGAGTCGTGGGATTGGGATTGCGTTGTGCGGAGCGGGGGAGGGGGATAGTTGAAACAAGAGATAGAACCCGAGCGGGCATCGCGCAGAGCGGCCATGCTTCATGGAGCGAGGATGCAGCGGGTGCGCACCTAAGCCCTCTGAATAATATATGGGAGCCGCAGTGCATTGCCGTTCTGCGACACTCATCCTGTCGCAGTGTCATTATTATACCGACGGAGAACAGAATACGCGTCACCGTTGCTCCCTCACCCCACTTTAACCCTTTTGCCCCACCGAAATCCGGTTTCTCGTATTTCCCGAGATCCTCAGAGATTAGACTCTTCAGTAACGACTGTGACGAAGTCTTTGACTGGACTTTCGAACGGCTAAGCATCGAGATTAAGAAGGACAAAAATTCTGATTTTCAACTCTTACGCTTTCGAATGCTCGATGATTTTTTATCAAATCGATTTTCGATCACGAAATTATCGCGTATTAACCAATCTAGTGGCTGATTCGTTACTGCTGATGTATCAATTAAATCGATTGTTCGATTATTTTTTATGGAAAAAAAAAATTTTCTATAAAAAATAATCGAAATATCAATTTTTCAGGATTGATTTCATTTTTCTTTTATCTTTTTATATACGGAAACTATTATCCTATATTGAAATTTCTAATATATCCTAATATATGTATATTTATTAGGAATACGATGCCCACTCCAATTTTATGAAAAAAGTTCCTCAATTTCGATAAATTATCTGAAAAAAAAATTGTCATCTAATTAAAAAGACGGAATACAGCAGGTAACTCTTGATAAAAGGGTCGAGGGGTTGAAAGGAGGGGGTCTAAAAAAACTAAAAAAAAATTAGTGTGATCGTAGGATGCAAAAGAAATTTAAAAAAAAATCATCGACCACATCGGGGGGTAGAAAAGTTTCAATTCGGTGATATGGGACGTCCCTCCCCACATATATATATTTTTATCACACTTTATTTATTTTTGCGGACTTGCTTTTACGATAATTTGAAAATATATATTTTTCTTATTACTCCGAACGACGAACGAGGGGTCTCGTTGATCCCGATCGATCCATCGTTTGGGATTATGATCTTTTCGTCCAAACGACGTATATACAATTAAATATGCTAGTGGCCCTTACCGAAGTGGGGAAGGGGTAACGTTGCTGAGAGCGCAAATGCGATCGTAATCCACGTGGAGGTTGCCTTTTAGGAGGGTAGTGCCGTTACCGGTGTCCGCGTGTTATATATAATAATAACGTAGATGGTGAACGGAAATGCGAGTCGACCGACCGATGCGTTCCACCTTGTCGACGGTCTCACCCGGCGAGGTCTCAATTGATATTTCACTAAACGAATTACAATTAGCCGGACCGGTAACGATAATTCGTCTAGCCTCGCTGACCGGTTACAATAATTGGTAACGTCGAACAGTTTGGATCGTTAGCCCGATTATGGTCATCAGGATTTCGTCCGTGCAGAGTTGCAACATGAGATTTTCGACGATGGTGCCAACAGTTAACTCGTTCATGAATTATTCCGCCTTATTTTATAATTTCGTCAGCGTACCGTCCGCAGCTTCCTATATAGACCCGTCGTAAGAATGAATCATCTTTGAATTTTTATTTCGCATTATAAATTTTTTAATTTACAGAAAAACTTAACTCAGAAAATCATAGATATAAAATTGTCGAAGTAAATTGATGAAGTTTTTGTATTTTATGTCGTTACACTAGTTTCACTTGACTGTATTTTGAGCACACTATATATATATTTGTGTCCGTGTGTGTACTTCGTTTAACACGTTAATTTCACTCCGCTGCATCGCACGTGTGCGAAAAGGTTTTAAAAGACGTAACCGCCTTTACGTAAAATCAAATGCAATTATGTGCCGAGGTTAAACTTTTAATGCCGTTTTCCTTGGGTCGGTGCATTAACCAGTTATTAACGCTCACTTCAACGGAGCTTTGCTTTTGGTAAATTCATTTTCTCGGTCCCAGAACGTAGCCCCAGGCTACGTTCACACACACATATATATATATATATATTATTTGCCTGCCCTCACACCTTTCCATTGGTACCTCATCGGCTTATCCCTGATGAGGTTAACGACATCAGCTGGATAAAAGTTTTTACCTCGCAAAGTCGTTCGACAACGATATCATTTTTTAGTTTTATTTCATTTCTTATTATTTAATTCGTTTCGAGTGAATTGCATTCAGAAAAATCACGAAAAAACAAATGTTGAATGAAGCTTTTGCTTATGCATTCAGAGTGATGAGAAATTTTTTGTGATACAACCTCAGTGACAAGAATCGACCAAATTTTTTTTTCAGTTTGATTAAAAGTAAATTGTGATTTATATTTTGGTGTTTGAAAATTTAGTGAAATTTGGGACGTCAAGAGAAGATTGTTATTTCCATTCGATCGAAGTGAAACGTACGTAATTATTCATGCCATAGTTTCGTTGACACGTTTTAGTCACACTACGTAAACTTTATCCCAGCGGTTCTTCAATCCAAAACATGTAAGCCACATCATCTCAAAGAGCGTAGGACCATAGGACTTAAAAAAAGTTATAGCTATTTCAATGAAAAAGTCGTTTTTTTATTTATTTTCGTTTTGAAGATTTTTTTTGCCATATTAAAAATTATATTTTGGCTATTATAAAAATTTGTACTTGTATGAAAATGTTTGAAAAATGTTAAGAATTAAAAAATAATCATTTTGTTTATTGGAATTTTTTTCATGGCAAATTAGAGTTGCCAAGTTGATTTGACTTAATCGTAATTTTCGCAGAATTATGACCAAAGAGAGTTGAGATGTATGGAGATCGTCGTGTACTCGTGGATTTCGGTATAACATATCGTGAATCTGTTAACCACCAATATTGAACGATACATTGAAAGCCCCGTAATCGTTATAAAATTTTCCGAGAAATTCAATTTCGATATTACGGCATCGGTGGGATCGTAGTTGGGGTCGACGTTGCACCGGGAAAAAATCGTGAAAAAAGACAGCTGGGTGAGGGGGGGGGGGGGAGGACGCGAGTGGCGAAGGGTGGAGATGCAGAGGGTGGTGAACATAGGCAAACCGAATCGTTACTTTATCCGAGGCTTTCGAAAATAAATTCGCCGTGCTGTGCAATACGTTTTTCTTTTTATTTATTTTTTTTCGTCGCGTTATTTATATGCTAAAATATTGAAAACAGCGAAACAAATTTTCATCGTTTTTCCATAATAAAAAGTAAAAAAGACATAAAAAAAATTCACGATACACACAATTTTATTGTTTGTAATAACAAAAACCCATTTCGAAACATATGTGTGTGTGAGTTTTTTTTTCCTTTCGTGGATAACGGGCTAGCCAATGGGAATGCGTTCGATCGAGTTTTTCTATAATCGAAAAAAAATCGTGAAAAAAAAATTGAAAATATAAAATGGAAACGAAGAATTATTCTGTCGGATGTTGAGTCGTAAAATCCATTTGTCATTTCGTCAACGTCAGTTTCGTGAATTCACACGGTTTTTCTTCGTGCTCTATCGCTCGATGGCAGTGGTCCACGATGGAATTGAAACAGAATCGAAATTCGAAACGTCGTGACCCGACGTTTCAAATCTATCATTATAACGTTTGATTAATTTATTTTTTATTCACGTAATTCGCGAGAAAAAAACTAGGAGATGATAAAACGAGTTGAAACGGAGACACACTGTGACTGGCACTAAGCCCCCATCCTTTGTTCCAAGCAAATCCGCCATTCTTCATTTTATTTTATTTTATTTTATTTTTAATTTTTTTTTCGGCCCGGGGAAAAAAAAAGTTTTACCGGAAGGTTGAAACTTTTCACGCCACGATACGGCTCGACGTCATAGCTCGGAAAAATAGTATCGCGGATATAGCCATACATATACATAAGCATGTGTGTGTGTGTGTGTGTGTGTGGGCGCGCCCGTATATATAAGCACAGTACACCCGCGCATCGGGTTTGTACTTTGTAGCCCAGTGTGCCGAGTACAGAGTACGGACGTACTGCATATTTCATTGGAATACCCGTAGTCTGGTTAAACATGTGCTCGCACATACTTTTCGCGACACGTCGACTACATCGTGAAGTACATGGCTCAAACTGCGACTCGCTGTAACTTAATACACATACCCCGGAGGAAATAGTTTCTACCTGAACGATGGGCGGTGCTTCGGAGTGCAGCGTCCTGCTTGGATATACTCGAATGCACTATAGGTGCCGCGAGTGGCGAAAGAACTGAAGCATCTATATATATTTATTATCTATATCTATATATATTTATATTTATATGTATTTTTATATTTATATATATATTGGGGTGGTCCTTTGATGGGGCTTGGGCGAGTTTTGACCGGGACGCCCCCCCCCCCCAAATTGACTCCAAATAATTTCAAATAAAGTTCCCTAACAGCCCTCTATCTTCGAAATTGGCCATTACCAGAGGGGGTCGGTCTTCAAGTTTAGAAATATACAGGTTTTTTGAAATTTTTAATGATACGCTCATTTGAGTATCGTGAAATCTTTCTGAAAATACGAGATACTTCTGAATGAGCTCGTGGTAGGTGAAAAAAAAACATGGATGAAAAAAAAAATCCTTTGGCTCGAGTTGGTAATCGTTAGGGGTCGTTCCACCCTGATACATATATACATGATTTTTTATTTTTTTGTCATTTCCGAATAATTTTGTCCGAAAAATGTTAAGATTGGAAACATTAATCCTGAAATTAGGGATTCTGATCTTGAAATCAATATGAAATCAATCATTCCGACTCGAATTTTCTTGAGATAAAATAATTCGAAAATAAGAAAACACGAGAAATTTTATTTATTTTATTTATTTTATTTATTTTATTTATTTTATTTATTTTATTTATTTTATTTATTTTATTTATTTTATTTATTTTATTTATTTTATTTATTTTATTTATTTTATTTATTTTATTTATTTTATTTATTTTATTTATTTTATTTATTTTATTTATTTTATTTATTTTATTTATTTTATTTATTTTATTTATTTTATGAACGATTACATGCAATTGAATTGATTTGAAAACTAAATAATACATGAAAGCAAGCATGTTGGCTAACTCGTGCATAGTTGTCCGAAATAACACACCTAGACCATATTGCACGAAAATTCTATGGATTCGTCGGAGCAACGTACGACGCGAGCGTCGTCACGACGCCAGAAGGAAGAGAGGAGGACTCGCGCTTTGTTGCCTTTGACTGGGTTTGCTTTCGATCTCGAGACAGAGCCTGCGGTGCTTGCCCAGGTGGGACGACAATGACCGGGCCATAGACGATGAGCCAACAAAGCGCCTAGCCACTAAAGTGTTGAGATTGTTTCACGGTCTCTTGAAACTATCTCTATATCTCCATCCCTCTCTCTCTCCCTCTCTCACTCATTCCATGACGATGACGAAGAATTATTTTTCATGAAAAAATCGATATTTCGATTTTTTTTATAGAAAATGAAAAAATAAATAGTAGCAATTAAGATGCCATTCCAAAATCATAAAAATCATCATGTTTTTTTTATACAGAATAGGACAAAACATTTAATTGATCTAAAAACGGCACAAATGCCGTTTTCTCTCTTATTTTTAATGTTTTACATTTTTTTAGGGGTGATGGGGTGGCGCGAAAATTTTGAAAAAAATCAGGAGGAGTTTTTGGCTTTGAGGGATTTAAACCATTCGAATTGAGGCGTCTTTCTCCATACATATATTTTTTTATAGAAGCGCTGACGCTTCGGAAACATAGGGGCTGTTGATTTTTTTTTTTTTGTTAATCCGATTTGGCACTTTGTCGGGTCGTTGCCCCGAAAAATCGTCAATTCAAGCCGCTAATCCGCAACGTAAATCGAACCGACGAAAAAAACCCGATCGACGACGCAATATGTTCGTTAGTTCCAAATTGGCACGTAAATCCCCGATCAATGATGATTCGTGTATTCAAATTTTGATGCACGTTCAACGAGTAATGATCGAACCCGTGACCCGGGAATTTTGATGATTTCTTTTTTTAATGGCCATTATGGAATGCATAAGAATAGATATGGCCAAATATTGTCATTACTTTTTTTTTCTTCATTGTGATCCATTCGAATTTATTATCAATTTCAGTTTCCCGCTATTTCCCCGTAAGTTATTTGTTCCCGAGTCGAGACGATATGCCTGTTGTAGGATGTACGAAGGACGATAATTGCAGGAAGGACGCTTATCAGCGAGCGCAGGCGCGCGAGAAAGGTTTGACGTGGAACATTTTTTTGAATCGTATCTTGAGCGATCCAAACCAAAATTTATCATTTTTCGTGCAATCTACGGTGTAAAAGAGTTTACGGTAAAAGAAATAATAAAAGCAAGTGCCGTATCCAGTCCAAAGGCAATTTTTAAGATAAGATTGCAGTTTTTGTGGAGAACAACTCATCAAATATCTAGATTTGGAAAAAAAACCAGTCGAATAATTTCATAGGGAATTAAATTGCCTGTAAAACAGTTTTCCATAATTTATTCCGAGAAATGTGTATTCATAGAGATAATTTTAAAAAAATCGTTTTTCGTCGAACTTATGTAACTTTTTTTATTCAAATCGTGAATATTGTATTCGATTCACTATTTCAACACCGAAACATTGGTTCGTCCATACCACCAATAAACAAGCTAGACTTTCACTGGCAGCCTAACCTAATTTATTTATTTCAAAACTCTCTCATCTTTTTTTTTCTTCTCGTAATCACGTTGATCTTCTTTGCGTTTCTTTCAGGCGCCCCTTTCAACTCATTCACAACCATTCACTTTGCAGTTTCACGATTTTCCATCGGCTTTTATGGAAAAACTTTTTCATTTCCTGCTTCACAATTTTTTTTACCGTAAAAACTTTGATTTCACGCTTAATACACATTTCATTTTATTCGATTCATTTTTTTTTTTTTTTTTTTTTTTTTCATTCTATCAGTCGGATATCTCATTCTGCGTTGACCAAAGAGTAGGACAGTGACATCTATATACTTCTCTTTTTATATTACAACCGCTACACAGGTTGTCCCCGAAATGTCCACAATACAAAAAAAACTTATCGCAGGTCATTTATTCGACATTCGCTTTTATTTTCGAGTGCAAGAGCCATAAATTTATCACGCACACACACACACACACACACGCACTCACACACAAACCAAATGTGGGATCTCATTCGGACACACTTCAATCCCGTTCTTTTCTTCGAAACCCTCGTTCACTCACTCGCCAACCGAATGATTTATCGCCTAACTTCTTCTACCATATCCATCTCTCGGCTTCGCTGCACGATTTTCACACGACATCCGTTCGTCCAACCATCTCACTCACTCACCCTTTATTGTCCAAACGCGACATAGTGCTGCCCGAACTTCCAACTGTGTAGTATCACCCGAAACGAATTAAAAGGAAAAGATAAATGTTTCTGGAACATTAATACAAATATGGATTGGAGTGTTCGATAAAATTTAAGTCTTTGGCGTACGCCCACAGAAAGTTAGATTCTGATGGAAGGAAACAAAGACTTTTTTATTTTTGTAAAAAAAAAAGGATGAAAACAGGTCATGATCAGAGTTATTTTTTCAAGAATAAATTTGCAGTTCTTTGGGGATATCTCATGAAAAATGCAGATTTGGAAAAAAACTATTTGAATAATTTTATAGGAAATTAAATATTCTAAAAAAAAGGTCTGATTCATTTTTTCCGAAAAATTTGTATTTTTTGTAATTATTATGTGATTTCATGAAAGCACTAAATATAGTCCAAGTAGGCTTAAATTTCGGGCGATGTCTTCTGATAGTATCTACTTAAAATGCAGGAGTCACCATGGGAATAAAAAAAACCTTGCCTGTTTTTAACACACCCTAATATATCTATATATCAAACATATGAAAGATGTATATATATATATATATATATACATACAGGACAGTCATGCATCTACCGTGTAAATGCTGGGACGTTAAATTGCTCGAATGTCAGAGAGTTGTGACTTTTCGACGTCATACAGCTCAGAACTTCACGAAACGCTGTACAATGGTGTATACCGCCACTTTCGGAATTAGAGTTGGCTAACACAAAGTTCAAGCACATTGGACACATGTATATGTATATAAATACATACGTCGTAACAGTGTTTCTATTTCGACGAGCTTTTATACAACCTCTATCACTTCCCATCAGCAGTCGACCATAATAACGCAGGAACCCTAGTTACCTCCAAATTATCATTCATTCGATTATAAAACAATGATATTCTACTTCCGAATCTGCAGTTATTTTCGTCGAATACAAGAAATTGTTAAAAAAAATCCGAATCTTCGATATAAAATTTCGAATTTTCACCTTTGTATCAACTCATTCCATTATCACATTCAAGGCGAAGGAGGTTGAAAGTAGGATGAAGTTATAAGCAATTCTCATCAGCGTTACACTTCATTTCACCTCAAAAACCTGCAGTTATTTTCCATTTTTCAATTTTGCAAGGTTAAATAACGGTGAAATGACGTAAGAGAAAATTTCACTCACACTCGAAAGGTTAAACGACGGTGAAATGAAGAAATGAAAAAATGTAACCCTCACTCAGAAGGTGAAACAGAGGTAAAAAAAAGAATTGATACCATTATTGAGGTTGAAACGAAGATAAAAAAAAAATTAACTTCACTTCATCATCAAATTTGAATTGAGGTGAAATGAGTTGAAATGTAAGGTGAACATTTTGACTCGGGCGGCGCCTGTTGGTTGAGACAATTTTCGTTAACGTGGATTGTAGCGAGAAAAGAGAAACACGCAAGCGGAAACGCGATCGAAGTACCGAGTAGCGAAGCTGATGCGACGCCAGTTCCAGCGACCCAAGCTGATTCAGCGGCATCGGCACCCACG
Organism: Diplazon laetatorius; assembly: GCA_963662125.1. Taxonomy (NCBI): domain Eukaryota; kingdom Metazoa; phylum Arthropoda; class Insecta; order Hymenoptera; family Ichneumonidae; genus Diplazon; species Diplazon laetatorius. The sequence goes on along the minus strand of OY759155.1, from coordinate 11,530,150 downwards.
GGAATTTCAGTCGGTTTGGGATCAGTCCCGACAACCGAGTCCATTGTACCTTCCGTTAGTCCTTCAGCAACGAAGCCATCGCGAACCGATCGTAGCCGCGACGATTTATAGACGAAACTGACTTCACATCGTTTTATCGACCGGGAACAACAATCATAATAAGAAATCCCCACCCCTCACCCCTTATCCAGCAAAGTAAACCATTTTAATCATATATTTCGTGATTAAAATATAATCGATAATTAGGTACTATTTTATATATTGCAAATAATAACGTCAATTATAATTCACGTATAATTGCTAGTCTGATAATAATTATAATATATATTGAAAATGATAGTAGCACGATAAGATTATATAACTCATTCATTGTATAATCGATAAGTAATCATTATCAGATCAATAATAATCATATATTCATGATTAATATATGATTGTTATTCTACTAATTCTATAATTACGGATTAATTATTCAATAAACTGCGAAAACTTTCGGAATTCAATCGATTATAAAAACTCGAAGCTCAAGACGATTACGACATCTCGTCCGAGTCTGTCGTTCGATCTTCATTATCCGAAACTGAGTTGAAAACAGAACGATGGGAACAAATGCAAACAAAGCTCAATCGACTACAATACAAACTTTTTGAGTGTGAAAACTTTCAATCCGACGAAGTTGGAAAATCGGGAACGGAATTTTCCGGATGGAAAAGAGAAGATAGAAGTTCTTTCCCGTGGGTAATTACAAGCTGCCATTCAAAGCCTCATAGCTATAGCAGGGTGTGTCGAAAAAATACAAATCGAATCGATTTTTCTGGCAGTTACCACATTCGAAGTAGTTACTGTCACGAGACATCTGTAAAAATTTCAGAATAATCGGACAGTATTAAGAGGTTCCGCTTTCACGAGATCGATTTTGCCTTTGATTATATTATTTTATCAATTGCAATTAATTGTTCAGGTAAACGAAATCATCCAGTGATAAAAAGTAATTGCAATTCATATTAATAGAGTCACTTAATATGGAAATATTTTTTAGTTTTACAATTTGTAAGAAAGTTATCAAGTTTCTTTTTAACAAAAATCATTAAAAACCAACCAAAAAAAAATCAATTTTTTGTTTTATTGTCGAAATGAAAAAAAAAAATAGCATTTTGAGTGACATTAATACTATAAATTGCACTTACTTTCCATCCCCGAAAGTTTTCGTTCACTTAAAAAGATAATTTAAACTGAAAAACGAAGGGTTTACGTGTTGATCAAAGGAAAAGTCGAGCTCGTGAAAGCGGAACCTCTAAATATTGTCCGATCGGGCTCAAATCTTGACAGATGTCTCCCAATAGTATATACTTCAAATGTAAGATGTGCCAGAGGAATCGTTAAATTTGCATTGCTTGAACACACCCCAAGCTATAGTCTAGTTGTTTCGATATCGAGAACCCTTGGGGCTCTCTCTCTCTTTCTGTCTCTCTTGGTCCAAGTTTCGTAGCTCGGCGCACACCGACATTATCATCGGTCGCGACTACGACATATATTTCAACGATACACAACCGTCAACGACTGCTACGGACAACGACGAATCAGCGACGAGAAGTGAAACCGAATTAACGGGAGGAATTCAATTAGCGTTTCCAGTCGAAAACTTGGACAACTTGCCAGCAGACGAGACTTCTTTTCCATCGTTTCGAACAGTTCGAACGGTACAAACATGGACGAAGGAAAATTCACCGACGACGAAGATGTCGATGAAGGTATATAGACATTAAATGGGGTTAGGCTATGAAAATAAATGAATAAATAAATAAATAAATAAATAAATAAATAAATAAATAAATAAATAAATAAATAAATAAATAAATAAATAAATAAATAAATAAATAAATAAATAAATAAATAAATAAATAAATAAATAAATAAATAAATAAATAAATAAATAAATTCGCATAGCTCACGAGCACAAAGCGATGAAAAAAAATTCCTTTGTTCACGAAAACCACCGTCCATTGTTTTTTCGGTTATTTTCACGAACGAAATAAAAAAAAATATCGAATTGTTTTCGTAAACGTGAATTCGATGCCCCGGGGCTTGCAAACATAATTCAATCCCAAATCCAGATTTAACAGAAACGGAACAATTACAAAATTGCGATATTACTCACTGCTAATTTGTCTCGCCTGTAATTTTATTTGTTTTTTAGTTGTCTATGTTTTTATTTTATTTCTTGTTGCGAATATTTTGAATTAATTTATCAGGCTAAATTTCGCGTAAGCACGATTTTTGTTTATTCTTCGTACGCGTTCCAAGTCACCGTGACGTTTTCGTACAGAATTGCCGAGTACAGAAAGCTTCGGGGACATTGGAGAAGCTATTCGAGCAGACCGGGATTTGCTAAATGAAGTGGATTTGGGTCAGGACGATGAGACGAATTCGCCGGACCGAGAAAGTGAGAGAGACTTTATTCACTAGCGAGACACAACATTTCGTGGAAATTTTCGAACGTGCTGAAGGACGTGAACGAAAATATATTTGAAAAAACTTTTTTTTTTAATTTATTATTTTTTTTGTTTCATACAGATTTCGACAAGGCCGTTTTTACTATCAAAGCTTTCATTGGCGTTCTCGCAGTTTACGCCTGCATTGTGTACTCCCTTTCGGAATCGCCGTGCTGCGATGCTTGCACCGGTCATTGTTCCTGATCCCCAATTTTCCTACGAATTTGTTTCGACAAACTGGATCAATTAAAATAAAAATAAAAATAGAAATAGAAATAAAAAATAATTTCGTTTCCACGAAAAATTATGTAGAGAAAATAAAGCCGATTGAAGACGACAATAGTTACGACAAGAGACAGACAATGTTCCTTCATTTTGCGTGTGCTTGCCGAATTTCCATGGTTCCGAAAACATATTACAAAAAAAAAAAAAAAAAAAAAAAAAAAAAAAAAAAAAAAGGTCTCGCGAAAGAGCTGTACGAGATTTCGTTGGGAGCTTTGTCAGCCGTAGTTGAATACCCAACGGTACCATTGAACTTTACGGCTAGGAATCCTTCGTAAACGAGATTGATAATAGCCGAAATAAAATAGTCCGTCCTGCACGGATTCGACGCATTTTTCCACTGTGGCTGGAACGCAGCCAGCGAAAAGATTTTTTTTTTTTTCATTTCACTCGCGAAATGCAACCCCGGCCAGTCCCGTAAATCCAATCCGTCTGTGCGTTCTTCCACGAACACTGTCGCAATGCTTGTCCAATGAAGCACACTGAACAGCATACATACTAGAGGTGTGTTGAAACGAAATAATTTTTTTTTATTCTTCTGGCAGTTTCTGCATTTGAAGTAGATACTTTCAGAAGAAATCTGTCAAGATTTGATCCCAATCGGGCAGTATTCAGAGGTTCCGCTTTCACGAATTCGATTTTGCCTTTAATTAACACGTAAACCATTTTTTTTTCAGTTGCAATTTATTTTCCAGGTAAACGAAATATTTCGCGGATGACAAGTGAGTGCAATTCATATTATTAAGGTCACTTAAAATGGTTATATTTCTTGTTTTACGGTAAAACAAAAAGTTGACAATTTTTGTTTTTGTTGGTTTTTAATGATTTTTGTTGAAATGAAAGTTGTCAATTTTTTTTCAAGTTGTAAAACAAAATATATTTTCATTTCAAGTGACCTTAATACTGTGTTTCTATTTTCTCACTTTCTTGCACTTACTTTCTATTCTCCGGGATTTTTCGTTTACCTGAGAAATTAATTGCATCTAAAAGAAACACATTTTTGGGTGATAATCAAAGACAATATCGAATTCGTGAAAGCGGAACCTCTTATTATGATCAAATTTTTACAAGTGACTCCTGATACTTTCAACTTCGAATTTACGAACTGTTGGAAAAATCGAAAAACTTTGCCTCTTTTCACCACACCCTTTTCTGTGCACTCTTCCAATTCACATTCGTCGAGTCAAACACCCCAACGCACTCTTAATCATCGTTTCGGACGTGCCACTGCATTCCAGAAGAATTGTTAAAAAATAATGTGGAACATTGTTTCTCGATCAGTCTCAGCCAAATGGATTTATCAGGGAATAGTGGAAGGGTCGACGAAGCTTCCATTTGCCAGACCGGGATAAAAAAAAATCTGACCATACATTTTTATGTTTCCAAGCGGTTCAACGATGAAAAAAAAAACAAAAAAAAATCGTCTCTGAATGAATTTTCCTCGTAACGCAGCTAAATGTTGATGGAAAATAGACAGTCGCCAGGAATTACGTGCAAATGTGACTACGATGGTATTTTTTTTATTTCCCTCGTTTTTCGCAAAATTCGTGAAAAAAATCCCCGAGTGGAAACCCCGAGGAGGCAGAGGGGGGCGGGGTGATTTCGCCGTTGACGATATCCACTTTTCTCTCACAAATGTTTCGGCGAATTTGTGCCAGTTGGCCAAGAGCGAGGGGGTTCCTACGGGGTCGTTTGGGAAATCTCCCGAGAGCAAAGAAAATTCGCGAAGAGACGACGAACGTTGAAGAGGGTTCTACGGATGAGCACGGGCGGGATCGTCTTGGACGTGGGACCAAGCCATGAGTCCTCCATTATTCAAATTGGTCGGTGTATCTTACGTTATTTTTTTTTATTTCTTTTTTAACATTTTTCGGGTCCCGTACGTCGAAAGAAAGAAAAGGGGACCCTTGAAAGATCACTCGCGTGTCCGTCCGTCTGTCCGTCCGTCACAGCCGATTTTCTCAGAAACCATGTGGAGTAGAAACCTAAAATTTGGCGAAGTAATACGTCTCATCGATCCACATATTTTGCACTACTGGACACTTGAAAATATCCATATGACACTTGAACAGGTGGCACATGAGGTACTCGAAGAAAAAAAAATTAACTTCATGTACAATGGTACATGAAGTTAATTTTTTACAACATTAAGGGTATCATTTGAAAGGGCTTGTTGTGTGCAACACAAAAATATTTTTTTCATAATTTCGAAAAGGTCAATTAAGAACATTCTGAAAAATATGCAAAAATAAAGCGTTCCCCATTATTTTTGAAACCACTGTTTCTGAAATTAAAAATAAATTACGGAATGTAACGCCTTGCTTGAAGCTTGTGATATTGTGTAATGTAAGGTGTAATATAAGATTCTCCCTGACTCGTATCCCGAGTAGAAAAAATAAAAAATCTCAATAATGTAGCAATATTAAAAATAATAAGGTCGTCCTTCGAGAAAGCTTTAAAAGAACGAATCCAACAACTTAATAATTTATTTTTTTTCCCTCGTTTTTTGGGTTTTCAAATTTCTTATTTTCTCGGCGTAGGCTGTTAAGTTTTTTTATCGAGATGTCACATAAAAATTGCATATGTTTCGTTGGAACAAAAATAGCATAAAGAAAATTTATCCGCATCGTACCGAGGATGCGCATCGTGTAATCCAATAGCTTTCGCGGGTATAAGATTTCAGATTTATTTTTTTATTATTTTTTTTATTTTTATTGTCGTGACGTGGTGCCTCGGGTCCGCGTAACCCATACGAACTACCTCACGAGGGAAACGATGAATGAAAACCTGAGAAAGGGTTTCGTCAAGAACACTTTCCTCGGCACTTTATTCTTTTTTTTCCGTCTTAGTTATTTTTTTTTCTCATTTCCGTCTCTAATTTTTCTTCGCTGCTCCGGTGTCTCTATCTTTATCGTCCTGGCTTTCCTTGTCTCCGGGAGACTTTTATTATTTACCAGCTGAGCCTCGCGACGTGCGGCCACCCAATTAAGTCTCGAGAACGGTGGAATTTAACGCGTTGTACGTACCTACGCCCACGATGACGCTCGTCTCCCGCGATCACGTCGTTAACGGTGTGTTATTTATTTTACTTATTCATCATCGTGAACAGTTGCAAAAAAATTTACTGATACGGGAAAAAAAGTCGAAACTTGCAATTTGGTTTCTCTGAATCGTAGGTAGTGAACAAAATTCTTCTATAAGGAAGTACTTTTTTGAAAATCTTCGATCTGCAGATTCATTATCATCGACCTAGAAATTTGATATCTATCAATTTTTTTTTCTTTCCGGAAGACGTTGGAAGCTCAAACGAATTATTCAATAAAAAAAAATTCTTTCGTAATTTCACCTTCGTTTTACTTTGCGAACGTGAAAAACAGAAAATAACTGCAGATTTGTAGGATTTAAATGAAATTGAAACGGATATAAAAATTGCTTATAGCCTAATCCTACTTTCATTCTTCTTAATCCTAAGTATGACGCAGTAATAAATCGGAAATAAAAGTGAAAGATTTCGACTCGTGAGACCCGCGAGGAATTTATGAAGAAAAGTGAAAATGAACGGGAATTACGAAATTTGAAATTACCACTCAGGCGTTAAAACGCGATCGCGTTCATTAATGCTCATCCTTGCTTGTCTGTTCCAGAATTTTTTTTAAAGAATTTTTTTTCGATCTATCGCAATTAAATTTAGTTACTATTTTTACCAATACCATTTGATGATGCAGATCTTTTTTTTTTTGGTCACAAAATATTAAATCCTCAAGGTGATGTGCTACCTTTCTCGCTCGTCCCATCTCCGCCACGAGTACGAGAGAGACAGCGCTATCGGCGACCGCTGCGGAGCAACAGAGACCGAGCGACAAAGCTTTCGCTTTCGCTTTGAGAATTCAATATTTTGTGACAAAAAATGCCTGCATCGTCGAATAGTATTGATAAAAAATGTTCGCTAAGTTTCATTATGAAAAACCGAATATTTATCTCGGAAAAAAATTGTGGAAAATCGCACGTGAGAATGTCCGAACGACGGGAATCTCTCCCCTCAACAGGCTTCCCGTGATCCGTGAAGAAACGTTTTCGCGTTGCGATAGCAACGCACACTGCCAGACTTCGAACCCTGCATTGCGGATGAAACGAGGGAAAAAAATAAATAAATGGGGGAAATAAGAAAACAAAGCACATACAATATTTTTTGGAAACCGCAGCTGCTCGTTGTTTCAATTTGTTTTTTCTAACGAATAATCCTGGACCCGTACGATTTGTCCGTGCAACACGCGTCTCTCGATTGTATCGCAAATGTTTCTGTGGCGTGCTGGAAACTTATCAACGATGCTTATCACGCGATGAAACACCGTGTTTTGCGATGGAACCATTTTTTTAAAGTAAATTCGACGATATGAAAAATACAAGTACATCGAGTTTGAGGATACCTTAATGAACGTGATTTTTCACACGTTTTATTATCGCAAGTGATGAAAATTATGTGTGGTCTAGATATAAACTATGGATGGGATTGGGCATGTATAGTTTATGCATAGACTAGATTAGGATTGTGCTTCTATTTCACTTGAAAGAGAAATAAAAATAGGGAAATTGATTTTTTTTATATTTTCGAACCATATGAAGGGTGGAGAACTTGAATTTTTTGTTAAAGTCAAATAAGGACCACCCTATAATAAACTACATATATACAGACTGTATTCAGTCAATATCTATATATAAACTATATATTCTGCATGTTATATATAGTGTATATATGTTTTTCAGGGTTCCACACCGCGAAAAAAAAAAGAAACCGTTATAAGATCACTCACTCGTCTGTCTGTCCGTCCGTCCATCTGTCGATTTTCTCAGAAACTATGCGACGTAGAAACTCGAAATTTAGCATATTAATACATATCATTGATCCACATATTTTTCACTAGTTAACACTTCAAAATATTCATATGGAACTTGAAGAGGAGGCAAATGAGGTACTCGAGAAAAAAATTCATTTCATTTCAGGTATCGTGCAGGATATTATTTAAAAGGGCTTGTTATGTGGAATACAAAAATATGTTTTTCATAATTTTCAAAAGCGTATATAAGAAGATACTCTAAAAAATATGCAAAAATAGAGCATTCACCCCCCACCACCCTTATTTCTGAAACTGCTGGTCGTAAAATTTGAAAAAATAAGGAAATATACCGACTTGCTTAAAGTTTGCCGGAAAACTATCGAACTCGCACTTGACCAACTTTTTTACTCGGGATAACGCACCTTCCCGATATTTTTGTCAAACTCTAGAGTATGACTTTCTGTTCTTTTTTTCGTTCGTGATTGTTATCGACGTCGAATATACGCCAAGACCGAACCCGCTTCCGTTTTGCGGAAATTTTTGCAGTTTCGGGCTTGGATAAAGTCTTTTCAAATTTTCGCACTCAAATCGAAAGCTTATCCGACGAGAGAATCGCACAATACCGCCCCGCCTGATACGTTACAGTGCTCGGTTCTTGGCTTCGATACAATTTTAGATTTTCTCGTTTCACCACGTTGCACGGATTTTCCAATCTCATTTACTATTACAGAATGTAAATTCGCCTTTCCGAAAAATCTTCTTAACTACGAACACAGTCTCATCGACAATTCCCATTGGAATGTTTTTTAAATTTTATTTAAAAAATGTAATTTGATTGTTTTTTTTTTGCAAAAAAAAATATCTTTCTCGTTCCACTCCAATTTCCAATTTCAGGTCTGCTGTATGTATTTCGTATCAAACACACACACACGCACATACATACATTTTCCAACGCTTTATAAAAATAAAAATTCCACGAATGAGGTTTTTTTAACAAACAAAAACGTAAAACACGTCTTATAAAATAATTTTATAAAGGATGGATGTAGAAAAATCTGTCGGAAGAAAATCAGCCGTTTCGGCGCGCATTTGCCTCAAACTTTTACGCCAATTTACGTTGGTACGACGAAACTCATAACTCCCTTTTTTCAGTCGGAAGTTGAAAAATGGTTCGGTAAAAAAAAAATATATATATATATGTATATATATGCTAAATTAAATCGAAATAAATTTCGTTAGAATCGAAAGAAATTACCGATATCGGAAATCGGAAAAATGTAATATCATTTTTTTTCTATGCGACTTGGTTGCGCGGTAAAATCTCATTCGCACGAAGCCTCGTGGGCGGAAATGCAGGATTCCCGGAGGATAGGTCAGTATGCGGTAAGGGTGACACATTTGCGCAGTTTCTCGTCAAGTTCGAGTCGACCGGAACTGCGCCGATGGCGTTCGTCAGTTTCTGGCTCACCGCGATTCTCTCTCTTTATCTCTCTTCCCCTCTCTTTCCCTCTCTTTCTCTCTCGATATGTGCACGACGCCGATTTACCTTGAAAATTTAATTAAAATTCGTTTCGTCGGTTTTCCGGTCTTTTCTTCTGTTTTACACGACAGAGGCAACAACTTTTTCATATTCTTCCCATCTTTTTTCCGTCAACGCGCTAGTATACCACGTAAAACAAAGTGTAAAAAATTATGAACCGTGTTTGGTTGACAAACACAAAATACCAAACGGTTGTTGAAATTTCCATGACGTCCCCCGCTTGAAAATAAAGCCGTATCAAAAATATGTCCACCGAAAAAAAAAATAAAAAATGGAAATAAATGAAAATTGGTGTTATATCTCAACAGTAAATGAAAATGTAAACAACGACTTTTTGATCTCGTACATCGTCGTGTAGTGAATCGACGAGAAAAAGTGGAAACCCCTTGAAAATTTCGACCCGGGATAACCGCGAGAAATTATGAAGAAAAGTGAAAATAAACGCGTATTACGAAATTTGAAATTACCACTCAGACGTCACGATCGCGTTAAATTTCAATCTCTGGGTAGAGGCTGAAACGAGAGAGGCAAGGGGTGTAAGGGATGGAGGCTGCTTCTGCGATTGCATACTCGGAGTGAGAGACTCGGGGGTTGAGCTACTTCGCCGTGACGTTTTGTGGATTATTGAGTTGGCTGTGCTGTGGGTGAGCGAATTGGTAAAGAGAGGCACGGAGAAGCAGATAGGAAAGCAATGTAGCCGGGAATGCAAGAGAGAGAGAGAGAGACAGAGAGTAAGAGAGAGAGAGAGAGAGAGAGAGATATGGAGTGAGCGAGGCCTTCGGCAATCTCTTCGCATAACGGCACATTTACCGGTATGACGATGCACACGAGCCTCGTTTCACCTCGTCGAGGAGCAGGAGCGGGAGGGGGGGGGGGGTGGAATCCCACCCCAAATCCAGATCAAATGGAAGATTCAACCCGAAACCCATTCGCCATCGCGTCGCTGTCACTCGAGTCTGTATGACGGTGCGACCATTTCCACACAATCGTCACATACAAGTAGACGTGTAGAGTTCGCCACGCCACATCGCAAAATGCCCCTGCCCCCATTGCCCCTCCCCTCCCTTCGTCGTTGCTACCCTGTGGCGAACAAAATTTTATTCCGAAAGTCACTTTACCCGCAGCTTCCCCGCCCCCCCTCCCCACCCGCCCCCCACTCTCTCCTCCCTCTGCCAACTAACTCGTGGACCTGGCAAATATTTGCAATCACGACGATTTCGAAAATAAAAAAATTAAGTTCCGCTTCGACGTTCACCTTTGAAACAACGTCGAAGTGTGTCTGCTCCTCTAAACAATTTTTATCACGTTCGAACGTCTCGCGGTCACGTCCACTCGATCATACGTGATCGTACAGTTTTTCCGTCGATGGAATTCGAAAAGTCTTTCGCAAAAAAAAAAGAAGAGAAAAAATAAATAAAAATGTTTGCACAAAGCTGCGATTTCATGGTAAAACTTTGATGTTTTAATTTAATTTTTATGTTATTATTTTTTGTATGATTCAATTGTGAACATTGGTGAAAACAAAAATGTTTTGATCATGAAACTCTTGATTTACATAAATCAGTCATTTTGAATAATATTGTTGATCGTTTGTTATAATGGGATATAATGGGAAACAGGGTCGTTACACTGACGTATGTTCGGAAACAATTTATCTTTTTGCGAGGAAATTACACATACAAATATGTAATTTTATTACTCGTGGACCTGACAAATATTTGCAATCGCGACGATTTCGAAAATGAGAAAACAGTTCCGCTCCGACGTTCACCTATAAAAAAATAGCGTGTCTTCGTGGTTAAACCATTTTCATCACGTTCGATAGGGGGGGTCACGTTTACTTGATCAAACATGATCGTGAATTTTTTCGCCGATAGATTTTAAAAAGTCTTTCCCAAAAAGAAAATAAATCAATGTTTTCACAGAGCTGATATATATAATATATAATACTTCAACAGGATTCCATTGTACAACTTTGATATTTTTATTTTTTATTTATTTTTACATTGGTAAAAATAAAGTTTAAAAAATCACAAAACTCTTGATTCACATGAATCAGTTATTCTGATTAATATTGTTTCGCATATGAAACAGACATTTGATTAGAATAATTCACGAATGAGAAAATTCAATTTACGTAAACGATGGTGATATGGGTTGGTACGAATATGCAGCAATTTCGACATCGCCATGGATATCATTGAGTAGCCCGGCGGCTTTCGCCAATATTTCTGCATAAAAGCTGCACCATTTGCCAGAATTCCGACACACACACACACATCCGCACACGCACACATACACACATACACACACACACACATTTACTACTTTCGTTTGCGTTTCATAGTTTCGCTCGAACATTCGTACGAATTGGATCTCTTTCGGTTGGTCGACCGAGCTTTTTTCCTCGAGGGCCAGATTCACCGACTAATAGTAAGCAAATATTGACGATTTCCAGATGGGTTGAGAGAGACCCATCATCAATTTCGAAAACACCGCCAAGCTGCATTTGTTCAAGTCCCTATACGTCGACCAATCTCGTCCCTTCGTCCTTGTACGAAGGTTCTCACAATGTTTGCCACAGTGGCAGCAAGCACACACCTCCATCTCGTTTACGCCCTTGAAAGCCCGTAAAAAGGAACGTAGCCCTTAGTCGCTGATTATCGAGCCAATATTTATATTCGTCTCAAGATTGACATCGAGCAAATCCCACAAATCACCTGGGGTTCGATAAAAACGTGAATTCCAGGATTTTGCTTTCTCACGGACAAAGCTATGTGACGATTCAAACATTTTTTTTTACTGGGATTTTGATGTTGACGTGAATTCAAAATGGCGTTAAACATTCCAGAAAAAACATTTGCTGAAAATGTCCGGATATGTGGGGCGGACCTCAAAAATTCAAATTTTGAGATATTCGTCAAAATCGTTATTTGCATATGAAGTTATGCCCACCGAAATTTGATATTTTCATTTGAGCGGGACTCATCGAGAAGTTCTGATTTTGTGATAATTTGATTTTTTTTTCTTTTGAAAAATAAACTCCGGCACTCTGACTACTGTTAACTTCAACCGATCGAACCCCGATTCTCTACAAGTATGGAATATCATTGAGCAATGATACATACGAAATTTGGTGAAGATCGGCCGAACGGATCGGATTTTAGATTAATTCAAGTTTTTCAATTTCGAACCTCTGTCGATTCAAAAATATTTTTATCCTGTGCTCAATCGCTTGAGCACAGAATACACATGAGTTGACAATCATGGTCACTTGGTATGAAATTCCGATGAAAATCTTCCCACTGGTTCAAATTTGCGGATACACAATAATATTATGCACCTGCTAATCGATATAAAAATATCAAAACAAGCTGCCAGTCGAAACTTTTAATTCGCTTCCTCCGAATCCCACGTGGTGAACGAAGATTTCACTATGAGGAAGTCGAAAATTGACCAAAAATAAGACTAAAATGCTTTCTCATAGCAGAATTTTCGTTCACTACCTAAGATTCGGAATAATTAAATTGCAAATTTAAACTTACAGGTTTCTGTGTTGTTTTATTCATAACGTCGGTACTCAAACGGGCGTTAACGGCTGCGCGCTATTTTTTTGTTTTTTTTTTGCCCCAAACCCGAACGTGGATCGCAAAAAAATATCGTTGGGCCATTTGAACGAAGTGGAAGAGGACCTGCAACCCGTATGGCTGTAACGAGAATCTGATAACGTTTTTTTTTTTGCCTCGCGCGTAGTGATCCGCGGCACGAATGTATGATGGAAAAATTTTGACCGGACGTTTCGAGTAAACGAAGAAGAACGACGAAAGAAAAAAATATATACATATATAATAATTGAAAAAAAAATTAAATTTAACGAAAACACGACGACCAAGGCTGTAAAAATTTTGACGGCAAAAATGTTTCGTGATGCGACTAGTTTGCAGACTATTTCTCTCGTGTACGAGCAATTTGCGTTGGATGCGGATGAAGAACGGACCAAGTTTAAATTTGCATGAATAAAGTGTCGTGGATAACGAGTAATGTTTCTTGTGCATAGGGCTGCACGCACCGTCAACCACGTCGTTTCTTGCCACTTTTCGTAGCCGAGCCTCGAGTCTGGACGGATATATATATAACTGTTCGCTATTTAAATAATTGATGCAAACGTGGAGGAAATTGTTCGAGATAGGACGAAGATTGTCGAACAGACAGGACGTGTACAGTATCCCAGTTTTTATCAACGAGGCGGTGCACAGCATCCGCAAAAAGGTTACAGCGCGTGTTAATTTTGTGTTAATTAAAGCTGCAGGTGTGTGATAGTATTTTTTTTTATGTAGCTCGAGGCTAATGATTTTTTTATTATTTTTTTTTGGTTTGTAAAATATTTTTTGTTATCATTAGACGTGAAAAAAGTTTGTTACAATGGGAATCAGAGTCGTTACATTGTCCACATGCTTGACAATTTGTCAACGACGAAATTACACATACAAATATACACACATATATATTTTTTATATTGTACATTTTGTTTATTTTTAACTCGGAGTTATTTGCGATGTTTTTTTAATTGGGGGATAATTGACAAATATTTGAAAACAGTGAGGATGCGAATACGGGATATAAATTGAAAACGTTGGCAGTATATATCCGGTAACGTTATTATCCAAGACTCAGACCTTGATTATTATCAATTGTGATTGCCTGATTGATGAATGATTGGAGAATAAGAAAAAACGAAAAGAGAGAGAATAAAAATCAGGATGAAAATGAATATTCCATCGTCACGATTTCACGACTCGATATGTCGACTACGAAGCTTCGGCTCGGATAAATCCAATTTGGATATTTCTGGGATTCGGTACGATCGATATTGTTCGGTGTGATGCACACGGAATCAGAAGCAGCTCGAGTTTCGTGGTTTCGAATAATATAAAAATTGCACGATCCACACTAACCATTGGAAACTTAATGTCTGCGATGCTCAATTTTTTCTCTCTCTCTCATAAATGTAGAATAATCGTAAATCTGAAAAACATGCGAATTTTACTATTTCATTGAAGAAACACTATTAATTTATACAGAAAAGAAATTCTTTTCTGTATAAATTCACATTTTCACTCTTTTCGTTTTCATATTATCGTGCTTTACGAATTCCCGACGTGGCAGGCAAATCTAATTTGTATATTTCTGGGATTCGGAACGATCGATATTGTTCGGTGTGATGCACACGGAATCAGAAGTAGCTCCATTTTCGTGGTTTCGAAGAATATGAAAATTGCACGATCCACCCTAACCATTGAAAAATTAATATATGCGAGTCTCAATTTTTTTCTCTCTCCCTCTTCCTCTCATAAATATAAAATCATTATGAATATTAAATATTCCAATTTTTCCAATTTTATTCAAGGAACATTATTATTATTATTATTATCATAATACCATTGTTTGCATATTTACGACCTTTTTTCCTGTATAAATTCACATTTTCATTATTTTCCATTTGCGTATCAGCGATCCTCCTAAATTCCGACGTGGTATGCGCGCATGGAATCCAAACCAACCTCTGTACACATAGTGGCATTCGCTTTTCGACTAGGAAATAGATTCGCATACTTGCACATGCATATTCTCATCTCGACTCTGGTGCGTACAATATGTATATACCGAATCCGAAGCTCCACGGGGTGCGTATCGAAATTCCTTATTCCGTTGAAAGCGCGAATTTTCGAAAATCCTCGGAAACGATATTGGCTTCTAAATCCGCGGCTATACGGCGCACACGGCAATGCGCGGGGTAAGCTGCATTGGGTTAAGCCAAAAAATAAATGAAACCGAGTCGGTGCGAGTAAGCCACGCCCGTGTTATTCGCACAATAGATAACACGGTATATGGCTCGACAAGAGAAAACATAATTATCCAGCTTCAGTATTTGGACTCAAGAATTCCTGCTCTGTTTTGCTTATTGTTTACGTATGTCTGTGTGTGTATGTGTGTGTGAGCAAACAATGCGGGACGGGCGAGATACCATGAAAAATTAAAAATTTAATTAGTTCACTGCGGTGACACGTACGCTGATGAAACGTATGAAATTTCATCAACCCAGTTGAAATTATTTATTCTGCCTTATTTTATATAGGGTGTGTGACAAAGAAAAAGTAATTAGGGTGTCATGAAAAAAAAAAAATCATGGGACTCTCCAAATTTAAAGTAGATACCATAAAAACATACCTGGACAAATCTGAGCCCAATGGAGACTATTCTAAGAGGTTAGCATCGATCGTATAGATTTTACATTCGATTAACACGTGAAAAAATTGTTTCCGCAGTTGAGATATATATTCGCGAAAGATCTGAATATTCGAGCATCGAAATAACTGAGTGCAATACATAGTATTACGCTCACTCGAAGTACAGCATCATAGGTATCCTAATGAATTTTTTTTTATCAACAACAATAATTGAAAACGTAAAAAAAAAATGTTTTCAACTCGAAAGATCGATCACGTGATGAATTTATAATTTCCAATTGGATATAATGCAAGTAAATGAGTTGAACAAGCAATGAATGAGATTAATTCTCTAATTAATTAATAATTATTTGACAATAGAAATTTATTAATATTTACCTATTTTTGATAAATATAAAAAATACTTCAGCCGCCATAAAAATCAAATAACCTTGCCCTTTTCCAACACACCCAACCATCCACATCTGACTATACGGGCACGTGGATGAAAAAAAATGTCACATTTAGAAAACTTTCGAAAAACTGATTCATCACTTTTATGTGAGGTTATGAGATGTAATTCTCAAAGTATCTCGTGAGTGTAAAACGAGAGCAGCTTGCGGACCCGTCGATCACGCGTCAAATCTGCCGATCCGATCTTTCGGATAGTTTAACGGCAGCTTCGTGACACCAACGAAAAGCTTCGAGCGCCATATATATATATATATATATATATATATATATATATATATATATATATAGAATAACCGTGAGACGAGGAGAAGAGTGTATATGAACCACCTGTGTGTATGTCGAAGCCGTGTCGAAGAAACAGCGTAGAGGCCACGAGGAAACCTTCCCAAGACTATAACGTTCCCGAAGGCTCTCCATCCCTTCGGCATACTTCGCTTAGTTGCCCGAGGTTTATTGCCTACATCGTGCGAAAGTGCAAAACGTTCTCCGAGACGAAAACGGAACAGGTTGGCCGTTAATGCTTTCGAACGTTTGGTAAAGTCTCGTGCCTGTGGCGGTGGTGCATTTTTACGGTACACTATCGATATATCGTGTCGTGCAAAAATATTCCGACAGATTTTCGCGTTTTGCTTCCTGATGGAGAAAGATATGTTGTGGTGAGAATTTTTTCTTCGAGATCTTCATGTCATCATGTTCGAAATGTGCCGAAACGTCGAGAAAACGCATTTGGAGAAATTGTCCGGATCTATGTGTTTGTGTCTGTGTGTAATTGCCTTCCAAGATTCGAACGTGTATAACTCGAGAACGGTTTTAGCTACAGCTCCGAAATTTTGCAGACATGTGCAGCTCTATAATCTCTTCGTTGACTATAATTTTCGGCAATTCAAGCTCCGAGTCGGATTTTAGGTCGTATTCAAATTCCTCAAAAAAGAACGTCACCAATCTAGCAATCGCAAATTTTGAAATATTAGTCTGAATAGTTCTTCACGAATTTGTTTGTACACAAGGTTTGTTGGTATTGCATTTGAGCCGAATCCATCAAGAAGTTTTGATTTTATGATGTTTTGAATTTTTCGAAAAATAAAATTTATCGATATAACTTTCGTAAACTTTGACGGATTCAGTTTCTACTTTCCAAAAGTATAGAAGATCCTGTTGCTGTTATGTGTATCGAATTTTTAGAGGAGATAGTGAACGAAGATTCTTCTATGAGGAAGCCAAAGATTGAAACACAACGAAAATACTTCCTCAGAAAAGAACTTCGTACACTGCCTACGATTCGGATAAAGCGAATTGCAAGCTTCAATTCACAGCTTTCGTTGAATTATCGAGCTACGCGAGAAGTGCACAAGCCAACTTGGAATTTTTGATTACAAGATGATGAAAAAATAACAATAATAATTCAATAAAAACGAATGGTTTTTCGTGTACGTGCCGATCGCTGGTTGAGCTTGAAAATTGACCTTTTTTTCATTTTTTTCTACGTCCAGATAGATACTCAAGGGTGTGGGTCAACGAGGAAACACTGGAAACGGCACGTGCTTAGTACTATCATACGGCCACAGAGTTCGGAGTACTGAAAAAATGAAAATAAGATTTTTTTTTTGAATAAATGAAATCAAGAAACGAAACAACATGCAAGACGAGAAGAAATATAACGACATGAACCACTAGGGGCGGGGTGAGAGGGGTGAGGTAGTAGTGCCGTCATCGAGCGTCGAGAGCGAATTCCCCAACGGCTTGAATACCAATGCGCCTGATGGGACGTACGATTTTCTTTCTCCAGTTTTATTGCGGTTCTTCTCCGTTACTTACTTAGCGTTATGCTTCGCGGCGGGAACCTCGGTCACGACAGAGTCGTACGTTCAACGGTGAAAAAAAAAATAGTGAGGTCGGAGAACGATGGGGGGCGGGGGAGGGAACGAAAAAAGGGTTGAAAGGGTAGCGAAATAACGTGGAAGCAGATGGAGAAGAGGGATGAAAATGAATACGAGAGGCATGCTGCAAAGGGGTTGGAGTAAAGTGGAATAACAATGGACAAATGGTAGCCACGAAGGTACAGGATCTAGGACTATTTGGTGCTTTGGTTTTGTCGTTACGTGTGAGAACGTTTCGTCGGGAAAACCAAAAAAAAAACGAAAAAACGTTGGAAAATTGATCAGAGCTTTGAAAAACTGATTGAAAACTTATACCATCGTGAAGCAATGAAAATCAATTGTTATTGATTTTTTTTTGGAAAATAACCAAAGCATTTGATTCTGTAACGTCGGTAATGTAGGAATTTTTATTTTGGACGAATATTTTAGAAAATCGTTCAACCACATAAGAATAAAATAATCCGTCGATAGACAGACATTTTGCTTGTTCAAAAATAAATTCTGTCTTGAAAAGTCTACATTCACGGTGGAGAACGTTTTTTTTTTTTTTTTGTTAAACGTTCTTCTCGAGCATTTGTTTGGAAAAAATGTAGGACGAACTGGGCTGAAAGTGAACCACAGTCGAAACAAGAAAATTAAATTGAGAAATAAAGGGCAAATGAAGGGTAAGTCTAGACTGAAGCGTTCCTTCAATTTCACGTAATGGATTCTCCCCCTCGGATGCTTTCCACCCGGTTTTTTCGTTTTCTCCCGGTTCGCTGCTCTCGACGTCGTTGTGGGGTTCGCACGCGATGACGCGAATATTACGGTGCAGCCGGAAAAACTGAAGAAAGAAAGCCGCGCAATTTTTGTACTTACTTTCTTGTATATTAGGGTAGTCCATGAAAATCACATCTTTGGCGTCCATCCATGAAAAGTTAGTTTTTGGTAAAAGAAAACAATGACTTTTTTGTTTTTGGAAAAGAAATCATCAGAACAGGTGCCGAATCCAGTTCAAAGTAAATTTTTCAGATAAAATTTCAGTTTTTTGGCAATATCTCATGAAATATGCAGATTAGGAAAAAAAACTATTCAACTCGATTTATAGGAAATTTAATTTTCTAAAAAAAAGGTTTCAATCATTCTTTCCGAAAAATGTGTATTCATAGACATATTTCGAAAAAAACTTCAATTTTATCTGAAAAATTGACTTTCAACTCGATTCGGCACCTGTTCTTGTTATTTTTTTTACAAAAATAAAAAAGTTCTCTTTTTCTTTGACGAAAAACTAACTTTCCATGCGTGGACGCTAAAGATTTTGTTATTCAACAACTAAAATATTACATATATTTATATAATATATACTTTTATAGTCAATCGAAAATAGTTTGAGAACTTTTGGATCGACATAGACCCACACGTAGACCGGCTGACTACACGTCCGGTGGTGTCGCCACGGGTTCGCGAAATAGCGGGAAGGCGGGTGGAAAATCGAATTGCCAAGTCCAAGTAGACATTCGATCGGACGTGTGTTGCCGATGGCGAAACGCTCACTAAATTCATTGTCGCCCGTGTGCCCGATCTGCGTCAACACCGTACGAGAGTTGGGTTCCACCTCGAAAACGTTCGGTCATCGGTTGTGAAGAACTCGTTTGTGGACGAGCTGTCCGCAATCCAAACAGCATCAAACATTTCGTAAAATAGCGATTGAAACCGATTTTTTTATTTTTTTTCATTTTTTTTTTTATCTCCGTGTATACAGGATCCGGGTTAGCCCGGACATGTTTGCAACTCCTCGAACTCGATCCATCGTCGTCGTTCCGTGTACTCGTGGAAATAAGTTGTGTGTTTGTGTCTATGTTTGTATGTGTGTGTGTGTGTGTATCGGTTTCGTATACTCATACATAGTGGAGATCGTTTCGAACGGATTTTCGTTCGCCGTTAAATTTGTCGTTTATCCACAGAGCTCGAGTTCTCTCGTCAAATCCATCAGTCACTTCGAATTTTCACGGGTCTTCGAGTTTTTATCCCATTCAGATACGTTTGTACGTTATACCGTAGCTTTTTCTAACCCCTGTATAATCGACAATTCGTCGATCTCGATGCAGCTTTTTTCAGCTACGTGGTTTAAGCATTTTTTTTTTAAATATTTTTTATCCATTATTTCATTTTTATCGTTTTGTAACTTTTATTTGGAACGTCGAAACAGTTGACTGCGTGGATATGATGTGCGACAAAACAGAATATTCCAGTTCGCATGGCAATCACTGAATTGAGGTGTCATGAATTCGCGTGCGAATGGTCACTCTGTGACGGAAACGAGAATTTTTTATTTTTTATTTTTTTATTTTGTTATCGTGAAAGCTGAATGCGCGAGCGATATATATCGAGATATATGTGTATAGAAATATATATATATGGGGGCAGCCGCCTCAATTCAAACGAATCACAACTCTCACCCCTGCGGAAATAGTCGTCAGTTTTTTTCCTTTAACTTGGGCAACCCAAAGACATCCTCTGCTTTTTTTTCATAACGCTCCCCTCCCCTCCCCAGAAAATGTAAAACATCACAATTGAAGAGAAAACAGCAATTGTACCATATTTACAATTGATAGTCTTTTTTCGTATTTTATATTACAAAAATGAAGATTTTTGATAATTTTGGAATGGTATCTTCATTGCTATTTTTTAATTTTTTATGAAAAAATTAAGATATCGATTTTTTCATAAGAATGATTCATTTAACATTTTTTTCGCACATATTCACTTTTTCAATACAGAAAACGAAATAAAACGTCATCAATTGAGAATTCGGCACGATTGTTGTTTTCTCTTCAATCTTCGATGTTTTAAATTCTTCTCAAACTAAAAAAAAAATTGATAACCATTCCTGAAGGGTTTTGAAACATTCGGATTGAGGTGTCTTTCCCCATATATAAATATTCTATCGATGTGTTCGAGGGTAATGTACTCGAATATCCGAGAATGACGCTGATCTGTCGTTGATAATGCCGCTTCACTCTCGTCTCATTTTCCCTATTTTCGAAACAAGGAGACGGAGCGAGAGAGAGGGAGAATGTGAGTGAGAGAGAGAGAATGTCAGTGAGAGAGAGGGAGCCGAGGGGACGTCGACCACACGGTTGTTGAACTCTGCGTTCACACTTTTCTCATATCAATAGCGTCGAGCTTTACACCGGCGAGACACTCGGCAATCAAAAGTTGATAACAGAGAGCACCTATTGATTTTTCATTTATCACGAGTCCTTGACTCGTCGTTCCCAAACCCACCGTCTGAAATCAAGAGAAACGCGTTGGATCTCCGAACGCCCTCGCGATCAAGGCTCAAGGGGAAAAAAATATGTAGGTACATAAATATATATATATATTAGAGTGGTCCTAACCTTCAATTTTCAAAGAATTGAATAACATGGAATGTTTATCGACCTAATTTATCATAGCTAAAGTAGCCACATAGGGAGAATGTATCTTCCCAATAAAGAAAGCATATTGAGCAATTCTTTCTTATATTGATGTTTTAGCTATAATAGACAAACTCGATAAACACACTCCACGTTGTTTAATTTAAAAAAAAATTAAATTTCCCAGGGATGTGTAAATATCGAGATAGGTTGGGAAGAACTTTGCAAACATTTTTTTTTCTTTATTTAGAATCTATGTGGGGAGCGAAAAAATTTTTATTAAAAAATTACCCTTGTTAAGAACCACTCTAATACATATGTCACAATATATTCGCCACAACGTGTTTAAAAAATTAGTCCGTGCCTTTTCTCCATTCCAGATTCTACTGCTGCTGCTTACACGACTCGGTTTTATCCATATCTATGAGATGAGTACGACGAACGAGTCAAGTTGCACACGGTCGCACGAGTTAGACACGTCAGCCAGAGACATTCCGCTGTGTTTCCTTTTGCCCTTCCACCCCCCCCCCCTCCCCCTCGCCTTTTCCACACAACCTGGCTTGCCACATTCTCCGTCACCAATCTCACCAATCTCGTCGCTTCTCTCTATCTCCATCTCTCCGTTGCGGTTTGGAAGCTGCGTCGGACCGATCCTTTCCAGCCACCCTATTGCCCCGTCTCCGGTTCTGGCGTGCGCGCGCGCGCGCAACCCCCGTTTTTCCTACCCTTGCCCGCCGTCTCTCGCTCGTCCCGCCCGCCCGACGTCCTCCCCCCCCCCCCCCCCGCTGCCCCGGCGCCCGCGTAACTAAAAATAGAACGGATCCGCTGACGTCATCGATCTGTTGTCGCTACGTTGGGGAAAGGGGGGGGGGGTGGAGAAACGTGGACAAAACTAATTCGTTCCCTGGAAAACGTGAGGGAAAGCCCGGGAAACGTAGCTTCAACGGCACACGGCTCTTGCGCAGAGTCGGCGAGAAATTTATTGACCTACGAGCATGCGTGTGTGTATGTGTGTGTGTGTGTGTGTGTTGAGGTGTGTTGAAAAAAGACAAATTTTCGCGATTCTTTTGGCAGTTTTTACGTTCAAAGTAGATACTATCAGGATACATTTCCCGAAAATTTTAGCCCAACCGGACAATACTTAGAGGTTCCGCTTTCACGATTTCGATTTTGCCTCTGTTCAACGCGTAACCATTTTTTTTTTGTTTACCGCTGCAATTTTTTTCCCGATAAGTCAAAAAATTTCAGGGGATGGAGAGTAAGTGCAATACGTAGTATTGAGATTATTTAAAATTAATGAAGTAATTATTTAATTTTCTTCGAGTTAACGTGACATATTCTCGGTTAAAAAAATCGCTTGGATGAAATTCACCCGGTGTGACTAAAAAGGGTCAATACTAAGTATTGCACTCGATTTCCATCCTTGGAACTTTTCGCTTTCCTGAAAAATTAATCGCATTTGAAAAAAAAACGAAAAAAAACCTAAAAATGTTTCACGTGGTAATCAAAGTGAAAATTGAATTCGTGAAAGCGGAACCTCTAAATATTTACCGATTGGGATAAAATTTTGACAAATGCCTGTCGATACTCTCTACTTTAAATGTAGAAACTGCCAGTGGAATCGGAAAACTCTGTCTTCTTTCAACACACCCTAGTGTGTGTGTGTGTGTGTGTGTGCATGTTAGAAGGTGTGCGGATGGCGGAAGGCACCGGACGCGAATGCTGCATTAATAACACGTGGTGTGGTGCAGCAGCCACAGCAGCGGTAACACACCACCGGCAGTCGAATCGTTATAGGAATTCCGTCTCTCTCTCCCCCCCCCTCCCTCTCTCTTTCTCTCGGTTTCTACTGAGATGTACACCATACGTACGTACGACTCTGACGTTGATATCACGAAGAAACAGTGTCTCAGTGTTTCAGCTTTAAACTTACCACTGGCTGCTGGCCATCGCACGTACGAACGATCCGGCGGTTTCTCTTATTCCACTTTACCGTCGCATTTCCTTCTTCCAAATTCTTTCCAATTTTTTTTTTCTATATTTATTTTCGTTATTTTTTTCGACAAAAAGATTTTACGTTTTCCAAACGTTTGTTGGTTTATTCATGTTGACTCGTAGGCACAAGATAACTCGGGAGACTCAAACGATACTCACTGACCATTATTTTTAAGAAACGGAACAGTTGTTGTTATACTCTCGAAGTCCGACTATTCTTCTCTTAAGTTTCGTTGGAATTTTTGAAATCGGTCAAGTTATTGGAGAACCAACGGTACGCTTTGTAAAAAGTCAGATCAGCGAGAATTTTTCGGTTTTATTTGGCTTCAACAACAATGGACATATGTTTTCAAAGTTAAGGGGGGAGGAAGGTTAATTCGATTGAGAAAAAAAGCATATTTTCGTTTATTTTTTTTTTTTTTTTGACGACATATATTTATTTCTATAATCACTACATAATGAAGTAATATTTGAAGAACATTCTATGGAATTTTCATTAATTTTGATAAAGAAAAGAGCCATTGAGCAGAGTGATGAGTCATGAGGGGCGTTTTTTAGACGTTTGCGAAGTCTCGCTGTCAATAGCTCATTTATTCATAAAAATTGATAAAAATTCCATCGAATACTCTTCAAATATTACTTTATCATGATAGTAATTATAGGAATAAATATATATTAACTGTGTCGTAAAAAAAATTATCGAATATATGCGTTTTTTCAAATGGAATTAACCTTACTTCCCCCTTAACAGAAAGTCATTGATACCATCGTCTTTCCTAGAGAGAAAACGAGGAAAAAATGCACTAATTGAAAGTTTTCCTAACCGAATTCAAACCATCGTCCCACGCGGTACAAGTTTGGGGTGTCGAATCGCCCCGGTTACCCGTTAACGTATATGAGCCATCTACGTTATCCGGTCCAGGGTTAATCTTCCGCCTCGCGATCGCGTCGCGAGAAGAACGAAAACGCATGGCGAACGAGGAGGAAAATCAAGGACTGAATAATTCATACGACGATTTCGTTGGCCGCTTGCATGAGCCTGCGGACAGGAGTGAGATAGCAGGAACGACCGAAAATGCGAGTGAACGAGACGTCCGCATGTGGTGTCTGTGAGTGAGTGAGTGAGGCCAACGAACGAGTGACGGGAGAGGAAGTGGAAAATCAGGTAAAACATTGGAGAAAAGCAGACGGATGAAGAGCCG
The DNA here is from genome assembly GCA_963662125.1 of Diplazon laetatorius. Taxonomy (NCBI): domain Eukaryota; kingdom Metazoa; phylum Arthropoda; class Insecta; order Hymenoptera; family Ichneumonidae; genus Diplazon; species Diplazon laetatorius. Next base: position 11,505,828 of record OY759155.1, on the reverse strand, counting down.
ATGGTAGTTCAGAGTGGTGGAGCAGATCGGTTTGGACCCTCTTGCCAGTTCAGCGCACCAATGCGAATAGTAATAGATTCGGGAGAGGAGGACGCGCGTGAAGCCGAACGATGGCCAGCATTGTTCGTCGACAGTTCTTCGCATTCGGCCAATCTGCATTATAGATATGCTAACTCTTGGCGGTAGAATCATGTCGGTTTCCAAACTTGGCACGTGCTGCTCACTTTGATAATCTTGTCCTTTCGCATTCTCCATTTACCATCCACTTTCATTCATTCTCAATTTTGAGGTTACGTAATTCCAGAGATTTAAAAAAAAGGAAATCCTTATGAAATCAATCACGTTTCCGTACGTCTGTCTGTTTGTCACAGCTGATTCTTCTGAGGAACCAGTCGGGCGAAAGCTTACGACGTTTGACATTTTTTTGTTGGAATAATTTGACTCGTGAAAACAATTTTTCAAATATTTTACAATTTTTTTTTTACTTATTGGACCGAAGTCCTGCACTTAAAAATGGAGAACTTCATAAACTTTACACTAACGAAAGTGGCAATATCGAGAATTCTTTATAGATAATAAACAATCATTTTTTTTCACAATTCACATTTTTGTTTATAATATAGACTATCATCTACAGTGCAGTACTTCAGTCATAATCAAAATAAAAATTCTGGAATATGGAGGACACTGTGTCATTTCAATGGCAAAGTATGGGAAGTTTACGGTAAGGTTTAAAATTGAGATAGAGATCTCGAATTTTGAGGATATCTTTTTTCATCCATTTCGAACCATCTAATCCACTGAGAGCACCCAAATTGAAAAAAAATATCCGAAGTAAAAACCGCCCTGCATACGGAGATCTAATTGACACAGAAGCTTTGACAACAACTCCAGTTGTCCTTCGCTCGATAAAGCGTATTTCCGATTTGGCTGTACGAAAAATTCATGTAAATTAATCCGAAGTCTCGTGAGACGTTTAAACGTTGAAAATACACTTTGTACGCGTAATATATTCAACCTGAGCGTCGGCAGATTCGCACGCGATTATTACATCGAGTTTCCACGCGGCGTCGTCATTGTGAGTCGAAGCAAGTGCGAAGAGGGAATAGTCGTCGACTTCGCGTATTTAGTCGAGCGGGAATATACGTTCGTCGGTCCTTGAGCCCGGCTCTTGTTTTGAGCGACGCTTTTGTTGATGGGCCGCCGTCTCATTTCGACGAGGAAGATCCTTCGTCGCCCGTAGCCGAGAAGAACGAGGTTCTTCATTGCCGTTGAATCGCTTCACACGGCCCGCATAAAATTTTGAAACATTTTGCAAACTTCAAAGAGCTCTCGTTCCTCCGTCAAAGGTCGGGCATTATGAGTTCGCGCGAAAGGCGTCACATCGCACAACCGACGTATTTCACTGACAATTTTCCACACAGCCAAGTGACAGTTGACTCTTGAAAATCTATAGCCACGTTTGCATTATCGTTTCGAACACGTCGATCGATTTATTCAGATTTTTCTGCGTATTTTTTTTTTATGTTTTTTTTTCTTTTGATTCTTCTTAGAGGAAGCTACGTGACGTTTGAGCCGAATCCATCGAAAAGATCGAATTCTATGACATTATAGATTTTTTGAAAAATCAACTTTTTCGCTTTAACTTTAACGGTTCTCTAAATTCAAGTTTTTCAATTTCGAACCTCTGACGACTTGAAAACTAATTTATTTCCCATGCTCAATCTCCTAAATACACATGAATCAACAATCAGGGTAACTTGGTAAAAAAATTTGTGGAAATCCGTCCACGTGTTGAAATTTCAGGAGCCATTGAAATTCTATACACTCACTGATCAATATTAAAATATTGAAACAAGCTCCTAGATAAAACTTGTAATTTGCTTCCTCAACATCGTAGGTAGCGAACGAAGATTCCCCTGTTAGGAAGCCAAAGACTAAAAACAAATAAAAACTCTTCCTCATTGAAAGACTTCTTGCACTTTTTACGATTCAGAGGAAACAAATTGCAAGCTTCGACTTGCACTCTTTTTTTCGCCGGACTGAAAGTAGGACATTTGTATTACCGTCTTGCGAGTTATTTTTTGACAATTTCCAGACGTCTATCTGGAACGAATGTGGCTGCGAAGTTAAAGAATTAATTTTAACTAAAGTGCAGGTCGCGAGAAATCGAAGATTGACGTCCGATTATTAATAATTCACATTATTTATTTCTGGCTGAGGATCAATGATGCTTGATTGATTTTTTTTCCTGAGAAGCTGAACTCACAGTCCCACACGTTTGTCCGAATCGGGTGAGATGTCGCGCCTGCAGGAGCGCCACCTATAACGAGACGTTGAAATTCGATTGGCAAACGAGAGCACCTTGAGAGACTCGGAGCCCCGGAATAATCAACACTGCAAAGACGTTAGCGTCTTTTTCGATATTTATTTTTCTCCAAAGTACGACCTTCGTTCTTCACGACCCACCCACCAGGGTCCCGAATAACCACTTCACTTCGATATGTTCTTCCAATATTTCGTCTATTTCGGGAATGGAAACTCTCCGCTCCGAACGGCCAAATCCGTCCTGGATGGATCGATAATGTTTGGCCAAACAATTTGCATCCAACTAGTTTTTGTCTACACATTTCTCTCGACTTTCGAACGTCCTGGTAATCTTTTTTTCTTCGTTTTTTTCTCTTCATGTTCTCGTAATTTCGATGAAAAAATTGTTCGCAAACACTCGAGACTGATTATCGATTTTTCATCGAAGCTTCTTCGGCAACTTTGGTCGAGGAAATTTGTGTATGTGTGTTTTCAGTCGCACAGTAAGGACTTGGGAGTAGGACTCTAGACTGAAATGGGACGGAAAGAAAACCAGGTGAAACTTGCAATTTGCTTTCTTTGGCATTCTCACGAAGGAATCTTCGTTCACTACCGACGATTCAGAGAAAGCAAATTGCAAGTTTCAACTTTTGCAACTTGTTTTGATATTTAAATATTCATCAGTGGGTGTATAAATTTCAATTTCTCCTAAACTTTGAACGTGTAAGTGGGTTTTTACTAAATTTAATACTAATCAATTCTAATCGTTCATTAGTGTGAGTATTCCTGAATCGGCAGAGGGTCAAAATTGGAAAAAATTGAATTTCTGTCAAATCCGAACTATTCAGCCGATCTCTGTCAAATTTGATGCATATCGTGGTTGAATTTTTTCTATCCTTTTGGAAATATTTCGAAAGATTTTCTATGATTTTGGAAAGTTGGAGCTCAATTGTTCAAAGTTCACGGCAGTTGTATTGATAGATTTAATTTTGCGGAAAAAAAGACTAACCTTGGGTACAAATCTATTTGTGAAGAATTATTTAGAAGAATGTCTCAAAATTTGCGATTGCTATAATGTAAACGTCCCTTTTTTGGTAATTTAAAAACGACATCAAATCCGAGATCCAGCTTGAATCATGACGAAAATTATAGTTAATCAAGGGATTATAGACCTGTACATCCCCGCAAAATTTAGGGGCTGTAGCTGAAGCCGTCCTCGAGTTATGCACGCTTGAATTTTGGAAAGCCATTATACACACACACACACACACACACATACACATATATCCGCACATTTCCTCCAAACGTGTTTTCTCGACGTTTTGGCACACTTTGATTCAGAGATCTCGAAAAAAGAAATCTCACAATTAACAAAGCTTCCTCCATGAGGAAACAAAACGTTGTGACCAACGAGATAAATTTTACGGTAAATGACGCGTACGAACGATGTATCGGTTTTATCGTCGATGAAAAAAGTACGAGATCCGAGGATTTCCGGGAAAATGCAAATTGTCGAACGTTTGAATCCGCGGAGAAACGTTTGAGAGGCTTCGGGAGTTGAATGGTCGGGATGATAAGGTTGGCGGTAATGAACTGATTAAAGGATCACAGTATCACGAGCGCAAACCCCGAATTTGCCCGGTGTACTGTGTGTCGCATCGAGTCGTAATCCCGTGAGCCCCCCCCCCCCTTCTCCTCCGTCGATACGGACGGTGTACGAGCCAATCGTACCGGAAATAGGTTTGCTTCGTGTGCACGCATGCCCAATTATTTAGGTTGGACGGCTTCATAGTTCGGCCGTTGATACGAAACCCCCCGATACAATGAGACCTTGAGCCTGTGAAATCAGCGCGTTTGTCCGACAATGTTGAGTGTGATCAATGATACGTCTGACCATTGTAACGCTTTCACCACTGGATTCATTGGTCTTCAAGATACATTCGAATCAAAATCGTAGCTGGGTATGAGATTAATTTCCATAGATCTGTAACGATTATAGATCTGCGACGACCTTCAATATATTCTGAAATTGTACACTCCACGTCTGACCATATCCCAACATTAACTACTTGAAACCGATACGAAAATTTGTCTATTTGATCATTTATTCACACAATCTGATTAACAATTGGCGAAATTGATTATCTCCAACATTTTATCATCCACCAAGACAAAACATTTATCAAGCAGACATGTTGCGTGTATATATTGGTTTTTTTGTCATCGCTATTGACTATCAGACTGAATGTTGATTCGAGAAAAAAAAATGCCTTTTGGTAATATATTATTCACATGTACAACGTGTGAAATATAACCTCACTTCTTGGATTTCGCGAATTTTTTTCCCTCACGATTGTTCTCCCGCACTTATCCACAGCTCGTTTTCATCGGCTGAGCAGCCGTGAACGGCTGCTACCGAACGTGCGCCCGCGCGAACGTGAATAAGAGTCTGGGCCTGTGAATAAGCTCACGGGGTGGTAAATCACTTCGCGTCGAGGCCAATTCGTCCGGGCTATAAATATTAACGCGTACTTCGAAAAATGCGAGATCGAAGCTCCGCCGAGCCCGCGAGAGAAAAAACCAGCTAACGAACGTAATTTTTTTTTAATAATGCGAAAAGAGGTATGAGAGGACCGTGGAGAGGACGCGAGGCGACGGTGCTGTTCGCTCAATAATCATCCGTCGCTCCTACCCTCCACCTCATCCCCAATAACTTGCCTCATCCTCCTGGCGTATGAATATATCCAATTATCATGAAGATATCGTTTATGATCTTATTTGAATCTACAAAAAAAAAAAAAAACAGAATGAAAATGAAAATATCGAAAAATAAATTTTGTTAAATAAATCTCAAGAGATGTAAAAAAAATAAATGAAAATCGATATCGATAAATGAGAGAATTTATGTGCAACAGGACGAATCCAAGAATGAACAAACAAGAATTGGCAACAGGACGTATCCAGAATTAAAAATAAACAACAACAACGACGAATGAGATTTTTAAAACAGTATTGGTCGAGTGGAAAAACTCGAATGACAGACAAATGTATTTTTTTCTAAATACAATGAGGATATTATTCCTGAGAATCAGATGGAAGGAGAAAGTTTCATTAAAATTATGGAAATTAAATAGAGGGTAGAAATAGAAACGTTTCGACGATTTACGCAGTCACTGCTGTGACAGCATTGAACCCGCGTTGATATAACGTATCGCAGCAGCCACCGAAGGCTGCGATACGTGTGTAAGTGTGTCTAAGTGTACTGTAGCGTCGTAAAATACAGAAACCCGTGTATATATATAAATATATATATATATATATATATATATATATATTTATATGCATGTATATATAATACACTCACGCACACACACACGGGTTATATGCATTCGTCGTCTCGACTGTTGATGTCATATGCAGACGTCGAAATAGTGCAATCTCAAAGTATTCAAATGTATGCAAGCCGCGCGCATAGCGCGTGACGGTTCAGCCACCAAGCCATGCGGATTAAACGTGCTGTTGTGGAAAACTTTTCGTCGACGTCGGTCTCAGAATCATGGAAAGATATCTGTGTCAAAGTACGTGTAACCATACACAAACGAAACTCAACAAATCAAACGACACGAATATTTTTCACGAAAAAATTTCGACGAATATTATTTCGCACAAAATATTGCACGCCTCTTGATTGTCTCAACATTGAGAAAAAAAATCGTAATACCGTTGTAGATATGTGTAAAAAAATTACAAAAGCTCCACGAAAGTTTTTACGAAATATCTCTATGAACACACATTTTTCACCAAAAGTGATTAGAACTTTTTATATAGAACATTTAATTTTCTATAAAATTATTGCCACAGTTTTTTTGTTTTTAAATCTGCATATTTCATGAAATATTCTCAAACATCGAAATTTCAAGTGACCTCAATACCATGTATTGCACTTATTTTCCATTCGCGAAATTTTCCATTTACCGGAAAAATAAATAGCAACTGAAAAAAAAATTGTTTACGTGTTAATCGAACGAAAAATAGTATTTGTCAATGTGGAACCTCCAAATGTAGTCCGACCGGCCTGAAATTTTGACAGAAGTCTCCCCATAGTATCTACTTCAAATATAGTAACCGCCATGAGAATTAAAAAAAAACCTTGTCTTTTATCGAGACACCCTAACATATATATATTAGGGTGTGTTTATAAGAGGCAAGTTTTTTTTTATTTTCATGGCGGCTCCTACATTATATACTATATCAATATCTTCGACTATACATATGTATATGTACACACACACACACACACACACACACACACACACACACACACACACACACACACACACACACACACACATATATATATATATATATATATATATATATATATACGTCCTTCGAACTGGAAAATAACGACATCAAAGATGGCGGAATGAAATTAATGGACCATTTCCTACGAGGATGGTCGATACGTCGTTGAGTTTTCTTTCGTCCTGATGATAGTATATCTGTACTCGTGCGATATACCGTCTCTCGGTTTTCTCTGTGTTCTCCCCCCCCCCCGCCCCACGCCACCACTTCCACCCCTATCTCGTCTGAAAGTTCGTTTCCGCCGTCACAGATAGAGCTCGTGTCACAGAGAGGTCGTATCACACGAGACACAGGCTTCGTTTCCCCGAGCTTCAAACACGAATTGCACGAAAGGTTTCGATCGTAAAATATAATCGTCAAAACGTGTGTCCATTCGAATTCATACGACTGCGGTCTTGGATGGTCACCTTCCGACCGGATCCAACCCTCGGTAAAGGGACAGCTTCCTCGTTGACGTTTGCCGAGAGGCAGAGTTCATTGGTAAGAACCCATCGACGTAAGGTTAACGACTGTTTCACTATCGATTCCACGTCTACATTGACTGAACCGAATGTCTTTCCATTAGCCGGATGAGTCCCGTTGTATTTTCATCCCATTCAACGGAGGATTTCCGTTTTTGGCCCCTTAAGGGGTTACTCACCATTTAAGGGGTTGGTTTATTTTACACTTATACAATTACAGCGAAAATAACCAAGGAAAAAATCTGGAAAAAATTTGAAAGTTTATTTCTGGATGGGGACTTTTATTTGTAAAAATTATAAAATGATTGCTGATAGTGATGAGGCCCAAACTCCGTACTCGAATAAGTGGAATGAATAAATGACCAGTGTGGAGTGACCAAATGACTTGAAAAAAGAAAATCCCCAGTGACAAGACGACCTTAAGACCTCGCATCGTTTGTACCAAAGTATCATCGGGATTTCAAGTAACTCGAGCTACGAGCAGTTTCGATTCGACCGCCAATCGTCGAAAGAAAAGTTACGGAGAAAGCGGTTACGTAGAAAGATCGGCACTTCGTAGTGAGGGCGATGGTTTGAAAAAAACGAAAAAAAAAAAAAAAGAAAGAAAAAATAACTAGCGACATTGGTATCTGGTAGCGTACGAGGCCTGAAGGCAAGTAAAATGTCTATCCTCGCTCGAACGTTGCAATTTAAACTTTTCCGTTGTGCTGGGTTCGTAGTTTTTTACCGGTTCGCAATGGGCAAGGACTACCCTCGATGGCTCGTACGAGTGAAAAATACGTGAACACGAAGAACGTTAAGTAAGAGAAAGAGGAAGAGAGAGTCTGTCTCTCTCGCGAGCGATTTGCCAAATGGGAGCGAGAAAGAAGGAAATATAGATGGATAGGCTGTTATATTTACTGATGTGGATTAGTACAAACATGTAAAAGTTTAAATGCCTTATAAATATGAGGTATTCCATATTCATTCAGATGGCTAAACTCTGACCTCTGCCGCATCAGTTCATAATTTTTTTTTGGCTTTCATTTCACCCCAAAAACATGCCCGATTTGTTTTAGAATTTTAGAATTTTTTAGAACTTTCATATCCAAATAAACAACAGCAGACTTAAATTGTGGTTTGCATTTTATGGTTAAATCAGTCGAACTCGACGATCAAACAAATAGCAAATTATTTTTTATTCATTGTACAATCCAATCGAATTATATGAATTTCGTTATTTATTACATTCACTCGATTTCGAAGATTACTCGTTGAGACCTTTGACTCGCATATTTTTTTTTCTTTTTTTTCGCAATAGAGCAATTTAATCTTCGCAGTGAGGTAATTATTATTGGAAAAAGTATTTGCCACGTGGAAACTAGACTCATCGAATTAATTGATTTTTCGATCATCAACTACCGAGTCCCATCGAGTATCGAGCATGTATCGGATGAAATGAAAGTTCAGTGTGCACACACTCGCTCTCTTCCTTTTACGCTTTTTCTGTTTCCCTCTCTCACTCTCACTCTGACACACACACACACACAAACACACACACGACGAGTGTTCAAAGCATGAGTTCAGGAACTCGTTGCTACAGATCGTCGACCCTTTTCCCATCTCACGACAATTTATTTCTTCTTCCTGTTATTCGCCATTTTTCTCTCCCACACTCTTCTCGACTGCACCATCGTTCGTTCGTTCGTATTGCCTCCCCTCAACCAGTATCCGCAACGAAAAATACATCACACGTGATCTTCGAAATGTGGAACTTAAACAAAAAAAAACAAGTTGGTCAAGCGCGAGTTCGATTCGCGGCAGAGGGGTGGAATGCTCTTTTTTCGAATATTTTTTAGAATTTCTCCTTGAATATGCTGTTACAAATTATGAAAAAAATATTTTTGTATTCCACATAACAAGCGCTTTCAAGTGATACCCCTCGTGACACATGAAATTGAATTTTTTTTTCGAGTTCCTCATTTGCCTGCTCTTAAAGTCTCATATCAATGTTTATAAGGTTACCAAAGAGTACACCTTCAGTAACCTTATAAACATTCATATGAGACTTGGAGGGAAGGCGAATGAGGAACTCGAAAAAAAAAATTTAGTTTGTGTCAAATGTCAAGTTTCTACGTCGCATAGCTTCTAATAAAATCAGCTGTGACAAACGGACAGACGGACGGACGTGCGAGGGATATAATAAGAGTTTATTTTTTTCTTTGCAAATACGAAATCCCCGAAAGAAAAAAAACACTTTAATTATTAATGGAAATCTCATCTTTCACTTTCGGTTCGTAAGCATTTCATTCGTAATTCTCGTGATTACTTTCTCGCAAAATTCGATTCGTGCGTGACTTTACGATTCCACTGAAACCCGAAAGTTTTCATTTCGACGAAACGAAAAAAAAAAAATGTTTCCATGTACCTCGGAGGTTTAAAAAACTAACTCACGTGTGCAGAGTGTTGGTTCTCAGCGAATCGTGAGGGAAACAAAAAAAATTGAAACAAAAAAAAATATCCGTGTACTCGTTAAAAGTTTTTAGCTCCGGGCGTGTATGCTCGTTTTCCCTATGGCTGCCGGTCAGTTGAGCCACGCGCATGCGAGCTTTTCACGTGCTCACGAAAATACGAGAATGGATGAAAATTAATGTATTCGAAAAGCTTCGTACTGTGAAAAAAAAACTCGTGAGTTACCCACCGACACGCCAACCGTATACGACTATTGACTTATTCTTCTTCATCAACCGTACGAATTTTCATGAAAAGCAGAAGCCGTCGCAGTTATATTACCACCAAAGTATACCCAATACAACGTTGGAATAAACCAACTGCTGCACTTGTGGATGATGTATAATTTACTGCAACTCTGTAAAACTTACTAAATGATTCTGAAAAAGAAAATCTTGCTTTCCTGTTCATTCTGAGATATGATTCGAATCCATTGGAAAATATTGGCAGCTCTGAAAAACTTACTAAATGATCCTGAAAAAAAAAATTCTTGCTTTCCTATTCATTCTGAGATATGAGATATTCCAAACTATTGGAAAATAATGGTTTACCTACGGATTCTGCGAATTAATGTGAACACAAGAAATTTCTTATAATTCTTGAGATGCCAAAACTTGCACTGGCTATAAAATCTCATGAAAAATATTTTTTTCATGCAAAGATAAACAATTTTTACAGCTTAGAGACGATGCAATCGATGACACATGCATTTCAAAAGCGTCGTGTATACTCACGATTTTACACGGATTATCGTTAAAACTTGTATTTTTTAATATTTTTTTATATATCTTTTTAATCGAATCACCAACGTCGACGCGGTCACATTAAATCAAAATGGCATCAACGCAGTTGCCTCGGTAACCGTCTGCGGCATTTATTTTCACTTCGGAATTGTATCCCGAGGGCACTGGGGTAAAATGCGACGTCGATGCTGTTGCACACGACGAAATGACGTGAATCGAATTGCAACCCTCGACAAACGCGCTAGACCGCGAGCTACGAGCCACCGGGCAACGTTGTCCACTGTCACGTTTGTTTTCTGTTGTGGAAAACGCGAAGAAAATTCGCCCAGAGACATTTCTCAATGGAAATCATTATGAGAGACAGCATTATTCGAAAGAAGCGAAAAATCAATCCGTTGATTACTAGATGCATTAATTAGAGGAAGCAAAAACCGTTAATGATTTTCCGTAATAAAGTATTTCTGTAATAATTTATTACTATTGATATTAAAATTTGTTTATTCATCACACGACATGTGTGATTGAATGGATGTTTGTGACAAATATTTCCACAGAGTTAAACAATCGGTTAATTATCAGAGTGGCTCTGATGGATTCGTCAATCGATCCACCAGTACCGACTACAAATATTTGCAGTGTGTAATCCTCAGCGTCATTCAATTTGTTATTTTTATTTATTTTTTTTAACTCAATACAACGAAACCTTCAGCAATGAAATTGCCGTTTATCGTCGTGCATTGCAAAAAAAACGCAAACAAATCGATAACAATGTCAATACAATTTTATGATTACAGCCAAACTGGACGGTGTGAAAACGTACATGCGAATGCGAAGAGTGCCGAATCATCTGCAGGTCAAGGTCATCAAGTGGTTCGACTATCTATGGCTGACGCAAAAATGTTCGGACGAAGAGAAAGCCGTGAGTTGTTTGCCCGGTAAGTTACAGAAATGCAAATTTTAAATCTTCTCGATCCATCGGGTTTTTATAATTGAGTTGCGTTTGACTTTGTTTTTTTATTTTTTTATTTGTAATTTCCAATTTATTTATTTATTTTTTTGCAATTTATTTTTCCCGGTGAATGGGAAATTCCGAAGATGAAAATTAAGTGCAATACATGTTAACGTCACTTAAAATGTAAATATCTTTTGTTTCACAATTTGAAAAAAGTTAACGTTTTGTTTTTTTAAACAAAAATCATTTAAATCTGACGAGAAAAAAAATGGTTGACTTTTTGTTTTATCGTAGAACAAAAAATCTTCCCATTTTAAGTGACCCTAACACTGCGTATTGCACTGACTTTCCACCCATCGGAATTTTTCATTCACCGGGAAAAAATAAACTGCAAGTGAAAAAAAAATGGTTTACGTGTCAATCAAAGGCGACATCAAATTCTCGAAAGCAAAACTTCTGAATATAGTCCGATTGGGCTCAAATTTCCCCACGTGTCTCACGATAGTATCTCCTCCAAATGCTGAAGACGCCATAACAGTAACAAAAAAAAATTTGCCTTTTTTGACACACCCAAATATATATTATATACAGATAAATCTATAAGACATTTTTATATATTTTAAATCGCACGCTCTCGTGGCCCCTCGTGATATGAGATATCTCGTATAATACCTCGACGAAATAAAGAAAATTCCCCAGATCCTCGAGAAGACAGTGGAGAAAGTACCGGGGGGTCGTATAAAATTCTTTCGATCACAGCAGCACCAACAGCATTCGCGAAATGAGTCGTTATAACGTAAATTCCACTTACGTTGCGGCTGCTCACTGGACCGGAATAAAAACGCTGTGCTATCGGCGACTTGACGGTGATTGTACACCCGCGCGTTGTCACAAAATCCTCTTCCGCGAGGCCTCGTATTACCCGGTAGATGTTTATGTCCTTGAGCGACGCAGGACCTCGGGGCAACCTCGCTGCCGGAGCAAAAACGAATAAAGATGATATGCAGTGAACGCGCAGCAATATGTTATACATATACATATATTTATTAGGGTGGTCCTTATTTTATTATTTTTTTTTTGTTTTGGCGCTCCCAGAGTATAATATGGTTCGAAATAAATAAATGGAAATATCCTAAAAATTTGAGGTCCCTATCTCACCTCTCAACCCTGCCGCCAGCCTCCCGAAGTTTGCCATTAAAATAATACAATGTTTTTCACATTTCAGACTTTTCTTTTATTGCGACTGAAGTTCTGCACTGTTAGATTGTACAGTGGATTATGAACAATTATTTATTCCGAGTCATTCTACATTGAAAAATGGTTTTTTTTTTCTATTTTGACTGACGCGAAAAAAAAAAGATTGCTCAGTAACGAATTTTCGGTATCACTAAAATAGTTGGTGGAAAGTTTATGAAGTTCAACATTTTTTGGTGTACTTCAGTCATAATTATCACTTTGGAGATAATAAAACAAAATTCTGAAATATGAAAAACACTGTTATTCAAATGGCAAACTTCGGGAGGCCGGCGGCAGGGTTAACCATTGATATAGGGGCCTCAAATTTTGAGGATATTTCTTTAATTTATTTCGGACAATATTATCTTCTGGAAGCGTCAAAATTAAAAAAAAAAGTAAAAATACGGACCACCCTGATATTTATATATACATACATAAATACATATATGACGGAACGCATGGGTCCGCGAAGATATGCGATTCGCCTTATGAGAATCGTAATCGTAAACCGTCCCGAAGCGGTTGAAAATACGTGCGGGACGATGAAAGTGCCGCCGCGCGCTAACGTCGAAACACGGGCAGATGCCTCCGCTCTTACGCCAAAGCGTTCTCCTTATCCCCCGTATATCATACACCGTCATCCTCACGAATATGGGCAATCGCCGGAAACACTTTGAAATTTATTATATCGTCTCTTTACCACCGTCCGCGTTTAATGTTTTCAACGTCTGTCAAATATAAATATGAAAAATATGTGGAACCACGTACAACATATATACATATATGGTATGATTTTCTAATGGATTTCACTCCGATGTCTCTCCAAGTTAAATTCATGTTATCCGATCCATTTTCCATTCCGAAAAATAACTTTTTCTTGCGGGGATACTTGAAAGATCTTGTTTATAAAGAACGTCCTGACGATATGAGCAAGAAAACGTGAAGTGATGAGAAATTCTACACAATCCGTGATAAGGACGTTGCAATACTGCATTGATTCCAATGGCAATCACTTTGAACACCTTCGGAAAATAAAGTTCATTTCCCATAAAAATAAAGTTAATATCACTTTTTGATCTTAAATGACCTTGAACGACTCTGACCCCCTAATGTTTTTTTATGTAGTTTGCGATGCTCTACAAGATGGTTGAACGAAAAATGTACCGTACTATTGAAAAAAGTGAAGGTGACCTTCACTGTGTGTTAGCTCCTTCCACCGAAATAAAAAAAAAAGGTCGCATTCGATGACCCTTTTCGCACCGTAGGTACATTTTTTGTTTGGAACATTTTTTGTGACGTCGATAATACCAGAGATATTTAAGGTAACAACAGTTACCACCCCACCCTGTATACAAATTATATATATATTTACTATATATACACTATACATGGACTATCTATATATGCCCAAACCCATATATTGTTGATATATAATTTTTCCACTTGGGATATTGTAATACAATCATACGAGGTTGCAATCTGCAAACCGGGTTCAGGGCTACAGCCAAGCCTGTCATGATAGAGAGAGCAAGAGAGAGAAGAGGGGGGGGGGGAGAGAAAGACGAGTGCGCACTACCGGTATTCCCCGCGAGCTCCCGAGAGACAGCATGTAAAATCGTCCGAAAAAGGGAAATCAGATCGCGCATAGTCGCGGAATAGGGAGCTGTTTGAAAAGCCAGCGAATAAAAATTCACAAGGGAAAAGAGAATAAAGGTAGGCGATTGAGTGCCGTAGGAACCAGGGAGGCGAGCCAGCCCGCCAACCCGCAGCTACTGCCGTACGGTTTTTCGTGCTCGGGTCTCTACGTACGCGCCACGAAAAGAAAGTTACAGACACGAGGCAGAATATTTCAATAAAAAAAATCTCCGTGTCCCCGCTTCGTTTCCTCGCGAAAATGCGATCGGCGCTTTTCATTCGATATTCGCGGGGGCCCGGCGATACCGATATCGATCTTTCTCTCTCTCTCTCTCTCTCTCTCTCTCTCTCTCTCTCTCTCTCTGTCTCTCGTCCAAACCCTCTTTCCTTTCTCATTTTATCTACAATCTCCGCCGCACTGTACCTACCCCCACCATCCCCGTCCATTCCGAGCTACCTTTCGGCGTTTCTTTGTTTTTTTCTTTCTTTCTCCTTCTTCACGTTTTTTTCACACTCGCTCAGCGAAATCCCCTGACGAACAACGACTTTGGACAAATGGATTCACACGAACGGGGTTTTTCATTTTTTTTTCTCGAGTTCGACCTTTTTTTTACGTCCCTACGGAGTTTACCGATAATAAATGTGGCATTTGGCATTTTTCGAACATTTCTCACTGGCCTTTTTTTTACGTTCGATTCTTACAAACGTACGAGACAAGTTATCTTGTGGCATTTTCTTTTATTTTTTATTCTGTTCACTTATAGGGGAACCTATGTGACGGTGTGACATTTTTTTTTTGTTCGAGATCTTTCGGTCATCATGTTCGGAATGTGCTAAACCTTCGAGAAAACACGAATGTATGTTTAAGTGTGTGCGTGTCTGTATGTATGTATGTATGTATGTAATGGTCTCCCAAAATTCAAACATGTATAACTCAAAAACGGTTTAGCTACAGCCCCTAAATTTTGCAGACATGTGCACCTCAATAATGAAACAGGACGTTTACATTGTAGCGATCGTAAATTTGGAGATATTCCTCTAAATATGTGGTTCTTCATGAATAAATCTGTTCCCAAGATTGATTGGTATTGCATTTGCGTCGAATTCATCGAGAAGTTTTGATTTTATGATATTTTGAATTTTCCGAAAAATTAAATTTATAAATTTATCAAATTAACAATTAGGATTGTTGAGTACCAAATTTAGTAGAAATCCATTTTCACGTTTAAATTTTAGAAGAAATTGAAATTTTACACACCAACTGATGAATATTCAAATATCAAAACAAGCTGCAAATTGAAACCTGCAATTTTCTTCCTCTCAAGCGTAGGTAATTAACAATAATTCCTCTTTGAGGAAGCCAAAGAATTTCTTTTTTTCCAAATTCTTCCTCGTAGAGAAATCTTCGTTCACCATCTACGATTCAGAGGAAACGAATAGCAAGTTTTAGCTTGATGCTTGTTTTTCTTTTTTGACGGAAGAACTGCGATCGGTCAGCGACGAAACAAGAGGGAAAGAAAAAAATTTCTTCGGATAGCACAGTCGGAAAGGAACGTCGTTGAAGCACACAGCTTTTCCCGTGTGACACACCGTGCGGTGCGGTGGTCTCGAACGAACGCGCGACAAACTTTTTACTTGGCTAACGCCAACCAAGCTACGATGTACCTACGATACGTGCGGCTACGAAACTTTGTTGAATTCTTCGGGAATACAATATCCAACTGAATCACTTGCCGTATGAAATGGCTCGTACGTGTTCCCACACATATCCCGGTCTTGGGTTCACCACGTACTTTTCCGTGACCATCCCCCCCCCCCCAACCTCCCCCGTCTCCACACACACACACACACACATGCATCGCTGCATTTTGTAAGCCGAGTGTACTTTTGTAAACAGACATTTGTTTCACAGATGCAACATTTTTTTCCACCTTGTTACTCGGCTTTACAACGTTGCTACATATGCCATCATGCCATATAATTTCACTGTTTTTCATGGGAATCAAAACTTCTCCTTCTCTTGCTTTCTCGATGAGGAAGCCTTGTGATGGTGGGGGAATTTTTTTTTCAAGATCTTCATGTCACCATGTTCACAATGTGCGAAAACATTGAGAAAACTCATTTGAAGAAAATGTTTGAATGCGTGTGTATGTGTGTAATGGCTTCCCAAAATTCAATCGTGTATAACTCGAGAACGGTTTCAGCTACAGCCCCCAAATTTTACAGACATGTGCAACTCTATAATCTCTTCGTTGACTATAATGTTCATCATGATTCAAGATGCGGCTCGGATTTTGTGTCGTTTTCATGTTCTCAAAAAAAAAGGACGTAGTTACTTCAGCAATTGCAAATTTTGAGATATCAGACTAAATAAGTTTTCACGGATAGATTTGTGCCCAAGATTGGTCGATACTGCATTTTGACCGAATCTATCGAGAAGTTTTGATTTTATGATATTTTGAATTTTTCGAAAAATCAAATTTGTCAATAACTCCCGTCAATTCCGATCGATTGAGCTCCAACTTTCCACAAGTGTCGAACATCATTCAGCCCCGATATGTATTAAATTTAGCGAAAATCGGCTAGTTGGTTCGGATTTGACAGAAATTCAAATTTTTCAATTTTGTGCCTCCGCCGAATCAAAAATATTTGACTTGCCACGCTCCATCTTATGGATTCACATAAATGAACGGTTTAGACTATTGCAACGCATAGCTGATTTTAAATAACAATTGAGATTACCTATTTCGTTTGTTTCAGATAAATTAAAAGCCGAGATAGCCATAAACGTTCATCTGGACACTCTGAGAAGGGTCGAGATATTTCAGAACACCGAAGCGGGTTTCCTGTGCGAACTTGTGCTCAGACTACGACCAGTGCTCTTCTCACCCGGTGACTACATTTGTCGCAAAGGTAAGAAGACAAAAAAAACAACAAATCATCGATGAACCAATAAACGTAGGACAAGTAAAAAAAAAAAGTTGAAACTTGCAAATCGCGATCTCACATTTAAGATATTGCACGAATCTATCTCTATGAGTTAATGATGTCATTTCAGTTCCACTTCAGTGTATTTTGCATTGCGATAGTTTTCAATTTTTAAGCCGTGATATAAGTTCCGCCGTTTTGTCTTCGGGGCTCAGAAAATTTCAAAGAAAAGTGAGCATCTTTTTGATAAAAAAAGCATATTAAGGACTTTGTAAGGATTTTTTTAAAAATTATTTGGAACCTATGTGGCGTAGGCGACAAAATTTGAACATGTTGACTTCAAAATCTCGAAAAAAAATGTTTTCGACAACCTAGCTTTCTCCACGAAGCAGCAAAACGATGTAAAAACGTGTATTGGAAGGGTGTGGTCGAATAGTTTCAACGTCGAAGGTATACGCTCTCCCAATGCAGTTTGGGTCGTCTGGGTTCTTTCCCAGTAGCTTTTCGCGGTAGTTTCTTTCTTTGCGATAGAAAAAAAATATATGTACGTGCCCACTGGACACGTGCCAAGTAACATCGACGTGGTGGTTGTTCGTAACATCCCCCGCCGTTCGGCCAAAAGAGAATTGCCGTTGAGAAACGTGAGGGGGCCACGGGCCAAGAGCCTCAACATTTTTATTATTCCGTTTACCTGCAACCCCCACCCCTCAACAATCCTTTCCATCGAGCATCCACATCGAGAGATATTTGTAAAGTGAAACATTCAACGTTTTTTGAATTCTCGATAAGACGATCCCACACCCAAAATCTCTCACAGTCACACTCTCGGGAAAAAAATTCGAGACCATTTGATCTAAGTGTAATCCACAGGACGCGAATTTTGTAATTATTGGCGCGGCATAACAATGATTTTTACGACGATCGACGAAATGGTACGCACGGACGATAAAGATGGAAAGTTAGTATCAAAGTGTTCTCGATGGTGTAGGGCAATGGGGTAGGGCAATGAAAAATGTTGGCTAACGTCCAACCGACCACACCTCCCTTCGGCCTCGCGGCGAAAGAATAAATCGTTGATTGTAAATCGTCTGTCGTTAGTTTTCTCGTACAATGAACGATGGCAATAGTTATATTGTATATATCTATAGGGAAAAGTGGCTCAGTACGAATGGGTCGAAATCCAAACCCCTTCAGAAATGGTCGATAATTGTTTTTTTCAGTTTGGGGTAACTTAAAATCATCCTCCGATTTTTTCAATATTCTCTCCCCAACCTCTTCCCCCCTCAAAAAATGTTAAACATAAAGAATTAGAAGATACAGGGGTTGTATTGTTCTTAAATTGGTAAAGTTTTTCTTCATTCGTAATCTGTATAAATACAAAAAATGTTCAAATAATGAAATCGTGTCTTTATTGCTAATGTTTATTTTCTTAATTTTATAATTCTTGATTCGAAAGAAATTAAGATAGGCATCGATTATTTCATAAGAATGATTTTTTTTTTCAATGTTCTTTTTTTCTAAACGAGATAGCATTTGTGATATTAAATTTTTTTTTTATTTCTACAGTCTTGAAAATGATAAATTAAATAAATAAATTATAGACAATAAATATGCCATTCTAAAAATTATAGAGGATCTTCATTTTTTTAAATACAAAATAAGAAACGGAACATTTGATGAATTAAAAAAAACGGTACATGCTTGTTTTTTTTTTATTTTTTGATATTTTAATTTTTTTTTGTGAGTGAAGGGGCGGGGAGGAAATTTCGGAAAAAATCGGGAGATGTTTTCGGGTCATCCGAAACTGAAAAAAAAAAAAATTGGCGCCCATTTTTGAAGGATCGAGGGTTTTGACCTATTCGAATTGCGGCGTCCTTCCCCATTTATACGTACGGTTTACATATATGTATATGTATTCCGGATGCCATTGGCATCGGTCGTTCGTATCGTTGAATCGTAGCACCGTCGTCCCCGCGCCAGTGCTCAGCAATTCCAACAGAAATCAGAACCGTCGGAAATACAGTCAGAAAGCTCGGCGAAATATATCTATATCCATATTCGTTCCACGGTTCGCTTAATAATTGCCCCTGTCTGCGATCGTAAAATAGATATTCGATTGGATCAAGACCATTTCTATAATTTTATTATGCCCAATGTAGCTCCTTCTATCTCTCTCTGCCATGCGAGGCGTCATACCTCGTTTTCGCAATGACGCGAACCGTATGACCCCGTCCGACTTATCGTCGGCTATTACTACTTCGACGCGTCTGACCGATTCCGGATATTTCCACTCGCTGACGATAAAATCTTTTTCTCAAGCTGTTCTTTTCTCGATTTATTTTTACTCGTTGCATCCGTCACTGTGTCGACAAGCCAATGTTTTTTACAAATAATTCGACGAGTATCAATGGCGATTAAGGGGCCATTACAACTCGAAAACGAAAAAAAAGGTGACTTTTTTTTTTTTTTTTTTTTAAGATAAAGATGTGAATACAATTTTGGGAATTTCGAGTCCCAAATTCATGTCCAGTGACTCGAAAGAAGCGAGACACAAGTTTCCAACGCAATTTCAATTTTCAAACCGTCATATCAGTCTCCCCATTTTATTTTTGGGTACGAAAGTGAGCCAATTTTTTTCATGTAATTAACACTAATACAAAAAACAGGAATTTAGGTACTTCTTCCGGTCTTAACCTCGGAGATTTATATCTTTGAAAAAATATTAAAAATAATAAAATAAATAAAAGTAAAAGACGAGCAGAAAAAAAAAATCGTTACAGATATATATGCCAAAAAGGTACTTTTTGGTACAGCATTGATTGTACAGTGTCAATGATAGTTTATTTTTTTTTTTTCGTAGCAATGCATCAACGATGAGCCGAAAATTTTCAAAATTTCGAATCAACGCGTCGGCGTTGAAAAAAAAAATAATAATAAAATTTAAAATCAACGACGAATATTGACGATCGAATGAACGATGAGAGAGCGTATTCAGCGAAAACCTTCGTGCAACGAAAATAGTTATCCGCGATGTGAAAGCCGAGTTATAGACGATGGTTGTGACGTCGAAATTGGCTGCTTCGGAAATTCCGGACACGCATAAATTTTACACGGAGAGCTTGTTGAAATTTGATTTCACGGAACGTTAATTTCAATGGTAATTGAATGTGGTGCGCGCCAGCCACGACCCCTCATCGCCTTTGCATCCACGGGAACTCCGGTCCCCGCACGACACTCTCCACCTACTTCATCGTCCAACGTGTGTACTACCCCCACGTACAAACTTACGTAGGTACTATCATCTAGTTTACATCGTTGCATTTCTCGCCTGCAGTCACACGTCGTCCCCTCCCCTCCCCCTGCCCCACTTTGACGACGGTTATGCTTTTAGTTTTGATTATGGGCGATTGCCTCGCACAACTACAACCCATCTGGGTACTGCAGTCCAAGCGACTGCGTAACGTCCTAAATTATAGAAAAATAATTTCGCATTTTAAATATCCATTACATCATATTATATTACATTATCGATAATAAAAATAGAATTATATATCGATGATAAGAATAGAACAAATAATAAAAATAGAATATTACATTATCGATAAAAAAAAAATTTAAAAAATCCAATACAAAACACAATCATTTTTCAATAACCTTATGTTTTGCATAAGTTATTTTTTTGTGTTCAAATTTTAGTATTTTACTGAGTGACGTCATGAGAAAGTTACGCCAATGAATTTTTTTTTTTTTTTTGAATGCCATTCGAATGGAATACGCGAAGAGGACAGTTAGGTTGATCTATTCGAGAATTGAAAAGTCGAAAGATAGGGAGAATAAAGGTCGGTGGAACGGTGTGGGACGCCCGGCGAAACGACAGTGAGAACTCGGGGGTGCGTGTGTGTTACGTTACTCGGTTCGCAAAACCGAGCAATCGACCGAATGTGTAAATCCCGAGAATCCGATATCCTGTGGTTCTTATGCCCATGTACTACGTGCTACTATTATGTACTCGTACATTGTGCATGTGCACGTTTATCATACATGTATGTGTGTACGGAGTATGTAACACATGGTCAGTCGATTGATTACCATAGCTAACAGTTACGTGCTTTATATATATATATATATCTATATATACAACCCTGTGCTTACCTCGGGCGTTATAGTTGGGCATAGTTCGGTAAGCTTCAGCGGTCGGACGTGATATTCATATAGCATAGGTATATATATATATATATATATTGTTACGTCCGGAGTATTGCACCGACCATCAAAAGACATTTAATTTTAGAAATCGTATGAGTTCCATATTTTTGCCGAATCAACGTGCGAGCCGGAGGAGACGGAGCACATCTCGGTGATGTGCCGTGCCCTGGCGCATTTTTATTTCGTTCGCGCCTTGATCCGCAATAAGTGCGAGGCACTACTTTAAATCCAAATTCCAGAGCAGTTCGATTTTTATCCCGAAATCGAAAATTGACCTCATAAAACTAAAGTTCTCGAAATTTGAGCCCCTCATCATAACGCTAAGGGGTGCCTCTATAACGTTGATTATTATTGTTATCGACTTAAAAAAAATTTTTTTTTGTTTTTTTTTTTTTTCAAGTTGAACAATCTGAAGTTAATCTCAAAGAGAACAAGTTCCCCAAATTACAGCTCTCTATCTCAATATTAAGGCGTGCTCGTGAATTTTTTTTTTCATTTTTTTATTAACTTTGATTTTTTTTATTTTTTATTTTTTTTTAAGTTCAACAACCTGAAGTTGACCTCAAAAAAAGAAGATGCCCCAAATTACAGATCTCTATCTTAATATTGAAGCGTGCCCGTGAATTTTTTAGTTTATTCAAATATTTAATTTGAATTTTTTTTTTTCATTTTAAATAATACGATCTCTCGGTAGTAGACGATTCATAAAACGGAAAAAAATAGTTTTCACGAAAACAGCTTTTATTTGAAAATGAATTCGAATTTTTACGCAATTGCGAATACTTTCATGGTTAATTTTCCATGGGATTCTTGATGAATTCGCAAACCCACGAGAGCTGGACAAAGCTCAACAATAATGAATAAAATAAATTAATATATAATTGTTATTTTAACGTGAACTTATTAATTTTTTTGGTTTTCGTATGATTGCAGGTGAGGTGGGAAAGGAGATGTATATAGTGAATAGGGGTCGACTGCAAGTTGTGGCCGACAACGGAAAGACTGTATTGGCAACCCTCAAGGCCGGTTCATACTTCGGGGAAATCAGCATTCTCAATATGGGGACCGCAGGTAAAGAGTGCGGTAAATATTCCAAGCAGACCCAGGGGGCCCGACAGTGATGTGTAAAAACCCCCTCACGTGTTTATTCACGATTCACGTTTCACGTTTTTACGTTTCTACACTGTGTGAGAGATGGCAAGTCGTCGACGCGGTATGATCCGATCTACCGATCTCACTGTAGCAACAATTATACTCATCGGTCATTCGACCGACTCTAAAAAAACACACATTTATGCTCACAATTTTTCTCAATTGTCCGCCGATATTTGGAAAGAAAAAAAAATAACGTTACGAATTTCACGCAACCAATGCATTGAACATTATTATCCTTTAAGGGCAAAGTTGTCTGGTATTCGCAAATATTCGGAATTTTTTTTGAAGAAATTTTTTGGATTTGTTTCGATGAAACTGAGCGAATATGATTATGAATACTATTGAGTAATGCTGGATTTTATTTGTCACGAAATAAATTTGCGACAAAAAAAAATCAGTCATATTAATATCCGGAAGATGAGTCGCTATCGTTTGAATCTGTGGCAGAAGATGTGGGTCTCAATGGGCCCTTTAAATTCGAAGTCAAACGGTTCTTTGGTTGCTAAAATAACTTTGCCGTGAGTTGCAAAAAGTCAGTTTCGAGAATAACGCGTTTGAAGTTGCTTGCTTTTTCAAATGTCAATAACTGAGAAAATGTTGTGAACACGTTAATAATTTTTCAATAGATTACTCTCAAAACCATAAACTTCACGAAAATGTGAAAATTTGGAATACGGAAAAAAAATTCCAAAGACAGGCGAATCTCCCCTCAAGTAAAATTTGAAATCTTATCAATTTTTTGCGAGTTGATTGAAGGGATATGACGACAAGTATCAATGGAATTGCGATAATACGCACTGCTGAGGATTTTGGTCAATATTGTTGCAAACTTGAAATTAATTAATTTTTTTTCAACCAACCTTTCACATAAAAATCATAAAAATATTACTATCCAAAATATTATACAGCGGGATCAGTTCTTCACATGTTTTTAATCAAAACGTCGAGCTACGTATGCGAGGTTATTTGAAGTCAATTCCTCAAAGTTCCAATTATAATCGATGGATCCGAATCTTTGATAGTTTGAAAATCATTAATTTCCCTAACGAAATTCGAATAAAATTTCATATTCACGAAGCTCGACCCCCCCCCCCCTCCCCCCAAATCAATTTAACGCCTCAATGGAATAAAGTCTCGGTTGCGTGACAGTCGTATGTCGTATCAAGTATCGGTGGCAAGTATTTTTGTTTCTCTCTAGCATTTGACACGTCCACTTTTGCTACATCTTTTTTTTTCCTATCAATTCTGTCGATGCCCAATTGCCCAATCGAAGAATTCAATTTAATCTCCGACCGATGATTTAAAAAATTGAGAACGGTAAAAAACAAAAAAAAAGTTATATTTTACCTTTTTGGGTACATCATCAGAGACTGATTGAATTTTTCGAGAGAACAACAAAAAAAAACAACACTTTTATCACTTTCGAAATTATATTTCCCGCTGACGTAGTGATTCTCCGAACCACAATGTAGAAACTGCCATTTTTTTCCTTCTTTTAACTCTAACTAGAACTCGATCAATTTTGTTCGTTACGAAAAAAAAATATGTATAATTTTTTATTCTCATTAATTTTATTGTCGGAAAATCTGAGTCCAAAGCTCGTTTTACCACTGTGCGATCGGTGCTGCTAAATAACACGCTGAATTTTGAGATACTCTATCGCTATCATAGTAAAAGAGAGAGAGAGAGAGTGGGGGGAGGGGAGTAGAGAAAGAGAGAGAGAAAGAGAGAGACACAGAGCTGGAAAGCATTCGTAACACGGGATCTCGTAGCTGGGCTCTGCTCGTCCACGAATTTCCTAATTGGAGCTTGCAATTACACGTTTACGTTGATTGCTCGAAGCGAATTGAAATCCACGTGGTACCCCCGAGTGCACTTACGAGGGAGAAGGGGGGTGCGTGTATCTCTCTAACTGCACGTGAACCATTACACGCTACGGGCGACGAATGCTCGTCTCGTAATCTCGAATGAAACACAGACGTATTATACGATATTCTTATTAACTGCACCGCAAAACTATTTTTTTCTCATTCTCTTGGCAACCGTGTAACCATTAAGGGGTTACACCACCTTGGAGCTCGGAAAAATTGGTCTTAAAAAAATTAATTTTCTTACGCAGTTATTAAATATTATAAAATAATTTTACACAGATATTACAGTTTCATGGACAATTAAAAAAAACAATTAAAAAATTAAAAAATGGCAGACATGGCAGATACGGCAGATATGGGCCATAATCAAGTAAGAGCTTTTCGCAAAAATCCTTCTCGATGGTGGAATTTTTTCTCTGTCAAGCACCGTTTGAAAAATTGAAAAATAAAAATTTTCCTCATTCAAAACTGAAATGTAGGATGGACAACACTTTTTTGTTCAATGGTTTTTGTAGAAATAACAACTGTTTGAAAAAAAAAATCAATTTTTTTCAAATTCTGATATGATTAAACGCATAAAAGTATAAACGATAAATCAAGCCAAGAAAAAATCGATTTTCCGAAAATATCAAGGTGGTGTAACCCCTTAATGCTACACATCGCGTGTCCTATCTCTGAAAACTTTTTTGCAATCAGCATTAATTACTTTTCACATTTATGAGTAATTATTATTATTATTAAAATTATTATTATCATTTATCACTGTGATGCGTGCTCTTTTAGCATTAATTGCCTCCCATCGTTATGAATATTCATTATCACTCGTTATCATACAATATCACCGTCATTCTCGTACCAGACTGATATTATTCCTACGCTCGTTTTTCTTTTGTTACACACTTAGATCTTGCGTATCTCCAAATATTTTATTCCTTCGTTAATATATATATATATACTTTTTTTTCTTTCGTAATTGAATATTTTTCATTATTACGGTCATGTGTATTCGTATAATGTACAGCTACGTACTACTGCTATTGCTCGATATACATTTATATATATATACATATATCGTCTCGTCTTACTACTTTGTACGTAGAATCGAGATATTTTGCATCGTATGGTAGCAATTGAGATTAAAATATGAAAATTAAAGACATGCCGATAACGATGAAAACGGGTGAACGTGAAGTAGGGTTCATAACCATGGTCGCAATCTCGGCTCAATATCGAGCATCGTACATTTACTTTCTCGTCACGTGTATACAGGGTGTTTCAAAATCAATAACAAACTCAATTTTTATTTTTTAATTCTTCCAAAAACAATTGTGCCGACGAAAAAAAAAAACACAATCCTCTATGATAAACCGATTAAATAATTAACTTGTAAAATGACAAATTCATTGTCATTTTACAATACAAATTTTAACCTTCTACTCTGAATACACTCAAAGTACGCTAATTAGTAAACAATTGTATTACTTTTTTTCTCAAAATTAATAGTATTCTGATGATCTCAAATTTAAGAACAATCATGGAGAAAAAAATAGTTTATTTATTTTCAAGAAAAATGGTTTATTATTTATAACGAACTAGTTCATTTATTTTCAAGGAAAATGATTATTGAAAAAAATAGTTCGTTTATATTTAAATATGCTTTATTATTTAAAAAGAAATAGTTTATTTTTTTCAATGGTTTACTATTAAAAAAAAAAAAAAAATTCACAAACAAGATAGCAAAATTGAAGATAAAAATTTTCGTCGCCTCCCTGTATGCCGCGACACGATTGGAAATTTTCGCGAAGCTCATTATAGAACGTGTGCCCGCCCCCCGCCCCCCCCCCCTAATGCACGCGGCCCGGGTGTTGAATAGCTCGGGGTGCATAATCGATAATTATCGCTATTGGAATATCGTGAACTCGTTTCCGGAACGTGACGCGAGAAAATGAGAAAGCTCGAATGCCGAGCCTCCCGCCCGGGCAATATCCTCAGACAGTTGTGCCCCCCCCCCCCTTCTCTCCGGGCCTGTTCCGTATGTGATTAATCACGACTGCCACGAAACTCGAGTCTCGCAATCGATAATTACTCTTTTTCATCGCCCCGCGACCACCACGACGCGAACAATTATTTATTTATTCGTTGTTTATACGCGTTCGTCAACTCTTTTTCAACAAAAAAAACTCAATAAACTCATACTGCGCAGTATTCGAAAATTAATCCAACGCGACATTATTTCATCGGTGAATTCGCGTATCGTGTTTGCTTTGAAAAAAAAAACATTGAATAAATAAATAAATAAATAATCCTCGGCGGCAGTTATCAATTTTTTTTCGCGTTTTTTCTTTTATCGCTGATAACATTTTTGTTTTTTTTTTTTTTTTTGTTTTCGTTGATTCAACGGTAATTAATGAAATATTTGTTTGCTCGATCGCGCGAAACTTGACGCTTTATTTATTTAATCATCGACCAACCGAAATGAAAAAAAAAACGTCCTCGGATTTAATTTAAAAAAAAAACGAGAAATTTAAAAAAAATGAACCAACGACGTGACTAAACATTCATGTAATATAAGGGACGGATGTGAAATTAAGCTTGTTACACTCCGATAACCAATAAATGGCTACATCGACGCAGGTAACCGGCGAACAGCGAGCGTAAGGTCGGTCGGATATTCTGACCTTTTCGTGCTGAGCAAGAAGGACATGTGGGACGTGCTCAAGGAGTATCCAGCCGCTAGGGTCCGTCTCGAGGCGATTGCCGTCAAGAGACTCGAGAAGTACAAACGTGCACCGTTGGAAAAAGGTGAGCCAGTGTTATCGCAATAAAACATCAGCGAAATTTTATCGTGAAAAAAAAAGAAAAATAAGGAAATAAAATCCCTCCAAATTTTCATTTCAATATATGTCACCTGATTTTGCGCTCATTTTCTAAGGGGTAACGCGACTCTAGAGCTAAAAAAAGATTTTTTGAAATAAAAATTGATAAAGTTTTTTTTCATATTATTATTCCGTATTTTGAAAAATTAAGATTTTTTATAATAATTTAGGAATAGCACCTTTATTTCCAATATTTATTTTTCTAATTTTTTATGGAAAAAATCAATATATCGATTTTTTCATATGAGTAATTTATTTTTTAATTATCTTTTTTTTTGAAGAGTAAACATTGTTGTATTCAAAGTTTTTTTCAAATTTTAATAGTTTTGAAAATTCTAAAATTCGAACAAAAAAAATATAAAGAATAAACATGCCATTTCGAAATAATAAAAAATCTTAATTATTTTTAATACAGAATACGAAAAAAAACTTAATCAATTTAAAATATAGCACAGCAATCATTATTGCGGTTTCTCTTCAATTTTCGATGTTTCACATTTTTTTAGGGGCCAGTGGGTGGGGGAAAAACTTTGAAAAAAAATCAGGAGATGTCGTTGGTTAATTCCTAATTGAAAAAAAAAACAATTGACGACCATTTCTAAAGGGGTGAGGGTTTTGAGCCATTCAAATTGAAGCGGCAATCCCCATGTACATGTTTTTTCTTCTTACATTCGTTCGTCGATAATGATGCACACCGTGGTACATCGGTATCGCGTTCAAGTGCATTCAGTTGGTTTTGCACCACGAAGAAGTATACCTATGGGGCACTAATACCCATAGGGTGCGGTCACTGGGAAAAGCCGCACGGGCGATGTTGCGAAGCTCCGTGCCGCAAGCTTTTCGGTTCGGCGTAAATTCCGCGGGGGCCTCGCGCTCGCGCTCGGCTTGATTTAATCCCAGCCACAGTTTCCCGTATAATATAAGCCGTGCGGTGTGAGGGCCCCCCGTGAGTTTGGCTCGTTCGTTTGACGAACGGATCGTGCTGCATCTGTGTGTGCGTGTGTGTGTGTGCCATTTAACCCGTGTGTCGCATACACGCGAAAACCAGTCGATCGGTAATTGCCACCCCCTTTGCGCGCGACTCGCGTTTCCCAACCTTGTTTGTCCAATGTTTTTTTTTATATACATATTTTTTTTCATCCTGCCACACCGGAATTAATTAGAAACTTGAAAAGCTACCGGATCAGAAACACGTCGGGCTAATTTAGCGAATGAGGCATTGCACTACTGACACAGGGATATCGTGAAATTTAATGGGGGAATAAAAACGAAAATTTGAAGTTATGGATTTCGTTAGAAGTATAGAAAAAATTGTATACAAAATTGTTTTCGTAGAAATTACTGAAACAAAATCGGTACAACGACAATGTTGATATTCATTGACCAGACGATCGATATCTCATCACTGAATGAAAACTATCTAATTACGGGGTCCGGAGATCTCATTCGAGTCCTGAGCATGTATGACACATGTGTCAAAAGATATCAAGAAAAAAAAATATTGAATTCAAACGAAATAACTTATGGCACCTCTTTGAAGGAGTATCAACGAATATATGTGAAATTTTCCAAGTTAAAAAAATTAATTGGTTACTCGCAGCAAAACTTTTTGCAAGCCTCGGGATCGGAAAGAAAACCCCCTGTGCGGCAGTTATGATACTCGCCGATGAGTGCCCCAGCTACAGATCAAACGACACATGTGTGTAAATATTAAAATTTTTCTAACGCGAACGAATAAACACTTTCCACACAATTTTATCAAATATGAAGGTTTCATACTTAGACGACGTCAGGAGGATATAATGAAATTTTAGTTTCTAAATATATTTCGGAATTATTGTTATTAATATATTGTTGATCGATTATTTTAATGTTATAATCGTTATAATATCTTAAACATCTAAAACGATTGTCTTCCACTCGGGTCAAGATTGACTCAATGATCCAAGACAAATCGGACATTCGTCTTCTTCACGAAAACAAATTTCGCAACGTTAGTACACTTTTGAGCAGCTAAAAAAAATCGATAGTATATTTCGACAGGATAAAAAGTGAAAACTCCTGAACGATTGAAATTAACGTCATTCTGCATGCACTTGTTCGCATATTTGTTGATATGATTTATTATTTCATTTGCGAATTTTCATCCAAGAATATTATTGCCATACTCGCTGAATTATCGAATACCAAGCTTTGTGTGTTAACTTGTCTCGAAAATAATTTGCGCATCAAGTCGACGTAAAAAAATTCATTTTTTTTCAAACTTTCCGATTATCTATTTCACCATTGTTATTATTCTATTGTTATTTTTTTATCGATGTTTCATGTTATATTGTGTCTGATATCAAGTTTTCGTCGGTATTCAATTTTTGGAATGTTTCAGGAATGTTATATTCATTATCTGCCCCATCGTTAATATTCTCATCAAAACTTTAAATGCTAATTCGTCCGACAGCTTACTTTCCGTATTATAAATACTCATTTTTTTTTCTTGTCTCCGTTCCTTTCTTTCTTTTCTTCAACTTGCCCTTTGAGCTCGAATGCACGACTGCCGACGGATACGCGTTGAACTTTGGCAAAACTAAGTAATTCAACTTTTAAACTGAAATTAAATTCTTCGACGCGTTCCGTTCGAGCTTTTACACACCGCAAAGGGTGCAAAAAAAGAAAAGAAAGTGGATGAAATACGAATTTAATTGTGATTACGCGACAACGAGAATAATCGGGATATAGAATAATTAGGGAAAACCGCGAAGCGGATCGTGACCGAAGTTCATTGCGGTTATTCGTTTCGTCGATTAATTGGAAACCATTTGCATTTCAATTATTTTAGTTGGTTGATCGATTTGTAATGTCATTACGGGCAACCCTTTGGGCACATTTTTTCATACTCCGCAGTACATTATTTAATTATTACACAAACTTCAATCGATCATCAACGTATTACAATTCCTTGATTGAATGATTTATCTCTGTTTTTCTTTGTTTGTTTGTTTTTATATCAAAAAGATTTAAATACCTCATTTCTAATCAAGAAACTAGAATAATTGTCATTTGAAAAATTGTAGCTAGATATGCAGACGAAAAAAAATGCAACCTATACGTGCAATTCATCGAATACCCCGATGTTTTACTATTGAGAGGTTTTACTGTATTGGGTTTACTTACACTGTCGAATATAATGGCTCAAACCTATTGCGTAACAAAAAGTATTGCAGTTTTATTTTTCCAAATTACATTCGGTCAGAAAATTTATGAATTTTATCAGTTGTTTTCATAAACCTAAACATAAGACGATGAAGTTGAATATTGGAAATGCGTTTTCGAGTGATAGGTACACTTTGTGGCGCCACCCTCAGGAGCGTTTGGTTCTGCATAGTACACATCGAAGTTACATTCGATCGTCACACAATGTCGAACAAAATATTTGTGAATGAAAATTCATGGAAAAATTTCAGAAAAACAGTCGGGGCTGCAAAAAAATTAACAAATTCAAAAATAAATGAATAAATAACAAGTTTCTCGATCGAGCTTAGATCGCTCTGCAGCAGATATCGAAATCGAGGTAGGTTCCGTCAATCGTGCCCAGTCGCAGTCGATAACATGGATTGAATGTCGTTGCTTCAATTACTTTTGTATAAATTTACATTTTCACATTTTTCGCTTTTCATTTGTTTCTGATACACGTGGCACGACTTTTCGTTCTGGTTTTCTTTTGTTTTTTTCGTTCGAGCACCAACCCATGAACCTTTGCCCGGCCCAATTGAATGTATCACTGTCGAAGAAGGGTGGTGGAGGGTGCATCCAACGTATATAAATCCCTTCGGTGATCGATCCCCGCGGTCCGAAAAAAAAGGAAAAGTGAAACCAAACCGATAAAATATTTCGCACTATTTCAACTCTCCGCTGGTACACCGAGGTCAAAAAGCCCCCACGAAAAATCAACCTTAATTCGAGACATATCTCAGAATGAATACCTTTTTCCTGAAACTAAAGTATTTCGAGAGGATCCGGTTCAATTTTTAGATTAAAATAATTTTAAAAGAATAATAAAATGTTTCGAATTTTTGTTGTCAAAATCGCTAATTTTGCGTTGTTTTTTTTTTTTGTTCACCTTCAACGATTTTTTTTCTTCACAGTAAATATTGAATTAAAATCACATTACCTGTGTCACCTCTTGGAGGGAATATCAAATAATATATGAGAATTTTGTCGAGTAAAAAAAAAAACTAAAACAAAGAAAAGAAAAAACTGCCACGAATGTTATAAGCCGACGAGTGTGCCATCTAAGGGTTGATAACAATCAGTCAAACGTGCGATCTGTTCGAAAAATACGTTCCCCGACAACCCTTCTGCTAGGTCGGCAGACTTTCCAAACGAGTCGTCACGAAGGTTGTGATTTTTTCCCTTTTTCTTTCAATCGTGACGTCGGAACGAAAAAAAACCATAACAACGAAATAAAATGAATTGCCCCGAGAAAAAACAAAACAAAAAAACCAAAAAAAAAAGAGAGAAAAACCACGACAAAACCATTGGGAAATTAAATTCGCAGCGGCGATGGGCAGGTGTCAGAGCACTCCCGGTCTGGTGGAATCGCGGGGTCGTGTGGCGTTGGAAGACATGTGGATATCGCCCATCGATCTTCACCCGGCCCATCCATATTCGGCCGGACATTCGTTGTTCTCGCCGAGTCCGAGCCCGGTAGCTGCCCGGGCTTACGGTGGTCTTCACCATCACCGTCCCAACGTTATAAGCAACAACGGGAACGTTAACAACGGCAACAACGCGGGCCGTAGCGTCGACAGCCCGATGAGCGCGACGAGCAGCGGTCAGAGCAGCGAGGATCCGATCGCGAGAGCCGCACAGTCCGCCGCAACGCAACCCTCCACCGGTCGACAATCCACCCATTCCGGTAAGCTTTGGAAACCACCCCACCACCTTCGCCCTGTAAATTATCCGAATCTCGAAAACCCCACCCCCCAACCCCTTGACACAAACCCCCCTCTCGCTCACTGCCACCTTTGACTCATTGAATTTTGATTTTCCCGAAAATTAAAATTTGAAGAAAAAAAAAACAAACGCCCTCCGCAGACCATCACCCTCGAACACCGCCACCACCTTGCCCCATTCATTTCGATGTGAATTGTACATACTGTCGTATGATTCTCTGTTCGATGTAGTAGCCTGTGGTATCGCCCTATCGTAGCTGCTTATTAGGATGTGTTGAATAGGGTGGTCCTTGATGGGGGTGTTGACGATTTTCGATGAGTGCACTCTCCATATAGGTTTGAAATGAATGAATAAAAATATGTGCAAAATTCCAGCACTGTTGTCCAATGAGAAGACGTGGCTGTGAGCTCGTTTTGTTTTCCATTCGAATAACATGGGATTTTCAGACTAATTCAATAATTATTTTTTCGAGTTGTTCCTACCGACGCAAAAATTCTTTATTCACATAAATATATTGTTTATGGGTATAACTACTCGTTTATTCTTTCATAAGACCTAACCTGTATATTATCGATAACAGCAAACCGTTATAGTGTCTTAGTTGTTATCATCGTTCATCGGTTCGCCGTTATCGGTTATATACAGGTGAGGTCTTGTAAAACAATGTACGAGTAGTATACCTATTAGCAATGGATTTTTGTGAAAGAAGCATTTTTTTCGTGCTTAGGGATGATATGAAAAAATAATTACTGAATTAGTCTAAAAATCCCATGTTATTTAAATGGGAAACAAAACGTGCTTACAGCCACGTTTTCTCATTGGACTACGGTGATGGGGTTTCGCACATACTCTTATTTATCTATTACGAACCTATCCGGGGGGTGCTCTTGTGGAAATCTGTCAACACCCCCATTAAGGTCCACCCTAGTGCAGAACCATTTTCGAATTATACATGATTTTTATCATATTATATTTGATTATTTCGAGTTAAACATGATATTCGAATATTGCGAGTTCACTACACTCTAGGGTGGTCGTCAAAAGTTAAATCTTTGGCATTCGCCTACAGAACTTTTTTTATGGTATAGAAAAACAAGGACTTTTTAATTTCTGCAAAAAAAAACGATATAAACAGATGCCGAATTATGATCAAAGTCAATTTTTTAGATTAACTTACAGTTTTTTTATTAATATCTTATGAAATATGCAAATTTGGGAGGGGGGGGAAAAATATAATGAAAATCATTTTATAGGAAATTAATTTTTCTATAAATAGGTTCATACTATTTTTTTATAAAATGGCACGCTGAATGATTTCCATTACTGCCACAAGTGACTGAAGATGTAATTTTCGCGTGGTGATTATCTCTTTTTCAAAATCAAGACAAATCGGGGTTGAGGTTATATTCGAAAGTTTACGATTTCTTTTACTATCGCGTTCACGTTAACTATTGTGAAATAGACTCGGGTAAAACGAAACAAAGAATGAATGATTTTCGCATTTATTTTGGCACACGCTTGCGATACAAGCGAACACCGTCGAGGTTGATGATAAAAACGCCGCACACACTCGATCACGCGATAAGGCTGCACATCCCGCGACTGCGGAATCGTATAAACGAACGATTTGTCATTTTTATCAGCGTTTTAGTGCGCCTGCCGGAAAATAGAGTAACACGCGAAAACAAAACAGCAACAAAGAAAAACGAGAAAACAACGCGGAGATAACGATCACCGAAAAGTCCTCTGAGTGCTAATCGTGGTACAGGCTGCGTCACAATGTTACGTATCAAATGGTCAATGATGTGGCGAACTAAAAATCTAACGTGGAAATTAAATTGCGATTTATATAAATTTGATTTTCCGAAAAATTCAAAATATCACAAAATCGAAAAACTTCTCGATGGATTCGGCCCAAATGCAATACTAGCCGCCAACCTTGCGTAAGAATATATTCGTGAAAAACTATTTAGACGAATATCTCAAGATATTCGATCGCTAGAGTGATAACGTCCTTTTTTTGAGAAACTTGAAAACGCCATAAAATCCAAGTCGCTGTATGAATCACGACGAAAATTGTGGTCAATGGCGAGACTATGGAGCTGCACACGTCTGCAAAATTTGGGGGTTGTAGCTAGGACCGTTCTCGACTTATACACGTTTCAATTTTCCAAGATTATTACACAAATACACGCACATACGTCCGAATATTTTCCACAAATGTAATAAAGATCTGATGAAATAAAGATCTAGAAAAATAAATGCCCATCACAACACAGCTTCCTCTATGAACAACCAAAAAACAAACAGAAATAAAAACAAAAACTCATGTAAGAAAGGAAAAAGTAATTAAAGGTGGTAAAGCTCATCTTTCGTTATCGAGTTAATCCGTAGCAATCAACACTCGGGCTTTGGATGCTTAATTGATCGTGGCAAAGAGCTCTTTCTCTCTCTCTCTCTCGAGGCTCCTCGAAACCGTCGAGCTACATTGCAAACGAACGTGAGAGCGTATACGAACGAGCGTTGGGATCGGCCCCGGCAAAAGCTGATTGGCAAATTAAAGGTATTGATCTGTACGTGAAAGAAAAGGTGGAGACGGAAACGGAGAGAAAAATGAAGAGCAAAAAAAAAAAAGAAAAAAAAGCGAATGAGAGAGTCAGGGTGAATTGATTAATACCTAACCCACCTACCAATCAATGGCTACCTCGGTCATTCCGTGAACAAATTAAGAACCAGCGTCGATTGGCAAAGGGGAACAAAAATTGAAACAACAAAACACGACTATGAACCGTCCGAATACTTTCGTCCATTACAAATCGCAGTCTCGTCATTACATTTATTTTAAAAAAATCTTACCAACAGATTAGTGTTAATAATCCAAAGATAATTAATTTTCACAGCCTTTAGTCCGTTGAACAAACAAATTTCCATCGAATTTACAATTGTTCGGGGTAGTAAAATTTTTATTTCGAACCCGGATTGGTATTTTCCTAAGTCTGATCTATCTTATTCACTTATCTGGCTGGAATTTATGAAACCCAAAGTAGACAGCTTCAACGAATCGAGAAAATGAAATAATTACCGGACGACGGGTTTGCAGGGTGTGAGATTCTAAGTCGTGTCTCGAAATGAATGTGAATAATCAGTGGTGATTGTGTCTATGAAGGGGTTGTGTCCCGAAAGAAGATGGGAAACGAGAATGAAGGAAAGAAGGAGAAATAGAGAAGAGCGAGGAAGAGTAAGAAAGAGAGACAGAGAGACAGGATGCAGATAAAGTATTCAGGAATTGTAGAATAGCGTTTAATTGATGAAAAGGGGGTGGCACGGTCGACGGTATAGAAGCCAGCCGAGAGGCAGAAAAGACGCTTCGTATCCGGTTTTCCTGTCGACTCCCGACTTCGTTCCACCGCACCGACCCGATATACCACTCCCTCCCCCACTTATTCCGATCTCGTTTCATCGAATCAAACCAACCTGATAAGCCCCACGATTAAAAAAAGACCCGAAATCCACCCGATCATTATCGCTGGATCGACCATTTTTACTCAACACATTATTAAAATAATTGACAAATTACACAAAATAATTACATCGACGTTCGAATGTATTGAGATTCTTCGAAATTTTTTTCTGACATATTAACCCTTAGCCGGCGCACTTATTGTCAAGTATCGAAGCTGGCTGGGGTCTTTTAGAACCCGAGGATTCGAAAAAGGCTTGCTGCGATTATTTGGAAAAATTCTTGTATAATCTTTGATACTTCCTTCAAAAGATGCTATGGATTATTTCCTTCGAATGCAATATTTTTACTTGGGAAAAAACGTTAAAGGTGACAAAAAATATATATATTTTCCGGAAAAATTCGAAAAACCATAAAATCAAAACTTTGAAATGAATTCGACTGAAATCATGGTCAATGAAAGGATTATAAAGCTGCAAATTTTTGCAAAATGGGAGCTGCAGACACACACACACGCACATCCGGACATTTTTTCCAAATGTGTTGTCTTGATATTTTAACACATTTTCAACATGGTGGCACAAGGATCTCTTGGAAAAAAAATTTCCACCGTCCCACAGCTTCCTCCATGAGGAAGCAAAATGATAATAAATTCTCAATTTTTTTTAAATTAAAATGGTTCCGAATTTTATTATTGCAGGAATGACTTGCAACAGCATGACGCAACTGGTGTCGGAAGGTGCAACGCCACTTCTGGGTACCCACGAGGCTCTGTTGGCCGAGATAAAACGTCTGCGTGAGCGTCTGGTTTGTTTGGAATCGGAAAACGCATCGATGAGCGTTAAACTGAATCAGCAACAATCGGACGTCGAGCACAGATTGGCGGAAATTGAAATGCAGATATGCGGAGCAAGTTCGACATCGAGTATCGAGGACAACGAGAGAAATCGCGAGAGCTTTATTTAACGAGAAATAAGGCCGTGCGTGGATCACGGCAAAATGAAGATGGAATACGTTCGACGATATCTCGACGACGACGACGATACGTCACAAATTTACAACAACGACGTGACAACGACGATCGACGATCGTACGATCGCCGACGACGACGACGATCAAACGATCGACAATCGCGTTACGTCCGAATCCACGAGACTCGACGGCCGTTCGAGCGTTGACAAATCGATCGGCAGTCTGAGTCAACATTTGTTCGAGAGCGACGATAACGACGATGAAAAATATTACGGCACTTGCAACGGTTACAGTTCGCAACCGGGAAGCAAATCGAATTTGTTGCTTTGCACGGATTGCGACATGAGATCACGGGCGTGTAATTATCGGCCCCAAACACCGAACAGTTATGGGAGATTCGTCGAGGAACGTGTGGATCGTCAACAATTGTTGGAAATCAAGAACACGACGAGATTGCATCAATCGGAACGACGAGGCAGCGCTGTTTCCATTGGAATTCTCAAGAGTCCGACGAAGACGGACGTGGGTTCACATTTGGGTTGTTTCAAGGACGAAGAACCGGGAAATCGCGAACGTCGTTCGAGAAGCATATCTTCGACTTCGCCGTGCGGACTCGGACGTCAACTGTTGGAGGATCAGAAGCGAGGGGAGGTTAGGAGCCCGGTTGGTCCTTGGAACAGGTCTGTCAGGGTAGACGAACGTTCGCCAAAGCGTCAGAACGTCGATCAACGCACGTGGGCCAAGTCGGGGGAACGCGAGGACGAAGTTTGTGATGGAAGAAGACGAAGGATTCATCAAGAACGACAAACCGATTCTAGGTGAGTCGATTGGATCGAAAACCTTTTTTTTTTAGGGTAGGAGTCGAAATTCATAAAGATCAATGTTTCGGACGAACAAAATTCAGAACTCGCACGGATTTTACCTATTGAGAAGCCTAGGACTCTCTTGAAAACATCAACATCCCATACATGTGTGGATTTGGATTTAATAGATAATTATTTATAATTATTCAGGGAGGGCTAACTAACTTCACAGACGTAAAAATTCATCTATTAGGAAGCAATTGTTTTTATTCATCAGTGGATGTATAAAATTTCGAATATCTCCTCAAATTTAAACGTGCAAATGGATTTTCACAAAATTCAGTACCGAACAGCCCTGACCGTTAATTCACGTAAATCCTTGAGATTGAGCATGACAAATGAAATATTTTCAAGCCGTCACATTGCTCAAAATTGAAAAACTTGAATATGTGTCGAATCCGAATCACTCAGTCGATCTGTGTCAAATTTCATACACATCACGGTTGACCGTACTTGTTCTGTACTTTTCGAAAGTTAAAGCTCAATCGGTCTAAGTCGACGATAATTATATTGAACTTAGTGCTATATTTTTTACTTACTTCCGCATCCTTGAAAGTTGTCATTTACCGAAAAAATAGTCCGATTGGACCACATGTGTC
The DNA here is from genome assembly GCA_963662125.1 of Diplazon laetatorius. Lineage (NCBI taxonomy): Eukaryota > Metazoa > Arthropoda > Insecta > Hymenoptera > Ichneumonidae > Diplazon > Diplazon laetatorius. Next base: position 11,467,759 of record OY759155.1, on the reverse strand, counting down.
ACAGTTGTCCTATCCGTATCAGCCATAAGAATCGAATTTTGATCGTTTCGAATTTCGACGCTTCCCCACCCGTTCAGCACAAGCGATTTGATAATCAATCTCCAGTTACAAACTCGATCGACTAATATTGAGAATTAACCCGTTGCGGTCTATCGGGGTCCACTGGACCCCAGGCCAACTTCAAAATCTTAAATGGAAGACAACGGCTATTGGATTATCTAGAAAACATGTGAAATTGAAGTTTCGCGCAAGATTTAAGTTGATACATTGAAAAAAACGCGGATTGGTTCGATTTTTGTGAGTGGGGTTACCTGGACCCCATGTGACCGATGTGTTGTATTATTCGGAGGTGTGACCGCAACGGGTTAATCGTGTGAACTGTCTGAAACAAAAATAATCGAATTTTCAGAAGTCCTGTACAATTGGCCAATCGATCGCCGAGAAAAACCGATCAGCCTGTCTGTACGCGACGTCAGGATCAGGAAAAACGTGAATCGGACGATCGCGAATACACGGATGAATTCGAAGACGGTCAACCGTGTCCGCAGTGCAATTTCAGCAACGGTAGTAACGGCAGTAACGGAAGTAACGGAAGTAATGGTGTGTCGAGATGCGCGCATTGCAACGTATCGAGCGATCAGGACGACGGTGATCTGATATGTTTTCGTTGTCAAATGTCGGCCGAGGAGGAAACAACGAGCGTCGAGGGTTCCGTGTGTCCGAAATGTGAAAACAATTACGCAATGAGATTCGGAACAAACGGATCGCGTGGAACGACTTCGTCGTCGAGCGACGGTGCCAAATATCCCGTAGACGCGGTTGTCAAGATTCAGGTTAACAATCGTTCGATCGACGTTGATTCGGACGAAACAATGGACAGTGACAATTGCAACAATCGCGAAAACGTTGACGTCGACGATACGACGATGGATTCCGTCGAACGTCTTGCTACCATTGTCGAAACGAAAAACGATACTGCCAGCGATAATGGCGATGAAAACGGATCTAAAATAAACGGACAACCACGAACGAAATATCTCAACTACATGATTGTTCTCATGTTGTAAATCGCTTGTTTTACGTGTCCAATTCTTCGTCTTTTGAAATTTCTTTTTTTTTTTTTATTTATCAGGTTTTGGCTCTTCAGGGCGAATGTGTTGGCGATATTCGAATTGCGTTTTTTTTCAACCATTAACGTACAAAACGTGAATCGTTTTCGTCAAAAATTGAATCATTTGAGAAAAAAGAAAAAAGAATACAAATTCTACTCGGTAACCCTTGGCAGGCACCCTGGGGTCAAAAAAGCCTTTCAAAGAAAATCAACACTGATTTGAGATGTTCATTTTTAATTTCTTGGGAAAAAAAATCTTTTTTCTAACAGCCACTATTGAGCTATTTTTTTTCTAAAAGTAGAGCATTTCGAGATCATCCGGCTGAATTTTCGGATTTAATCAATAAAAAATGGAAAAGTTTCAAATTTTCGTTGTTAAAATGCCCAATTGTGCTTTTTTTACACCTTCAACTAGTTTTTTCAAAAGCAAATATTGAATTGAAACGAAACAACTTGTGGCACCTCTCAAAAGAAGTACCAATGAATCCATAAAAAATTTCTTCCAAATAGAAAAAATCAATTGGTTACTAGCGACAAGCTTTTTCGTGACCTCGGGGTCCAAAAAGACCCCCGTACGCCAGCCATGTTATACGCCGACAAGTGTGCCGAGCCAAGGGTTAACGATAATTGAGGTGTCGCATGATTTATATTATTTTCGACATCTTACGCGATCGAATAAAAGCGACGAATTCGTGTGGAAAAACTCGGTTGTCGCACACATTAATTATCGCAATTTGATCGTCATCGTGCTTTTAGTGTAAATATTTGATTTAGCGAAACGAAATAATTGATAGATGGCAAAAAAAAAATGGACAAAAGCGTGAGGGATAGAAGGACAGCCTCGTACGAAGCTCCAGTTTTTCGGGTTGCACTTTTGCGATCGTGATAACAAAATCACCAATCGCCAAAACGAGATAATCGAATTTTTTTTAATATTATCGCGTCACTGATGTTGCAATTTGCGCAATTCGATTGTTTATATCGTGCTCGAGACACTGGATGCGGGTGGCTACTTCGGCACACCGTGTAAATACTGCCAAAACTTGCGGAAAAAAACAAAACAAAAAAAAACGGAGTAACGGAATTACCCGATGTTTCGCACGAATATAAAATAATAAATAATAATAAATAATATTAAATAATGATAAATAAATAAATTGGTAATAACATGGTAGTTATTAGTAGCTAGTGAGGTAATTAATCAATGAGGGAATTAGCGAGTAAAAGAATAGATGAGAAGAAAAGATTTTAGAACGAAGAAAAAAAAGAAACAAAGAATTTCAACGGGGTCAGCGTGTCGTTGAACAAACATCAAGTGAAACCGCAATGATCAATCTTCTTTTTTTTTTCTTTTGTTTGTTTTTTTTTCGTGTTTTTTTTATATATAAAGAATGTGAAAAAGAAAAGAAATGAAATGAATAAAGAAAGACCCTCACTCATGTTCGGGACCAAGTTTTAAATCACCATCCGGCATCATTGCTTCCGACTTCGCTTCGTACACGCGTTAACCTAACTACCCACCCCACAACACACACACGTGCGCATATACGCAGACAAACACACACTTACACACACATACACCTTGTCGCGGACAGTAACCTTAAACGTGCTTGCGATTAACAATGAATAATATCGGAATTCATAATTAATAATAATAATAATAATAATAATAATAATAATAATAATAATAATAATAATAATAATAATAATAATAATAATAATAATAATAATAATAATAATAATAATAATAATAATAATAATAATAATAATAATAATGACGATGATGATAATGATATTAATATCAATAATGTTAATGATAGCGTTAGCGGTAAGACGAAGTTTGTACTTGAGTCGAGAACCTCTCCAGACCGAAATTTTTGCAGCTGCATGCCATTCAAATTCAATTGAGAAAATAATCATGATGTAACCTGTAAATTCGAAGAACGAGGGGGGGTGGGGGGAGGGGTGATGGGGATCGAAGCAGAATTTGGAAGGAATAAATTAAATTCTCCGAGCCAACGGTTTTTTTGCCATTACAAAATGGAGCTCCGATGGAAGAGAGATGGACAATGCGAAATTTTCGTGGGTTATATATATATATATATTTTTTTTTTCTTTCTTTTGTTTTGCGAAAATGTGAAAAAGAATCGATATTGTTATGCAACGGTAATCATGAGGTATTCCACGGCGACTCACCTCACGGCTAATCATCTTTGAATGGTTGACTCAACATTTTTCATTTCACAATTTTTCACAATCATTATATATGAAAAACGAAGCGATGGCGTCAGCTTCGCTTTGGCCAACTCGTTTACGTATCTTCTTCTTCTTCTTCTTCTTTGTGGATGGCTCCGTCGCCTCTGCATATCAACTTGACTCGTGATCGGCTTGGGTGCGCGTCGTGACGCGTCGAGGGAACTTGTGCGCACGCTCCCCACCACCGAGGAACCGAACCGTTGTGGGCTCGCCGAGCGAGGAGAATATACAGCCCGCAACCGTTCGGGTCCTCGGTCGTGGGGAGCGTGCGCACAAGTCCCCTCGACGCGCCACGACGCGCAGCCGAGCTGATCACGAGTGAAGTTGATATACAGAGACATTGAAATATAGGTAGACCCATAGACATATAGATAATGGACTGCTGATGCCGTGGAAAAAAGTGTAATCGCCAAAGAGCGAGAGAACACGACGATTTGGCACCAGTCCTATATCTTTCTAGTGAATTTTGTCGGTCGAAATAATTTTCCGGAATTATTCCGACCAATCAGCTTCCATCAGAAAGAGATACAAAATGACGGACTACTTGCATACAATCTCTCCGTCTCTCTCTCTCCGCAGCGGGCGCCGGTAGCGCCGTCTCTGTCGCACTGCCGAGAAGAGTTGTCAAAAGCAATGCTGACACCATTTAAAGACGAAAAAACTCCTATATCATATATAACGTTTTCGATTTTTAACGCTCGCTATTTTTTTTCGGTATTTTCGCGAGGAAAAAAACTAAAACTATTGCTTCGGAACGAAGCGTCGAGCCAAGCTCTGTTTAGACACAAAAGTTTACATTTTTGTTTAGGGTATTGAGAAAAAAAAATTAATGGAAAAAATGAAATGAGTATTTTTTGTTTTATGCAATTTTTTTTCGGAAGTTATAGCTTCTTTTTTTGTCTCGAGAAAACGAGAAAAAGGGCTACAACGTATGAACGAAGCGATGATGATTTTATTTAACAAAATGAAATTATCATTTTTTTGTTTTGTGGAGTTGGCTGAGTCTCAGTGGAATTCCTCATACATATATATCCATATATATATATAAAATCTGTCGAGTGATAAAAACACTGTTTGGGCCCATCCGGGATACGATCAATGACTATGTTTCGCACGACATCCCCCATTCGACGATACGGCACCGACGATAAATTTAAACAACAAAAGAGGTTATAAACTTTTTAAAAACATTCAAAAACGACTTAGAATGAACTTATTCTACCTCGCTGCAATTGAACAACAACTTATGAATGATTATTCATTGGTTTTTCTTTACCACACGTGAGATACGCATAATTGGAATTTTCAATGACGTTAAATTGAATAACGAAACAAAAACAATAATGAAACTAAGCTTGATGGCAATATTTTTTGTTTGAAAATTATTGTTATCAAGAGGAATTGAAAGAGAAACATTTGGATGAATTGAGAAAAAAAAAATTATCTGTACAATTAATTTAAATTTGATGCGTGCCTGATGAAAAACATTGAGGGGCATTGACGATGAGGCTGGAGTCATCAAACGTCAACGAAATATTAATTAAATAAAATTTTTAATCATCGCGTAAGTTGATTACGCTTTTGCATTAAGGTACCACAAACATTACTGTCTACTGCCATGGTAATTTAGCATTTTTCCTTCGTTAATCACATTAAGAATTTTCTAATGGAAACAAACCTCGAAGCAGTTGGATGCGTTATTGAAGGGGCCATCGTCGCACGCCCTGATCGAAAAATTGATAATTCTGTTTCGACGAAAGACAAAAAGAAAAAAAAACCAATTAATTCCGTTACACAGCGACGTAAAACGAAAAACAATCTGATGGATAAATCGCCAGTCGCCAAGCACGAACGACTTTCAAAACGGAGTTTAAACGATTTGCGATACAATGATCGTGAGTGGGTAGATGGTACATATATATAGCAAGGAAAAAAAATGGTGCATATGTGTTTTTTCCACGAGAATGCGTGTCCGTGGTTGAAAACCAGCCTTACGTAGAGATCTGACTGCGTAATATATACCACACCAAGATTGATTTTTTTTTCTTTCGATAAATAAAATGTAATTGTATGTAAAATTATCGAAACTAATGATTAACATTTATGGATTCACGACGAATCATTTTTTTAAGGTCCGAACAAAGCGACACCGTGAACCGAATAATTTTTTTTTTTTTTTTTTTTTCAATTAAAAAAAACAACAATGACGTAACATTGCATTTGCCACTTTTGTTATTATTCATAAGTAATTTATATCTAGCGAAATCTCTTTCGTAACAAAAAAATTCATCTTTTGAATTCAAATTAGATAGAAAAGAAAAAAAATACATTCGTGAAAATCTTGAGTCACGGTCGAAAATGTTGCACAATCACATTTGTGACTCGGAGCCAATTATTGGGGTAATTAATAACGACGATAAATGAATTAGCGGCGAATTATGCACGGCGCGAAACCACTGTGCCAACGCAATCCGTTATTTTTTTTTTTTTTAATTTTTTATCGACGATAAAAACGACGCTAATCGCGAATTAAGAAAATTTGAAGAAACAAAAAACGAAACGAAAAGATGAAAGAAAAAAAAATTGTACAACGCGGAAGAAGAAAACATGTCCACCCTTCTATGATGTACATTATTATTTACTATAGTATATACATATATATATATATGAATGCTGATGGGTAATATTATTATTGTTATTATTATTATGACGATTATAGTAAATAGACGATTTTGATCGTTAAGCGATCTCGTAAAACGATTTTGATAATTCGGAATTCGTCGGTGTAATATTGTCCACTAAACGAATATATATATATATATATATATATATATATATATATATATATATATATCCCATATATATTAATATTATTAACGTATTAATTATGTGATATTGATTTTATTGAAAAAAAGTTTATTAATGTTAAAAGAAAAAAATTTAAAGAAAAAAAACAACAACCACAATAACAACAACAACCGACACCGAACAATACATTGTATTACGCGCGATCCCTTGTATACTCGATACGACAAAGATGAGAAAAAAAAACAACAACAAAAAAAAATGAGACGTGAATTACGAAAGTTTGTAAATAATTATTGCAACGGAGCTAGTGAGAAAAAAAAAGAATAATATTTAATCATCTCGTTTTTTCTATGTACCAAGTGTGTGCGGGTATGAATGTGTCTCCATCGATATACATGTACATACATACGCCTAATTATAATTTTCGTTTGTCTCGAACACGACAAAATCAATTATCGTGAAATTCGCAATACAATGCCCACCCCGTAGAACAATGTTTGTTTGTTAATTATTGTTATTATTTATTTTCGTCTCAAAAATCATTGAAAATCATTGTTAGAGACCTTGGGACGAAGAGAAAAATATGTATCGAATTAACACGGAGACCCACGGTGCCAAAAACGGAAAAAGTTCGACTGTCTTCCTGACCCGAATCAGCCAAAACGACGCGTTAGTCGCGAATAATGCGTTTGCATTCACTAGAAAGAAAATAAAAACACTTGCGTTAATTATTATTTGATTTATACAAACGATAAAGGCCTTCGGGATTTTGGGACAAATTTGCATGTGAAATTTCTAATCGCAGCTGGAACAACGAACAGGATGAAAATAAAATGAAAAAAAAAAAAAAACCATTGCAGGATGTTATATACCTACGTACATTAATTGTGACCGACTCGAATAATCTTGTGGACCGAAACAAGCATCGCAAAATGATAAGGGGAGAAAAACCAAATATATACGAAAACACAACTAAATATTCTTATCATTGCCATCGAATTACGATCGTTGTAGAGATTATCGTTAAGTATAATCGTTATAGACAACTCTACCGCATTCCATATCAAGACGTAGATAGGCGTATAGGCATCTCTTGGTCATCACTATGAAAATACCTGTAACGACTTATTGTACCGATAGTCTTATCGTGCCATTATAAATTGAGATTAAAAAAAGAAGAAAAAAAAACAACGGAAACAATTGAGCGAAAAACGAAGTAACGATTTATATTTAAAATACGAGATTTATTATCGAAATTATTATGTAGCTTGTGTACTCGTGAAGACAAATTTTCATTCCAAAGAAAACGAAAAAAAAAAGAAAAAGAAAGCTCATGTACTCGTGATGATTATTCATTTTTTATGCAACGCACATACACGCACACACACATACAGACGTACACACACACACACACACAAATGAGAAACCTTTGATCGAAATTCCGATTACATCGAAGGTACATATGTTATATTATAACTGTGGACCGAGAGACCTTGCCATTCGTTATCCGGCGACCTCTTCGGACAATTGTTCAATGTTGATGATTGCTCGAAGTGAAATTTCAATTTTTCGAAGATTCGAAAGGGAAGACAAATTATAGGATGAACGGGCGTAGGTCATATTTTTGAGATTTTATTTCGTTCCTTTGTTATTTCATTTTGATTATCAATTATTCGATAAAATCGATTTAATTTTTATTGTTTTTTTCCAAACTTTGTTTTTAAACATTGTTTTTGAATGTTACAATGATTTTTATTGAATTTACAATTTTTTTCCGATATTCGTTGATCATCGATATCTAGTATGTCGAGCTCTTATCCCCTTCTTCCTGCTGTGCTACAGCACCGATCCCGCTGATCGTGTGTGAAATATTCACAAAATCGTAAAAAAAAAATAATAATAAAATAAAAGGCAACCGCATTGTCGAATAACAAGAAAAATAAGAAAATCTTATTAATGAACGGTCACTCAGGAATAAAGTTATGAATATATTAAACGATTAACGATAATGAATATTTAACGATTATCGAACGACCTTTTGTAAATATGAATGATAATACAAATATATAAAAAGCAATTTTTTTATTAATAATTGCATGATTTACCCGTAAAAAATTATTCGCTATAGAGGAATGAAGGTATTGGTACATATCCGGTAAAAAAATGTCCCGATGAAAAATTTCGATATAAAACATTGTTATAAACATAAATTGATTCTGCATAAATAATTTTCAGCCAATCGTTGCCGCGGCATCATATGCGGAACATTCCGGGAATCTTTTACAAGTAAGTTTTGGTCAAAAATAAGACTAGAGCGATGGAAATCGAACTCCTTTACAATTTGACGTTTGAATCTGGGAGGAGTACCAGCACCACTGAGGCCTGTTATCCAAATTCCAAATAAACACGAATAATCGATCCGGTAATAATAAAATGAGGATCATATAATTTTTTTGTAACGAAGACATCTCGAATGGAATTTATTCAAATCGGTCGTGATCAAATCATAATATCTTCAGCACTTCATTTTTTAGTGCCGCAAGCTCACTCAATTTAGAAGAATACAATTATATCGAGATTGGGGCGACCGATTTGTGGATGACTCTCATTTCATTCTAGAGCCTACCATTTTCTCTAAGCCATAGTGAAATCGTTTGAACTTGACACTCAGCTGTTGGCAGCGAGAAAAATGCTCCTAACCGAGGCGTTTAAATCTGCGTTTAAATCTGTTCTCCGAAACGTGAAAAATTGAAGACTAGAGGTAAGACGTACGAACGCAAGCCTGAAAAACGTTCGCAAAAGTGTGTAAACTTGCAGGGGACTGAGCACCACAGAACTTCAAAGGTTACAAAGGTTACGATCATTTACGACCGTGATCGCACCTAACCAAATTCTGGTGCGACATGTCCAGCTGTGTCTGACCCTCTGACCTTTGGACAGAAAGCGAGTTTTTCAGAACACTGGGTATACAACCGACCGGTGGCGCCGCCAGAAATGGTGGTCCGTAACGGATCGAAAAAACCCGACAGTAAGGAAACAACGCCGAACCATCGAAATTCAGCTTCGTTTCAGAACCTGTGTGCACGACCGTGCGCTAACTTCATTTCGGTTCCCTTCGAAGTTCAGTGGTGCTCAATCCCCTGCAAGTTTACACACTTTTGCCAACATGTTCTAGTTCCCTACATGATCGAAATGTTCATTCATTTTCAACGAGGAGTAGCTTCAAATGAGGTTAGATAGTTTTTTATATATTCGATGTTTTCTACAGTTTTCTACATTATCGACGGAAAATACCGGGTATTTTACGTGACATGTCGAAAACCCTGGATATCAACATTTTACCAGAGATATGAGTAGAGAGATCTCCAGTGCCGTGTTAAAATTTTGTAACCTGAGCCGCCGGATTTGTCGGCCAGGGTTAACGGCGGTTCGTTGAAACGTTAGTACCGAACGATTTCGACCAGACGTCGTGGCGATCGCCTCAATATAACGGGTCGGGCTCAACGCTTGAGTTCGTGCTAAGTTACGACGGCTCTACCTTTTTTCTACAGCGATTTAAGGCGATGGACGAACGCCGAGTGCGAGAGAGACGTGCCATCAGCGATCGCTGCGGAGCGACGGAGATGGAAGTTATGTAGACTTAATCTAACGATTGATTCGCATGGGGACGCTCTTGCATATGTCTTTGGTAACCGGATTTTCGTTTGTAGTAGAAAAAAATGGTTTTTTGATAAAAAAAAAAAATTTTGACGAAAATCGATGGGTCGGGAAAATTGATTCTTATGCGTTTATCTTCAAGAGTTGGGTGTGAAAAGGTTTGTAGTGAACGTCGTTTCATTTGTAACCAAGCCAAAAAAAAGTTTTTCGGACTTTTTAAGGTTTTTAGACCCCCAATTTTGACGAAAATCCAATCCAACGGTTCATTCACATGGGGATGGCTCTGTATACTTGATCCAACGGTTGATTTACATAAGGATGGCCTCGTATATGTCTCTGGTAACCGAATTTTCGTTTGTGGTGGAAAAAAAATGGTTTTTATATAAAAAAAAAAATTTTACGAAAAAAAAAAAATTTTCACCGAAAATCGATGGGTCATGAAAATCGATTCTTATGCGTTAATCTTGTAGAGTTGGGTGTGAAAAGGTTTGTAGTGAACGTCGTTTCGTTCGTGGCGAAGCCGAAAACAATTTATTCGGACTTTTAAAGGTTTTTAGACCCCCAATTTTGACGAAAATCCAATCCAACGGTTCATTCACATGGGGATGGCTCTGTAGACGTGATCCAACGGTTGATTTACATAGGGATGGCCTCGTATATGTCTCTGGTAACCGAATTTCCGTTTGTAGTGGAAAAAAAATGGTTTTTATATAAAAAAAAAAAATTTTTTTTACGAAAAAACAAATTTTTTTCACCGAAAATCGATAGGTCATGAAAATAGATTCTTATGCGTTAATCTTCTAGAGTTGGGTGTGAAAAGGTTTGTAGTGAACGTCGTTTCGTTCGTGGCGAAGCCGAAAACAATTTTTTCGGACTTTTTAAGGTTTTTAGACCCCCAATTTTGACGAAAATCCAATCCAACGGTTCATTCACATGGGGATGGCTCTGTATACGTGATCCAACGGTTGATTTACATAGGGATGGCCTCGTATATGTCTCTGGTAACCGAATTTTCGTTTGTAGTGGAAAAAAAATGGTTTTTACATGAAAAAAAAAATTTTTTTTACGAAAAAAAAAAATTTTCACCGAAAATCGATGGGTCATAAAAATCGATTCTTATGCGTTAATCTTGTAGAGTTGGGTGTGAAAAGGTTTGTAGTGAACGTCGTTTCGTTCGTGGCGAAGCCGAAAACAATTTATTCGGACTTTTAAAGGTTTTTAGACCCCCAATTTTGACGAAAATCCAATCCAACGGTTCATTCACATGGGGATGGCTCTGTAGACGTGATCCAACGGTTGATTTACATAGGGATGGCCTCGTACATGTCTCTGGTAACCGAATTTCCGTTTGTAGTGGAAAAAAAATGGTTTTTATATGAAAAAAAAAAATTTTTTTTACGAAAAAAAAAAAATTTTCACCGAAAATCGATGGGTCATGAAAATCGATTCTTATGCGTTAATCTTGTAGAGTTGGGTGTGAAAAGGTTTGTAGTGAACGTCGTTTCGTTCGTGGCGAAGCCGAAAACAATTTTTTCGGACTTTCTAAGGTTTTTAGACCCCCAATTTTGACGAAAATCCAATCCAACGGTTCATTCACATGGGGATGGCTCTGTATACGTGATCCAACGGTTGATTTACATAGGGATGGCCTCGTATATGTCTCTGGTAACCGAATTTTCGTTTGTAGTGGAAAAAAAATGGTTTTTACATGAAAAAAAAAATTTTTTTTACGAAAAAAAAAATTTTTCACCGAAAATCGATGGGTCATAAAAATCAATTCTTATGCGTTAATCTTGTAGAGTTGGGTGTGAAAAGGTTTGTAGTGAACGTCGTTTCGTTCGTGGCGAAGCCGAAAACAATTTTTTCGGACTTTTTAAGGTTTTTAGACCCCCAATTTTGACGAAAATCCAATCCAACGGTTCATTCACATGGGGATGGCTCTGTATACTTGATCCAACGGTTGATTTACATAAGGATGGCCTCGTATATGTCTCTGGTAACCAAATTTTCGTTTGTGGTGGAAAAAAAATGGTTTTTATATAAAAAAAAAAATTTTACGAAAAAAAAAAATTTTTCACCGAAAATCGATGGGTCATGAAAATCGATTCTTATGCGTTAATCTTGTAGAGTTGGGTGTGAAAAGGTTTGTAGTGAACGTCGTTTCGTTCGTGGCGAAGCCGAAAACAATTTATTCGGACTTTTAAAGGTTTTTAGACCCCCAATTTTGACGAAAATCCAATCCAACGGTTCATTCACATGGGGATGGCTCTGTAGACGTGATCCAACGGTTGATTCACACAGGGATACCCTTGTATATGTCTCCGTGTAATCGAGTTTTCGCTTGTAGTAGAAAAAAAAAAGATTTTTTAATGAAAAAAAAATTTTAGGAGCGCTATTGCCGATCCCGGTCGAGTCAACATGATCTCTCCGTCTCCCTCGCTCTGCAGCGAGCACCGATAGCGCTGTCTCTCTCGCACTTTCAGTGATGTACATTACGAAACGCTTGAATATCGCTGGAGGAGAACAAAGAGCCATCGTAACGCGGCAACAGATCGAGGGTCGTCGAGAGTCGCGCGTCCCACCCGTTACAAGCTGCGGTGACGGCATTTCGTCGCATTTGCCAATGACTCCCGCTAGTCGGCGCACGCCGACGGTGGTCACGACGCTCGCCTCAGGTGAGCCACGGCGAGAGACCTCACTGGAGATCTCTCTACTTATCTCTCTACTCTCTCTACTTATTTTACCCAACCTCGTTGCTTCTTACGTTCCGTTGATTGGTGTTGTACGACGTTCGGTTGGCCGAGGGGCCAGTGGGAGGGCGCTGCGAGCTGCGAATGCTCCGATCCGACATTCGTGGACATTCGCAGACATTCGTGCTGTTGCTCTCACGAGACTGGGTTCGTCGTTGATTTTTTGGCTACTACGCTTGAGACCGTCGAACAACGACAAAATCGCGTATCCGTACATCAAAATCACCGACCAACTGTCAAATGACAATAGATCATTATCGCGAAGATAAAAAATTTCCAAAGTTGTAATGGCAGCGGAAATAAAACCCGCTCCGGGTGTAAATAACGAAAAATTCAGCACGAGCCGTAAACCAATACTTTTGTCAAAGTTGGAGGGATGCAACGACGATGTAAACGCAGCGATAATCATCCCTCGGGAGGACGGTGTGATAAGTGTTTGCGATGACAGGTAGAACGACATTTCGATCATATGATTTGTAAAGTACACGTATATGCGATTATTCGTCCATCGCGATCAGTCGTAATTAACGTGAGAATCATGGCTGCAAGTTATTTGTTTTTTCTTTCTTTTTTTTTTTTTTTTTTTTCAATATTGTTTATCGTTGAATTTCGGATTTTGCAATATGTCACTGGATGCGTTAGCTGGTACAAAACTTGATGGGAATTTGGCTTTTAAAATTTTCATCGATTGGTGGAAATTGTTATTGTGTTAAATAAATGTTTTGTCGCAGAACTGTCAGGGTATGGCTCAAACGAGATTCCGGCCAATATTGGCCCAGCGTTTGTCAGTACATGGCAGCGGGCGCGACCGCGCTTCATTACTCGGTCGATTCCAGACAGCTGTTTGTCGGACTTGAAAACGGACGAATAAACGTGAGTTCGACGAGTTTGTCGACGATGTTGTTGGACGTAAGACTTTTTGAACCTATTAACTTTGAACGGATTGGCAGGAATTTTTGTTGGAACAAGACTACAATCGCATGACCGCGATGCGCGAATATCCGGCTCATCAAGCCAGAGTTTCCGGAGTTATATTCGCCGCTTCTTGCGAATGGGTTCTCAGCGTCGGTCGGGACAAACAGTTTCAATTGCATTCGTCCGAAACCGGTCACAAACTGGGATCTTACGGAAAAGCTAGCAACAGTTATGGCTACGCCGACAGTTGGTACACCGCTCTGCAGTATCCTTTTACAACTTGTTTGGATCACGTTTCCTGTTTTTTTTCTTCTTTGCTTCCTAATCGAGCTTCCTCGTGCAGCTTCCTCATATTTCGCGTTGGAAATTTTGTTTTCTTTTTAAAATCTTCATTTTGTGGTGTTCGGAATTTGCCATAACGTCGAGAAAACAAATTCGGAGGAAATGTCCAGATATTTGCGTATGTGTATGTGTTTAATGAATTCTCAAACAAGTAATGTTTTTGTTTTTATGATTTGAAAATCGTTCGAGGATAAAAAAAAGATTGCAAAATGTTATTCCAATATCAAAAACATTTTATGGAATACGAAATAACACAAGCGATTTGATAAATTCTCAAAAGTAGTAATTGTCGAAACATCGGCTGCAAGATGTAAGAAAAAATTCGTTATCGTCTGTGTGAAACTTGACTGTCAAAAAGATTCGACGAGCAATCGAAACACGCGTTCATCGGTGATTTTGGTGGAGAAATAACCATGTTGAAGGTGGACGCAAGTTCGATCACGCTGATCACCAGTCTTTCGGCTCATAGCGGAAGCATCAGAACCTTGGCGTGGGACACGGAGAAGCAATTGTTGTTTTCCGGAAGTTTCGATCAAAATATACGAGTTTGGGATATCGGAGGACGCGAAGGCGTTGCCTATGAACTTCACGGTCATCGGTGAGTCGATCGTATCTCGAAAAAAATGTATTCGTCGATTGTTACACAGGCCAACAGCAACAACGTCAACAAAAATTCGAGACAAGTGACAACACATTCTTTTAGCCTTTTTTCCCCCGTAGAACGCGAATCTGGCTTCGAAAACATTAGATTCTGGTATGCTCTGGTATGCAAAAAAAAAAAACTCGGTCAAAAGACCCAAATTAAAACATTTTCAACCATTTTTGCTAACTCATAAAAAAAAACGCGAGCCAATAAAACTTTCTAAATTGGGTGAAATTAAAGCTCTTTGGTCTGTGTTATTCATTTATTTATGTTATCGAAATTTTTGTACTTTCTTCAGCAACAAAGTCACCGCGCTTTGTTACGCGAGTGCCGAACGAATATTGTTGTCCGGGGGCGAAGACGGAGTAATCGTTTGCTGGAACATGGCTTCGCAGAGACGCGAAGCCGCTGTTTGGGAAGAATCCGATACCTGCCAAGTGAGATTTAAAAGCACTCAACGAACGATAAAAAATAACATTATTTTTCGTCGATATATATATATTTTTTTACACCTCAAAATAAAAGAGTAGTATTTTTTCTTCAATTTTAAAAAAATTACATTAATTTTACAAAAATTAAAAAAAAAAAAATGTTTGCAGAATTGCGGAAGACCTTTCTTCTGGAACATGCGAGCTATGATGGATCAGCGTCAACTGGGATTGAGGCAACATCATTGCCGTCATTGCGGTCGTGCTCTTTGCGCTCGTTGCACGACTCAACGACTGCCGATACCATCTATGGGTTTCGAATTTGAAGTACGAGTGTGCGACCAGTGCCACATTCAACTCAAAGCCGGGGAGTCAGTATACAATCGTTGATACATTTTCATCTTCCATATTTTCGTGCGAATCAATGGGAACACCAGTTTTTTTTTTCTTCTATATTTCATACAATTGAGAGTCTGTTGAATTTAGTTATAAATTCAAAGTCATTCTATGTTTTATTCAATACTAAATGTGTACTCTCTTCCCTTTGATGACTTTACGAACTCGTTTGGGCATGGAATCGATTAATTTCTGGCAGCTGTGCATAATCCTCTCATCCTTGTATCACACTTGAATCACGGGTTCTATCTTCATAGTTTTTGTCGTGCAGTCCATTTTTTTGTAATCTGGCGTTGTCCATGGCCTACAGATTGTCGATAGGATTAAGATCCGGTTAGTTTCCAGGCTGATCCAAAAGGGTAGACCTCCCTTCTCCGTGAAATATTTCGGCATGACCTTGGAAACGTGACGCGGGGATGAGTTTTGCTGTAAAGTCGATACATCGACATCTTTGAACCTTTTTCGAGTTCAGTGACTAAATTTGACTCCAACATTGTCTTTTATTTATATCTGATGATCTAGCCTTCAACTGGTACCCATTTTTCAGTACTCATACATGAAAAGACAGTGCAGTGTTAGTCATGTCAAGAATTATAAGAAATTCCATTTGTTCACATCAATTCGCACAATACTGTATAATCGTCGTTTTCCATTTATTTTTCATTTATACATTTTTTTATGTAACAGACAAGCATCACTGGCATCGTTTCACGACGCGAAGCACAGCGTCACGGCAATGGATCTCGACGTTGCACGAAGAAAGTTGCTGACCGTCGGTCAAGACAGAGTCATCAAAATTTGGGACATCACAGCTCTTCTACAATAAAAAATTTAAAAACGAAAGAAAGTAAAGGCCCTCCCGTTACGTTTTCCGATCGAACGAAAAAATCATGCACTCAAGTCTTAAAACGGGGGGGGGGGGGGAATTATCGTACCGACGACGAATCAAAGACAACGCGAGATATTGAAAAAAAATAATAATAATAATAATGATAAATAAATTTAACGAACTTAAGAATTAAAAAAAGGGAGGAGACCAAAATGAATAACGTAAAATACTAACGCTGTGTATCCAACTCTGAGCCTACGCGCGTGATCGCGTCCAATAACACGTCTGATTACTGGCGCATCAATTTGCTTTGCACGATATTGAAACCAATTGTAAAAAAAAAACGGACGAAGAAAAAAAAATTTCAAGAAAAAGGAAGGAAAAAAAACATGCATTGATATCGCGATTTGAGAAATTAACGTGTATCGCGAACGAACGAAACGTGGGTCGTAAATGTCGGAAAAAATATATACACGATCGGCCGGATGGTCGCCGACCTCTTACCGCGCGCCCGAACAAAAACGAGTCGCGACTTTGAAAAATGGTAGTTCCGTCACAAATGAAGCTACCGATTTTTCACAATAATCGTTAGAAAGCTTATCAAATTCTGTGTCGAATGGACCCTCGTTGAGTCAATTTGGACCACTGTATTCCGAATTATCACCCGAAGTGGTAAAAAAAAATACATAATTCCAATTGTGACAGAAATTCATACCTCAACTTTGACTCTTGATCGAAGCTAAGGCATTTTTTTCCAGTCGGAAAAAAATCAAAAACCATCTTCAAGACTTCTGCCGTCGATCCATTAAAAGGAAAAAAGTAAAAAATCTTAACGTGTCCGGCACTCAACGGTTTGACACAGAATTCGATAAGCTATTGTAAAAAATCTGTAGTTTCATTTTTGACGGAGTTATCATTTTTTTTCAAAGTCGCAACTCGTTTTTTGTGGGGTACACGGTAAGTGATCTGATACCATCTGGCGGTAGTGTGTATGCATGATATAAATAGAGAATTAAAAAAAACAATTCGGCTAGATTGTCGTAGATCCAAATTCTTTACAGAATATTCATCCTCCATTGGGGTATACATACCATAACTGTATATTTGTAAATGGTGTAATTTTTGCAAAGGATATCCAATATTTTCGTCTCACCCGTGTTTCAAAAGTCACACGTTATTCTTAATCGAACGACCGAAAAATAATACGATCAAAGGGTTTTTTTCTTATCAACAACAACAAAATGCCGTGGCTTCGGGTTTCCGGTGGCGGGTTAGGAGGGGATGGCACGATGGAGAGAGGACATTTTGTGTGCTTTCAAACGAGTCAAGTAAGTCGTATTAATGGCTCTTTCACATTATTGTTTTTTTTTAATTCTTCGTCCCAACAATACGAATGACTCGTTGTGTATATAATAATGTAACGAATTTCGCCACGAAGTTTGTCCATCTGAAACATTCAACATCGATTTTTTACAATTAAACTAGTATAAAATTAATTCGTGGAGTGATTCGTGAAAAAATGTCAGGATCGTTGGTTAGAATTTTTTTTTGTCGCGTATTTTGGCGTGGAAAAAATTAATCGTCGTACGACGTTTTTATCGTCGGGATCAACGACTTTCGTTCGAAAAACGCTGATGGAGACGTGTTATCGTCGAATGATCACGACGCCCGATTATTCAACGCAATTAATGTGCGTGCGTTGCATCGATCTCCTTCGTTTTTGTTTTTTTTTCTTCTATTTTTTTTTATTGCTGTCCAGCGGAGAAAGCGATGTATAAACGAAACATCCCGTATCGCACTAGTCTCAACATTGTTAACCCTAGATTTCTAAGTCGGGGTAACTCGTTACCCCAGCGGAGTTTCAAAAATGTCATTTTCAATTCATCAGCGATTTTTTTAGCGCTGCAAATGTATTTTTATCTGAATGAAATTCTGAAAATCGAAAAAAAAAATTGCCCCCATCTGTTCTTTATTGTCTGAGTAATAGATCGGTGCGTGTGAGAAGCGTCTCGAGTAATTAGGCAACAAAAGGGAGACCAAAACAGTTGTGGGGCAACGGGTTACCCCAGGCGATTTAGTATTCTGGGGTTAAACCCTAACATTGCATTCTTCGCGTACGACATTCCGATTGTTAATTTTATCGGCGAATTTGCCGAACAATGTCCAAGACATTGTCCGAATGAATTTGTTAATCATTAGCTGGCAAACTGGGGCCAAAAATTCCCCAAGCAAAATAAATCCTAATTCGAAAATCGTACTCATGATATTAGGCTATGGTTTTTTTTTCTAAAAATAGATTATTTCGAGACTATCCAGTTCAATTTTCAGATCAAAATAATGAGAAATGGGAAAGTTTTGATTTTTTTTTTTGGTAAAAATCGTCAATTTAGCGGTTTTTTCTCCTTCAACATTTTTTTTTTTTCGAAGTTAATATTAAATTTGAACCAAATAACCTGTGGCACCTCTTGAAGGGAGCATCAAAGAATATATGAGAATTTTCCCAAGTCAGAAAAATTAATCAGTTACTTGGAGCGAACCTTTTTGTGACTTGGGGTCGAAAAAAACCCCTGTATGCCGTCTATGTTATACCCCGACTAAGGATTAATGGAAAAAGAAAGAAAAAAATTACAACGACACCAAGAAATCGTTTAACACTTAATTACGTTTTGTTTGCACGATTTCGACTGTGTTTAACTTTGTTTCGTGTAATAGTGGCAATGCGCGCTTCCATAGTTATAACAGTTTCCATACCTACACGAAACGGATGAAGATATTTGAAGAAAACAAAAAAAAACCACGGTTTCAACCATGAGATAACTGATCGTGAATGTGTGTGTGTCACCTGTTGCGTGGATAACGTATATATTAGGATGGGTCAAAAAAATCGACTATTTTTTTTTTTACTTCTTTACCCGATAAGTAGGTTTCTAGACACCTTTAGATAATTCACAGCAAATTTGAGCTTTTTATTTAAATGTTAAGATCCTCCGCCACGCAGTTTTTCATTTTTTTTTGCAGTATCAGAAGAAAAAATTCATATCGCTCTATCAACTGATATTTTGAGATAGCCCTCCTTCTATACTCGTAGGAAATTGTCCGCTCTACAAAAAAGATCTCTTACAATGTTTTCGTAAACCTCACTGTTTTGAAGATATTTACGGTTCAAGTTTGATCATTTTTAGACAAATTCCTGTTTTTCTTATGAATTTTGTAACTCGTTAACAAAAAATCATTATGGAAGGCGCAATGCTTGGTTTTGTAGAATTTGCGCTGCTCTACAAAAATGGTCTCTTATGAATATTCGATTGAATTAAGCGTTTCAAAGATATTCATCGTCGAACTTCAATGCACGCCAATTTTAACAGTTTTTGATTAATAATTCGGAAAATTTTAATTTAATTTATGATTTTCAGGGAAATTTATACAAATTTGAGTTTCGATCGTAAGATTAACTGTTATAGAAGTTCTTTGTTCTAAAATTTATTTGAAACTTTTGTTCTGATAATATTTTTATAAATTTTATCTCTAATAATTTAAAATGACGATCGTGATGTTGTTTTATTTTAAAGCGTGTGTTCAGAACGTAATTCAAAACTTTTTTGTACATAGTATACATAGAATTTTTCGTTTTAGGGGATTTTTGCTTTGAATTCCATCAGAATCTAATTAGAATCTAATGGAATTCAAAGCAAAAATCCCCTAGAACGAAAAATTCTATGTATACTATGTACAAAAAAGTTTTGAATTACGTTCTGAACACACGCTTTAAAATAAAACAACATCACGATCGTCATTTTAAATTATTAGAGATAAAATTTATGAAAATATTATCAGAACAAAAGTTTCAAATAAATTTTAGAACAAAGAACTTCTATAACAGTTAATCTTACGATCGAAACTCAAATTTGTATAAATTTCCCTGAAAATCATAAATTAAATTAAAATTTTCCGAATTATTAATCAAAAACTGTTAAAATTGGCGTGCATTGAAGTTCGACGATGAATATCTTTGAAACGCTTAATTCAATCGAATATTCATAAGAGACCATTTTTGTAGAGCAGCGCAAATTCTACAAAACCAAGCATTGCGCCTTCCATAATGATTTTTTGTTAACGAGTTACAAAATTCATAAGAAAAACAGGAATTTGTCTAAAAATGATCAAACTTGAACCGTAAATATCTTCAAAACAGTGAGGTTTACGAAAACATTGTAAGAGATCTTTTTTGTAGAGCGGACAATTTCCTACGAGTATAGAAGGAGGGCTATCTCAAAATATCAGTTGATAGAGCGATATGAATTTTTTCTTCTGATACTGCAAAAAAAAATGAAAAACTGCGTGGCGGAGGATCTTAACATTTAAATAAAAAGCTCAAATTTGCTGTGAATTATCTAAAGGTGTCTAGAAACCTACTTATCGGGTAAAGAAGTAAAAAAAAAAAAAGTCGATTTTTTTGACCCACCCTAGTATATATGTATATTTAAAAAAAAACTTGCTCGTGCGGGCTTCTCGTATTATTGTAAGCAAAAAAAAAACGTTCACCGATTGTACGCCAAAACCCGGATGTCGTTGATTACATACATATAGTATATACGTATATACACATGCATATACATATATATATATATATATATATGTATATATTTATATATGTATATGGATATTTATCGTGTATCGAAGTCTGGACAAAGAGGTGTACTTGTTAATCGTAAGCTAAATCAGTAATGTATTGTCACTGATGAAAAATATATGACGTTATCACGTGTAATATCCGATCGATTGGTTTTCGGTGTCGACGAATCAGACGCGCAAGTAATCTTATAAGGTTTCCGTTGTTTTTTTTTAGATTTCCTCTCTGAAGGTACGGAACTCTAAAAAGTATGAGTCTCAAGGGGATGGAATACATCACGCAGTGTTGGAGAGACAGCGCTATCGGCTCAGGTTGCGGAGCGAGAGAGAACGAGAGAGTGTATGTGGCCCTAGAGTGGTCCTCAGCAAGGGTCATTTTTGAATTAGAATCGCGTAAACTCCCACATTGGTTCCAAATAATTAAAAAGAAAAAAAATAGCGTAGTCCCCCTAACGTATCCCAATATTTTCCATGACTATGGAATTTTAACTATTCGAAATTATATGCCTTTCGATAGCCTTTCGATTTTTTCAGGCCGGTAGTCACAGACGTTGCTTATTCTTAAATTGAACTGAAGCATGAGCTTGAAGCGACCCATTGGCCGAGTAACGTCTTGAGTCATGGTTAAGGCGGACTTAAGAATAAGTAACGACTGTGTCGAATTGCTAGTTACACGGTCGATTTTTACCAATGCCGGGTGTATAATAACCGGTTACTAATAACCCGGCATCATGTTTAGGGTTGGTCCCGAATTTTCAAAGTTCGAATAACGGCGCAATCGTTTTTCCATCGAATTAACGTCAATCGTGCGATCAAGATGAGCTTTGACAAGATTAATGGTTTCATTTCATCAGGATCATCCGCAGTCACGAAAATTGAATGATAATATAAGAGGAGCAAATTAACAACGTTTTATCATACGAATATAAGATACACGTTCATTCGATAATAAAAAATTATTGCTCCATGTTATTTAATCGAAGAACAAGGCCACCCCTAAAAATGGTCAGATTGGGCTCAACTTTCTGCAGGATTCTACGAATGCAACATACTTTGGAGTAAATGAGGGCCGCCGAAATCGGAGGAAAATGTTTTTTTTTCTTTCGAGCCACCCTAATATATATATATATATATATATATATATATATATATATATATATATATATATATATATATATATGTGACGTTCCCCGAGTTAAGGGACCCCAGTAATTTCGGCAAACTTTTCGAGAGCGCTTGTATCCACGCATTCGCTGAGCACCTTAATGACAATTCGAATTCGTCAAATAAAGCATAATTTTCTCTCCGAAGAATGCGAATTGTCATTACGTCACACATTTATACATATATTATATATTTCTTTTTCATATACATATCGGTACATAAAAAACATATAATAAATAGATGCGACATAGCCGAGATGGTGATAATGTTAGGCCCGGATGGTAACTCGTCGAAGTACCGTAAAATGATGGCACGGGGGAATGTTTGACGGCAGCAACAGCGGTGCCGGTAGCTCGAGTATCTCGTCGTTGGGTCAGTCGCCCGACGTCGGTTTATCACGACGTACCTGGTCCCCGCGTCGTGTTCGTCGGTCCGTTTGTTTCTCCCTCCCCCCCCCCTTCGCCCCGCGGGCGCCCATACGTGAAAAAAAAAAACGAATCGAACGGAAACGCGTTGGAAAACGTGAACCGGTACGCGTTTCCTCCGGCTATCCATAGGATCGCAGCCTCCCCGCCCCCCGCCCCCCCTCTCTGCCCGCGCCGGTCCCCGAAGACCGACGTTCGGGTTGCGCGCGCGCGCGCTACTGCCACGGTCGCGTGAATCCCATTGGGCCCTACGGAAAATCGTTGTGCGCATACGGTTCGCGCGCACCGGTCCTCCTCCACCTCTTCGCCCCCCTCCTCCCCCCACCCCACGACGCGTTCTCGCCCGACTGCGACCGAAATCATCCGAGCGTACGTGTTAATGTGCCGGTCACCGTGGCCCGTGCCGAGACGGCCTGACACATCCTCCGTGAACACAATTCTCCCGTAATTCGAACTATTCCTTATTTTCTTATTCTTTTATTTTTATTTTCATTTTCCTTTATTAAAAAAACAATTCGATTCATTGTTTGTTCGTTTATACGAATTGAAAAAAAAAATGTGCAACGAACGTCAGTGAACGTTGTTTACGTGTTATTTGACTTGGAGTTTTTTAAAGTCGTGTGCTCGTTTATTTTCATTTCTTCGTTCTCATTTTATATAGTTGTGAGAAAAGTATATAATTCGGTGACGATCTAGTTTCTTTTTATTTTATTTTATATACATATATATATGTGCGGGAGTTAGTGAGAATAAGGTTGTGTGATACGTGGTTGCGTTATGAGACACGTAGTCGCGTCTTCGTCGGGCGACTGACTCCCCGCGAGTCACCGTCTCTCTCGCTCCCATTCTATCTGTGGGTGACTCCTGGGCCACAGGTATTTTTTTCGATGGAGAACTCTGATCACGGAATTTAGTGTGTGTGTGCGCGTGTGTGTGTGTGTGCATGTGTGTGCGTGCACCAACGCTACTCAACGTCATCAATTCGTTTTGTTTTGTTTGTTTATTTTTTTTTAACGCAACGAGGCGTGGAAAAAATAAGTTTTCGTCATCACGATACCTGTTCGTTATCGGTGTTTCTACTCACTCGCACAAGGTACGTGATTGTCGTAGTGGTTTTGTTTCTTTTTTGTTTTCGACGTAGATATATGAATGAATAAATGAAATATTGTTTTTCATCGTTTTTTGGAGTGACACCTGTGCCGAGAGGCACGTCGACGCAGCAGCCCCCCCCCCCCCTCCCTGTGGGCCACATCGGTAACGTCGATCGTACCTGCTCGCACGCTATGGCGGCAGAAGAAAAACAGAAAACGAAAAAAAAAACACCCGATAGAAGAACCTCATGCAGAACGATAGTCAAATATAATTATTAAGGTGGTCGTTGAAAATAAAATCCTCGGCGTCGGCCCATATAAAGTTAGTTTATGATGAAACAAAACGTGGACATTTTTATTTTTGTAAAAAAAATGATCATAACAGGTGCCGAATCATGATCGAATTCAGACTTTTGGATAAAATTTCAGTTTTTTGACAATATCTCGTGAAATATGCAGATTATGAGAAAAAAATATTAGACTCATCGTATAGGAAATTAGATCTTCTATGAACCAAAAGGTTGGAATAATTTTTTTCCGAAAAATGTGTATACAGATACATTTCGAAAGAAAAAAAAAAGTTCGTAGCGTTCATGTAATTTTTTAATAAGCAATTCAATAACACGAAGGTAACCTCGTACGAATCATCGAGAACAATGTTCTTCCAGATCACGGAGGTAACCTCCAACTTTCGACGGTTCGTACGAGGTTACCTTCGTGATATTGAATTGCTTATTGAAGAATTACATAAGCTTCACGAACGTTTTTTTTATTTTTTCGAAATATCTCTATGAATAAACATTTCTCGGGAAAAATTTATTACAACGTTTTTTATAGAAAATTTAATTTCCTGTTAAATTATTCCAACAGTTTTTTTTTTCTTATGCTTCGAAGAAAACCGCAATTTTATCGAAAGAATTGACTATGATCGTAATTCGGCACCTGTTTCTAACATTCATTTACAAAAATAATAAAGTTCTCGTTTTTTTTATACAAAAGAAAACTTTCTATGGGAGGACGCTAAACATTTAATTTTTAACTACCACCCTCATATATGTATATAAACCCATTCGTTAGGAATTTCATCGGTCGTACTCCATCTTTTTTTTATTCATCTTCATTTTGTTATCGAATTTTTATCGTTGATTCATCTTTTTTTTTTTTGTTTTTATTATTTCTTTTTTTTAATACGATGTTTGAAAATACGCTGGAGTTTGATAACGTAGGGAAATTATTTTTTCATTGTCCAGACGTTTGAAAAAAATGTGCAGACGAATCTCAAATGGTTTATGAGCATTTTTCGGTTCATGGAACTCTCGGCACGAGAACTTTGTGGCTCGGTGCGTAATACGATTTCCTAACAATTATAACCCCTCCAGCCCCCCCCCCCCCCCCCGCCTCGCCCTACCGGTGTATCACGGAACTGCGGGGAATTTTGCGACGCGAACCGGATTATCGCGCGCGGTGGACGAGTCGCGCGCGCGACGCTGACCGAAGCCCCGTGAGCAGCGGCTTGACGCGTGCAATGTATGTACATATATGCGTGCGTGTATGTGTGGCGGCTCGCGCGCGCGCGCGAGCGACTCGGCGCATTGCTGATATATCAGGTGCGGATGGCCCGAGAAGCAACGGTTCTTCGATGGGTTACGAGAAATGTCGTTCGCCGAAAAAAAAATAACACGTCAATGGGCGATGGAATTGAACGGAAGGGAAAGAAAGAAAGAAGCAGAACGAGAGAGGAACCAAAAGGAATAGAATGGGTTATCCATTCGACGAAATTGTAATTTTAGGTCGAGTTATCATTTAATAGAATTTTTATTTTCGATTAGATTATTATTTTTGATGAATTTTTAATCTTGGTTCGTGTTATCGTTTAATGAAATAGTGATTTTTCGTTAGATTATCGTTAAATGAAATTTTTCTAGTTGCCGGTTGGGTTATCGTTTAATGGAATTTTTATTTCAGATTGGATTATCATTTCTGATGAATTTTGTTATCTTGGTTTGTGTTATCATTGAATTAAATTGTGATCTTTTGATGGATTATCATTCTTATGAAATTGTAGTTTAACGTTGAGTTATTATTCAATTCAATTTCTGTTGTTATTGTTTGAATTATCATTCAATGGA
This sequence comes from Diplazon laetatorius, assembly GCA_963662125.1. Lineage (NCBI taxonomy): Eukaryota > Metazoa > Arthropoda > Insecta > Hymenoptera > Ichneumonidae > Diplazon > Diplazon laetatorius. The sequence goes on along the minus strand of OY759155.1, from coordinate 11,442,186 downwards.
TTTTTGATTTTCCATTAGATGATCATTTCTGATGAATTTTCAATCTTGGTTTTGTTGAATCAATATTTAATGAAATTTCTATTTTTTGTTATTATCGGTTATCACGTAATGAAATTGATAATTTTACAAAACTTTTTCGAACTGATAATCATGATTGATTATCATACGAATATATCTCAAAGTTCTGCAATAATGATGAATAATTGCGATTGTAAAAGAGTTTATCATGTATATGCCATCGAATGGATCACCATCGTTTGACATAGAGAAAGAGGGAAGAGGATGGATTAACATTCAACGAAAACATCTTGCTTACTCAATACATTTTTTATTATCAGCCTACAATTGAATAAGATATAATATAATGTATAATATAATTGGCAAAAAGACGAAAAGAAATAATTGTTGATTAATAAAGGAATCAAACAAAAAAAGACGGTGACTTCAGTCATGTAGTCATCACGCGCGGTTATCACACGTTTACCGATTTCGTTTCTGATAACACGCACGGGTTTATCTAATTGCGACAGACCCAAAGGCAAACAATGGCGCGGTTATATTAGAAGATAAGAAAAACTAAAATTTCAATGTCTCCTCAAATTTCAACGCCTCAGTGAATTTTCAACAAATGTATCCACGAGATTGAGCACGGCCAGTGAAATATTTTTCAATTGGCAGAGGTTGAAAATTCGAAATTTCGAATTCCCATAAAATCCGATCCGATCGGCCGATCTTGAACAAATTCCATATGCATCACGACTGAATGATATTTCACAATTGTAAAGAATTAGGGTTCGATTGGTCCATGCTAATTGTAGTCAGAGCGACAAAGTTGATTTTTCAGAAAAATTCAAAACATCATAAAATCCGAACCTATCGATGGACTCGGCTCAAATTCAATACGAAATATCTATGGCAGGGATGGGCATTCATTCAATGAAAATGTAATTTAAATACTTCCAAAAACAAACAACTGTGATTAATTATCATGTATAAATAAATATTTTCATGTTTCCGTAATAATTATCAACAATTTACGTTAATTATTTTTTTCGAATGAATTTAAATATTTAATTAAATCCATTAAAATCCATTTTAAAAGAAAGAGTTTTTTTTTATCTCTCCTAAAGAAAAATTCGGTTAGTACAATCAACTACAAACGATTCTCCATGTGAATCAAGCGGTAGATTCGAGTTCCGTCAAAATCGGCGGATGACCGTTTTTTAAAGTCCCATAACTTTTTTCGGGCTCAACTACAAACGAAAAACTTGTCACTACAAACAACTACATACCTTAATGTTTATGATTGACGAAAAAAACTTTTTTTTTTCTAAATTCGGGTGCCAGGTTCACAGAGGTCACCGTACAAAGACATTATTCGGAATCAAAATCGATCGGGAAACACCTAATCCAACTCGGATAGACATCACAGTTAAATCTATACGAAAATCGTTCAGATACGATCGGTTGGGCGCCATCCTCGAAGAAGGATCTCCAAAAAGATTGCGAAAAAACTTTTGTGAAACACCGTGTATACACAACACGTACGAACGTTATATATATGTGACTGAGTAAACGGAGAAGAGACACACGAGAGATAAGTCAGTAGAATTTCTCGCACGTCGAGACCAGGCCAGACACGAGACGCGTACGACCTTCTCGCGTTCTCGCGTGCATCCACAAAGCGATCCTCGACCTTTACACTCGTGGTTATAACGCAGTGAGTATATATCGTGTACTCGCGTGATCAATCATAAGGTTGTACTCCGGCGATGATCTCCGCATTCTCGAACATTTTATTTTATATTCGTCCTTCGCACGTGTGTGATCTCACTTTCTAAGAAATTGAAAATAATGATAATAATGAATTATTCGAATTAAACGGAATTCAATCAGATGATGATACACTTTGAAAAAAAAAAAAAATAACAGCATCGACAAAAACAGACCTTTTTCTCATTTTAACTTTACCGATAATTTCCACATCATTCAACAAGCGACGAAAAAAAAACACTAAAAAATGTGCGAGAGATATATTCATCTGATCTGATATTAATTTTTCAATCCAATACGAATCTTTCTGGAATTATGAGTAGAGTTGAAATGATGAAACTTGTTTTTTTTTGTTTATCAACGCTCCAGCAAGCAAACTATTTTTGAATTAATGATAAGCGCAATTTTTTTTTTTGTTTTGTTTCATTTGAATGTAACGATCGAGTACACGAGAGTCGACGTGAGGATATTGGCAATAGCGATTTAGTCAGAATCAAAAGAGAGAGGACAATGGAAACGTTATAAGTACATCCAGTACAATGATAATATTTTTATATCATACATGTATCCTGTATATGTGTGAGTGTGTGTACTCGAACGGAGTATCTATGAGCTGGTACGCATGTTCATATATGTTTAGTCCACCGTGAAGATTTGCCCTCGCGCCACGCATTAAAGTCTCCGGACTCTATAAGCGAATGTTCAAGTGCGCCGGACCTATTTGAATACGACGAAACCCTCCCGTGCATTAAGAAAAAATAATTAATATAAATTTATATAAAAATGTATACTACATGATTCAAGCTGCTCCTCAGATTTTACGTCGTTTTAAAATTTCCAACAAAAAAAACGGACGTTTGACGAAATTTTGAAATATTCGTCCAAATAGTTCTTCGCGAATAGATTTGAACCGAAAGGTGATTTGTATTTTATTTGAGCTGATTCCATCGAGAAGTCCTCATTTTCATGATATTTTGAATTTTTTCAGAACGATTCAACTGTTTATCCAAAAAAATACAAAAAACTTGTTTTTTATTCACGTTTAGGTTACCACAATGGAAAAAAATCCCACTTTCATCTGAGAATGAGTTCTGTTACGAAAAAAATGGGACGTCAGAATTGAAAACCCGTCGAGTCGTATGGCCCAAAAGCTGCGACAAGTGAAAAATGTCGTGATAAATTTCACAGCGTTCAGATGCTTCATATAACTATAAGAAAATTTGAAATGATAGCCGAGTATAGGTATTTCATAAGGGTAAAATCGATTTTCAATTTGGATTAATCATATCACGATTTTAAAAAATCCAATTTTTTCGGTAACTCAGCCCCCTTAAATTCGAGCCGAAATTGCACATTTTTCACACCCATTGATGAATATTAAAATATTGAAACAAGCTGCAAGTTCATCATACCTACGATTCAGAGGAAGCACATTCCAAGTTTCAACTTGCAGCTTGTTTGTTTTATTTATCAAAAAAAAAAAAATTTAAATGGATAAAATTTCTCCGGCCAATACGACGGGCCGTGAGAGCCGGTGGCATTGGCCGGCCGGAGAAATTGTTATGCATCTTCGGCTACTAGATTGTGCGTTTGCGAGGGGCAGGGGGGGGGGGCGAGGAGGAAGATCGTCGCGCGGAGAAAGATCGTCGTTCGATCCCAACGAGGCCGGAGGTTGCGAGGCTGTGCCGCGACGAGAGTCTCTTCCCTCATCGCATCTCGTGGCTATACGATGATGCTTCTCCTCTCTTCGCCGCCACCGTTGACGCTGCTGGCTTAACCCACTTTGCGAACAGGTTTACAGCCCGTAAGATTGTTCACTGTAACGGTGATAGCAGCGAGGCCTGCATCACCCTCGGTACGTACACGTGTGTGTGTACGTTGCCGTAATGCCTCGAGTCCGTTCTTCGTCGTCGAAATTATTTATTTATTTATTTATTTATTTATTTATTTATTTATTTATTTATTTATTTTCATTGATTAGATTCTTCATGAATGGACTATACGCATCGTTTTCGATCCTAACTTTACTCTCGATTGTTATCAGGATTCAACGTCGATGGTTCCGCCTCTTCGCGATTCAACGAGATAATTTTAGAACGATTTGCAATACCCGATAGAGATGGAAATATTTTTTTTAATTAACCTTTTTTTTCATTCTTTTATTTTGCTTCCTCATAGAAGACGCTGTATGTGACAGTGAACAAATTTTTTTATCGAGATTTTGATGTCAACATGATCAAAATGTTCTAAAAAATCCGGAAATCATGTTTGCGGAATATTTCCGGATGCGTGTGTAATGTGTGCAACGACCCTGCAAAATTGAAACGTCTGTAACTCGAGATCGGTTCGATCCGCAGCGCTCAATTTTTTTGACACATGTGGTGTCCTATGATCTCTAATCTGTGATTTTTGCATTTATCAAAGCAGTCGCTCGAATTTGGCGGCATTTTCGAATTTCCAAAAAAAATCCTTTGACACTCTGGCGTTGGCAAATTTCAAGATATTCGTACAAATATAGCTCATCCCTTGATCAACCGATTACGTTTTTTTACAACGTCTGACATACTTTCCTCTATGATATTATTATTATTATTATTAATGTTATTGTTGTTGTATTGTGTTTTATTGTAAAGTACACTGAATGATCGGTGCGTGTAGCAATACAATTAATAATACGCGAATTCTCATAAAATACATCTACGAATAATTATCAGACCACTGTACGATAGAATAACAACAAAATAAAAATTGGACAAAAAGAAATATCATACGCTTTTCACTGTAACGAGTCCCGAGGAATTTCACAAACGTGTCATTATAGTTTTTCCCCAGTCTCAACGTCGGCGAAACCCGACCGAATAATGATCGTGCATTTTTCACATTACTTCTCATCAATTATAGAAATGTATATCACGAATGCGATGTGGTATAACGTTTGTCTAATAAATTAATTTCTCAAGTGTTCCAATTGAAATGATTATTATCATCGTTATTTTCGTTAAAAATTGTCGAACGTTGGAAAAGAAAAAACTATGCTAGCACGATCGAGTTAATATTATTTTCTCATTGTGATTGTTATATTCAACGTTGTTTACATCGTCAAACTCACAACAAAATTCGAGAAATCTAATAATTTAATGAATAGTTATTATGAATAACTAAATAAATAATTGTTACGAATAATTAAATAAATAATATTTATGAATAACTAAATAATTAATTATGATTAATAATTGAATAAATAATTATGAAAAATGAATTATTAATTTTTTTTTCGTGTGTTTCAGGTGGCGGGCCAACGACCGCGATTTGAGAGATGGTCATCGTTACCCGGGTGAGTGTGTGTATAAGTGTGTGTGTGTGCGTGTGTGTGTGTGTTGGTTACGAGCTGTCCAAACTAGAATTTCACCGAGCCATTGCAATATAACGCTTTGTCAACTCGTTATTATAATTTATATAGTCGTTAACACCTGTCTCACCTGCCCCCTTCGCCCCCTCCCCCTCCCTTGCCTGTTGCCCTTGTACAACACGCATCCGATAGTCGAACGCGCGCTTTCCCGAATTTACTCGGTCAGTGGGAATCTGTGACGCGGATGAAATTATTTGTTTGCGTACCGTTCAGTATACATATATATTTATGAATGTGCCGCACGTATATCTATATATGTATATATGTGGATGCAACGGAAAGTCGCGCGACGCAAAGTCACCGTCATTTGTACCATAATGACGCTGAAGGCCACGTATGTACTGGTGACCGGGGCTGGTTGTAACATTTTTCCCAAAAATACAAATATCTTGCGATTGACAGTAAATATATTCACTATCATTTTATGGCGTTATTGTTAATTGGTAATTATATATTATTAGATTATCGTGAATTTTTTTCAAAATTTTCTCATCACTCGAAAATAAAAAGTTATTGAACTTTGTTTTGGTCTCGTGCGTAGGTTACGTTTTACATACCTCGCTACAGGATCAAAAGTAACAGTGCTGAGGCAAGTTCTTACACGTTGTTATCAAGGGATTTTGATCGGAAAAAAAATTGAATCATGATCAATGTTTAGGTCACGAAAAACAGTCTAGCGACCGAAAATTTCGAGATATTCGTCCAGATAGTCGTACATAATTTTCTTTTAATTTTTGGTATTATTGTTATTATTATTATTTTCGAGTTTTATTGTACCACTTGTCTAACAATCAGTCAATATATTTTTTTATTGTTAAATTAACAGCAGAACCACAATAAAAAGATTAATTGCATTTGAAACATGAATTATCGAGGTGAAAATTTTTTTTTACGCTCACTGTGTACGAACGTGAGAGATACGTGGTCTTTGGAAAACCAGTGATGCGAGTTTCACTGAAATTATTGTCTGAATAATGATTTTTCGGGGCGGGGGAGCCGAATTTTCTCTTTCTCCCTCTGCATCTCTCTCTCTCTCTCTCTCTCTCTCTCTCTCTCTCTCTCTCTCACACACTCACTTACACACACTCACGCACACATATAAATATATATATATATATTGGCCGTGAAAGAACCTCAGGTTGTTTCGTTGGGACAAGGCGCGGAGACCGGAAGTCGATAATTACGATGAGGGAGAAAGGTATATTAAGGATTATACATGTTAACGCTGTGAGCACAAGGGGTGCAGTCGTATTCAACATGCGTTACATTGCGTTTTGTTGCGAGCCACGTGTACCTGCGTGCATTCATATACACACACACACACACACACACACATACACCTATTACAGCGCCTATATATGGGGCATTCCGGAGCAGATTGACAGCGTAGTGATCCTACATAATTTTTTTTTATGTTGTACGATTGAACAAAAACACGCTCCATACAAAAATATTACTTTTTTTTTGTTTACCGACAATTGGATCGATCATAATTGATACAAATGGGAATGTCGAAATCTCGAGTCAACTTATACGAAATATCTTCATGAATACACATTTTTCGAAATAAATGGTCAGAACCTTTTGTATAGAGAATTCCATTTCTTGTAGAAGTATTCTCATGTTTTTTTCCCCAAATCTGTATATTTCATGAGATATTGCCAGAAAAGTGCAATTTTCTCTAAAAAAACTGACTTTGACCATGATTCGACACATATTTTTATCATTTTTCTTATTAAAAAATAAACAAGTCCTCATTTTCTTTTATCAAAAACAAACTTTCTACGCGTGTGGACGTTGAAGATTCAAATCTTGACATACGGACAGGGACGTTCCAAATCTCTGGATTGAAACCTTTCTGTCCCCCGATGTGGTCGATATTTTTTTCAGTAACTTTTGAACTTTACGACCTCACGAATTTTTTGAAAAATTTTTTAGACCTCCTTCCACTCACCCCATACCCTTTTTTCTTTCATCAAGAGGTTACCGGCTATTTCGACCGTTTTTAATTGGACGACAATTTTTTTCCCAAATACTTCATCGAAATTTCGGAACATTTTTCATCAAATTGCAGTAGGCATCATGTTTTATTTCAATTTTGGAAAAAGAGTCAAGTTTTTCCGAAATTTTAATATAGGAAAATGGTTCCCGGTTCGAAATTTGACAAAAAACAAAAACGAGAAGAATGAAATCCATCTTGCAAAGAAATCGATATTTCCATTATTTTCGCCGTTGAAAAAAAAAAAAAAACAAAAATCATCGATCACATCGGGGGGATAGAAGGGTTTCCAATTCGGTGATCAGGGACGTCCCTTCCTACGTGGTTGATGGGAGAGTGGGGTGTAGGATCGGTGTGTAGGCGCGGTAGGTCCCTCGATCCGTGGAACCGGGCAAAGAACGGAAGAGCTCTCCCGATGTTCCGGTAAGTGAACAATTAGGACGGACAAATATCCGCGCTCGTACTTTAACCGCGAGCCCCATGTGCGTGTGTGTGTGTGTGTGTGTGGGTGGGTGGGTGTGTGTGGATGTACGCGCAACTCGTGGCTGCAAACCCGTGTCTATCTTCGTTGCGATACGCTATTAACTATAACTAATACAATCGAGGCGCGGAATAATAGGCGTAGCTCGAAAAACCCCGAGAACACAGCTAGCCCGAATCCGGTACGGGGCTTGCACTTGACCGAGCTGCGCATTTGTCGGTGTTTCAACTGCTGCTGGTTGCACATAATTTTTTTTTTTTTTCATTTAATTTTTTTTTCACTGAGCCAGGCGCGGTGTACGGCCGTAACTTCGTTAGTACGACGAAGTTAGTTCGTTGTACGAGGCAACCCGAGTGTGCGACTGATCCACAGTCGTCGTGAAACAAATGTTACGATTTTAATATTAATTATTATTTTTTTGTTGGTTTTTATTTTTTACTTTTTTTTCCGAACGCGGTTCTGATGTTTCATAGTTGGGCCTATCGAGGCACTTCCGTGTGCATGTACACCAGACGATCGGTACGTGTCAATGATAATTCGGAGGACAATGTGACGGACGAGGAGAGGGCGTCGGGGGGGGGGGGGGGGGGCACAAGTTTTCATTAGTTTCGAAATTTTCGAGGGTTTTTACTATCAATGAAATCGATTTTTTTATCTTGTACAAACTTGAAAAAAAAAAGTTTTTTTTTTCAACAAAATAGCGACTCTTCGGTGACAAATTTCTTTACTTATTTACCACGTATTCTTGCACTACGTGCTGACTGACATTTCTTCTGTCTTTTTGATAATTTATTCCTCTACTCTCATCACTCACCCTTTTCCCTTTCACCATATTGAGGATTTTTTATTTTTATTAATTTTTTTTTTACCATTTTCTTTATTTTTATTTAATTTTTTTAAAAATAGATTTCATTCATTTATTTTGCAGGGTGATTACATATGGATCGAACCGATATCGGGGAGGGAATTCGACGTTGCTATCGGAGCACGGGTAATATCGGCTGAGGGGAGAAGGATTCAAGTAAAGGACGACGATAACAAGGTTCATTTATTATTTTTTAATTTTTTTATTAATGATAGTATAAAAAATTGAATTTCTTCCAATTTGTTTCGATCGAATAACGTTTCTGTCTTGCGATTCAATGACTCGATTTTTTGTACACATTGGCGGGATGTGTTTCGTAATGGCCATTATTATTATTATTAGTATCATTTTTTCGCAATATGAAATTGTATAGTCTCTCCGGATCATTTTTGCTTTTTTTTTTAAGCGACGAGACACGATTGGCTGTTTTATTTTATTTCGTGTTTTCGATTGAACGACGTTGATTATGAGGTTTTTTTTTATTCGTGCAGGACCAATGGCTAACGCCGGAGCGACGAATAAAGGCGATGCACGCGACGTCGGTGCAGGGCGTCGAGGATATGATCAGCCTCGGGGATCTCCACGAGGCTGGTATATTGCGAAATCTTTTGATAAGATACAACGAGAATCTCATTTACGTGAGTAATTATTTATATACATACATATATATTTTTCAATTTATTTTCGATTTTTCTTATCACGTGAATGATTGAAAGAAATTATATTATTATTATTATTATTATTATTATTATTATTATTATTATTATTATTATTATTATTATTATTATTATTATTATTATTAATTTGAGATGATTTTGCTTATTTTGTGTATACAATGCAAACACGGTGTGTCCGGAAACTTTCTGCATTTTTAACGGAGATTAAACTTTGATTCGATGAGAAATGAAATTTTTGTCGGACCCCCCTCGAAAACGAGTAATTTCATACGTGCGAAACGGGCGCAAAGTGACGATTTCCAACCCAGAGGCGATTGCACATGCACACTCCGTCAGCGGTCGAAAAATATATTTTTTTTTAAATATTTTCGCCCAGTGTTATATCGCCTTCTTTCCGCACTTAATACACAATGTACTAATTTTATCATTAATAATCGTTACAGACGTACACCGGATCAATATTGGTAGCCGTGAATCCTTATCAGATATTGCCGATATACACAGCCGAACAAATAAAGCTCTACAAGGATCGTAAAATAGGAGAATTGCCTCCCCACATATTTGCCATTGGTGACAACAGTTATGCTCACATGAATCGTTATGGACAGGATCAGTGCATCGTAATCAGGTAATTAATATAATACATAAAAAAATACATCGCCAGTCTCGAGCAGAGATGCGCGTCCATTCAATGAAAATGTATTTTAAATACTTTTTGAAACAAATAACTATGATCAATTATCATGCATAAATCAATATTTTCACATTTTCGTAATAATTATGACCAATTTATGTAAATTATTATTCGACAATGAATTGAAATATCTAATGAATCCGGTGAAGTCCTTTATCATTTAGTTCGAAAAGTATTTGATATAAATTTTGATTGAATCAATGCCTATTTCTGGGTCCTAGAGACTTGTGGTTTCGAATATTTGACGCCCGCCCCGTCCCCCCCGATTTCACCGAACACACACTTTGTTTGAACTTTACAGTGGCGAGAGTGGAGCCGGTAAAACGGAAAGTACGAAATTAATTTTGCAATATCTGGCTGCAATAAGTGGTAAACATTCTTGGATAGAACAACAAATTCTCGAGGCAAATCCAATTCTCGAAGGTAAAATAATCATCTCAAAATACCTTAAAACTCGAATTAAAACAATGAAGGGTTACATGTTTAATTTCGTGGTTATAATTATTTATTTATTTATTTCAATGTTATTTTTTTTTGCAGCATTTGGAAATGCAAAAACCGTTAGAAACGACAACTCGTCGAGATTTGGAAAATACATCGATATCCATTTCAACGATCAGGGTGTCATAGAAGGAGCGAAGATCGAACAATATTTGTTGGAAAAATCGCGTATAGTTTCCCAAAATTTGGACGAGAGAAATTATCACATATTTTATTGCATGCTCGCGGGATTGTCCAACGAGGAAAAAAAGAAACTCGAGTTGGAAGATGCTGGTTCATACAAATATCTCACGGGGGTTAGTAGTTATTATTATTGTTATTTTGGAGTTTTTTTTCGTCATCCGAAATATTTTCGTTACGGTTTTTCATGATGATTAAATTCTTAGCTGACACACTGGGGTCAAAATGTCCCCAAGCAAATATAAATGCCAGCTATGTTATACGCTGACAAGTTTGCCAACCAAGGGTTACCCTATTTCCGTCGAACTGGATAAATTTCACCCCAGCGGTTTTTGAACCTAAAATATATCGCGTTAACTCAACGAAAATAGGATCTTAGAAATAAAAAAAACGCTCTACCAATTATAGTAAAAAAAGTCGCTTTTTAAAAATTATTATTTATTTTTTCAAAGACTTTTTTCAGCATATCAAACATTAAATATTGCTTCTTATAAAAATGTGTTATTTTAGAAAAACGTTAAAAGTACATCCAGAATAAAAAGAAATATTTGTTTGATAAGCAACATTTTTTTATTGCAATTAAAAGTTGCCCGAATGAATTTTATCCAGTCCGAATAAACCGTAATTTCACTTAATTGTGATGAAAAAAGGGTGAAAGTTGGTTGATGATTGAATAAAAATGTTTCAAATAAATAAAACACTTTTTTCAGGGTGGAAGTATAACTTGCGAGGGTCGCGACGACGCAGCTGAATTCGCCGACATAAGATCGGCGATGAAAGTATTGTTGTTCACGGATCCGGAAATATGGGAAATTTTACGATTATTGGCGACGTTATTGCACATGGGAAATATAAAATATCGAGCAACGGTAGTTGATAATTTGGACGCGACGGAAATTCCGGAACAAACGAATGTCAAAAGAGTCGCACAATTGTTGGGTGTGCCGATGCAATCGTTGATCGATGCGCTTACGAGACGTACGATATTCGCACACGGTGAGACCGTGGTTTCCACATTATCGAGGGATCAATCGGTCGACATAAGAGACGCTTTTGTCAAAGGCATTTACGGACGTCTGTTCGTCCTAATCGTGAGAAAGATAAACGAAGCTATATACAGACCCAAACACGTGTCGAGAAGCGCAATCGGGGTTCTCGATATATTTGGTTTTGAAAATTTCAATCACAACAGTTTCGAACAATTTTGCATCAATTATGCGAATGAGAATCTTCAACAGTTCTTCGTGCGACATATATTCAAATTGGAACAAGAAGAATATAATCACGAAGCTATTAATTGGCAACACATTGAATTCGTCGACAATCAAGATGCTCTCGATCTTATTGCGATCAAGCAACTCAATATCATGGCTTTGATCGATGAGGAATCGAAATTTCCGAAGGTCCGTACGATTTGAAATTAAGGAATTTATGATGATTTTTCTTAGCTATGTTAACATAATATTATTAGATTACACTGGACAGTATCAATTATAACATTTATTTATTTATTTATTTATTTATTTATTTATTTATTCATTTATTTATTTTTCGTTGCAGGGAACCGATCAAACGATGCTCGCAAAAATACACAAGACTCACGGTACTCATAGAAATTATTTGAAACCAAAATCCGACATAAACACATCGTTCGGACTTAATCATTTCGCCGGTGTCGTGTTTTACGATACGCGAAGTTTTTTGGAAAAAAATCGTGACACGTTCAGCGCGGATTTGTTGCAATTGATTCACATATCGACGAACAAATTTTTGCAAACTTGTTTCGCCGAGGACATCGGTATGGGATCGGAAACGCGTAAACGCGCCCCGACCCTGTCGACGCAGTTCAAAAAATCGTTGGACTGTCTCATGAGAACCCTCAGCACCTGTCAACCGTTTTTCATCAGATGCATCAAACCCAACGAGTACAAAAAACCGATGGTATATTTAATTATTGTTATTATTTTATTTTTTTTGTGATCTTTTGGGGTACATGTGTGTTTCGCAGCGATGGCTTGAGACAATTGTTTTTTTTTCATTTCGATAGATGTTCGATCGAGGACTTTGCTGTCGACAGTTGAGATATTCGGGGATGATGGAAACTATACGGATACGCAGAGCCGGTTATCCGATTCGACACTCTTTTCCCGAATTCGTGGAGAGATATCGTTTTCTCATATCTGGCATACCGCCTTCGCACAAGGTAACATTTTCGACAATGGTTCGAACTGATCCAAAAATATTGCTCGATGGTTCAAAATTACAGTAAAATAGAATCTATTGAAAATTAATCCTAATAGTTTGATTAACGTTAATACAATAATATAATATCGAATATTTTCTGAAGTAGACATTGTCTTTTGTTTTTTGCAAAAATTCAAAGCAGGGTGAATAACAAATCCTTCCTCCCTCGACTCCCTTCAATAAAAAAATGGAGAAGCAATTGCAAGTAGTAATTGGACAGGCCCCAAAGGCTATAACTCGAAATAATACGTCGAATATCAACCCAAAACTTATTAAAACTTAATCCTAACTTTTTAATTACCGTTAATACAACAATATAATATATCATGCTATCAAATATTTTGTAAAGTAGACCTAGAATTTCCTTTTTTCTTTGAAAAAATGTACAGCAGGGTGAATAACAATTTATTCCTCCCCCACTCTCGATAATTAAAGAAAACTTAAAAGCAATTACCTTTTTTAAACATTTGAACAATTCTTTTTTTAAATAATGAAAAAATCTTAACAAAAAAATATATCGCGTTGTTTTCAGATCGATTGCCGTGCGGCTACCGCGAGAATTTGTCACGTTGTTCTCGGCCGTTCGGACTATCAGCTCGGTCACAAAAAAGTATTTCTCAAAGACGCTCACGATTTGTTTCTCGAGCAAGAACGCGATCGCGTACTCACACGAAAGATTCTCGTTCTCCAACGAAACATACGCGGTTGGGTGTATCGACGTCGTTTCTTGCGCATGCGAGCCGCGGCGATAATAGTTCAAAAAAATTGGCGTGGTTACGTTCAACGTATGCGTTACAAACGCATGAGACTCGGTTACATGCGTTTGCAAGCTCTCATAAGATCCCGAGTGTTGTCGCACAGATTTCAACATCTGCGCGGTCACATTGTGGCTCTTCAGGCACGGGCGCGTGGTCATCTGGTTCGACGTATGTATCGCAAAAAAATGTGGGCCATCGTGAAGATTCAGGCTCACGTGAGACGTTTGATCGCACAGCGACGTTACAAAAAAATCAAATACGAGTATCGTTTGCACATCGAGGCGTTGCGATTGCGAAAGAAGGAAGAACGTGAACTCAAGGATCAGGGCAACAAACGTGCCAAGGAAATAGCTGAGATGAATTATCGGGTAACTTGGAAATATCTTTTTTTTTTTCAATTCGAAAACGGATTCGTGAAAAGGGCGATCTGAATCGATCGCCCTTTTCACGAAGTGAGTTACAGATTTGCATGAAAGAAAAAAATGGTATAGCTTGAATATAAGCTTTAGTTTATGAAATTTTGTTATTTTTTTACAAAATTATACTTCTTTTTTTTCAAAGATTTTTCTCACGAATTTGTTTAATTATTTCGTAAATTCAGTTTTTTACGAACAGAATTAACAGGCAATTAAAATAATAAATTTAATTTGTAAAAAAATGTTGAATGAGCGAATAATGTTTTTTCAAAATTATTTTTTATTATTCATCGTTTCAATACAGAGACGAATGCAAGAGTTGGAGAGAGAAGAGTTGGAGATGGAGCTCGAGGACAGACGTAGAATGGAAATAAAGAAGAATCTCATAAACGATGCGGCGAAGAAACAGGACGAACCGGTGGACGACAGCAAAATGGTCGATCAAATGTTTGACTTTCTGCCGGACACGAGTAACGAAACACCGACTCCCACTCGTGAAACTTCCGTTTTCAATGTAATTACTTGTTCAATCGTCGATTCATTCGATTGTTTTATAAACAACGGAAAATGTTTGAAGAATTTTCAAAAACAAATATCTGAAATTTTCGTTGGTAGGATTTGCCAGCACCGAGAGCCGATCAACAGGAAATTATCAGTCCGGTACAAACCGCGTCGGAGGATGAGGAAGATCTTACGGAATTCAAGTTTCAAAAATTCGCCGCAACTTATTTTCAAGGAAACATAACGCATCAGTATTCTAGAAAACCTTTGAAACATCCGCTTCTGCCACTTTCCACTCAGGGCGATCAATTGGTTGGTGGCTCATTATTTTTTTCAATCATGTTACAATTTTTAGAAGAATTTTTTTTTTATTCTATGTTATAAGTTATATGTTTTTTAAATGGTTTCACTAATTCTTGAACACGTCGACATACATTTCTGATAACAATTTTGTTTTGATTACGCATATTTTTGATGAAAAAAGCATATTGGGCAAATTTTCCTAAAAAAATATATATATATTTATCAAACACCAACAGACATTTTAGCTATAATCAATGAAACCGATAAACATTTTATGTTATTTGAATGCAAGAGATCAACATTTCGTTAACACGTGTTAATATTGAGATAGATCGAGAAGACTTCGCGAACATTTTTCAAAAATTATTTAGAACCTATCTGGGTGGTCAAAGACATTTAAATAAAAAAAATCTTTATAAGGACCACTGCAATATATATAAATATATATATATATATATATAAATTTTTTATGTGTTTTACAATCTCAGGCAGCGCAAGCATTGTGGATCACGATACTCAGATTCACGGGTGACTTGCCGGAGCCCCGTTATCACACGATGGACCGTGACACGACGTCGGTAATGTCGAAGGTAACCGCGACCTTGGGACGTAATTTCATCAGAAGCAAAGAGTTTCAAGAAGCCCAGTTGATGGGAATGGATCCCGTACGTAAGACAGACGTGGTACATACTAATCCAAAAAGAACCAATAATAAACACAAACAATCAAACAATATTGCCTCTCTGTAAAAAGTTAATCAACGAAATAACCATACATCTATTTTTTCACAATCTCATTTGCAGGATACATTTCTGAAACAACCAAAACCCACGCGTTCGATACGTCACAAATTGGTATCGCTCACCCTGAAACGTAAAAACAAATTGGGCGAAGACGTGAGACGCAAGCTCCAAGAGGACGAATACACGGCAGACAGTTATCAATCTTGGCTCGAAGCACGTCCAACATCGAATCTCGAAAAATTACATTTCATCATAGGACACGGAATTTTACGTGCCGAATTGCGGGACGAGATATATTGTCAAATATGCAAACAATTGACGAACAATCCATCGAAATCGTCGCACGCGCGCGGTTGGATACTTTTGTCATTGTGCGTGGGTTGTTTCGCACCTTCGGAAAAATTTGTCAAATATTTACGTGCATTCATACGCGAAGGTCCACCGGGTTACGCGCCGTATTGCGAGGATCGTTTGAAACGCACTTTCAACAACGGCACGCGTAATCAACCCCCGAGTTGGCTCGAATTGCAAGCCACAAAATCCAAAAAACCAATCATGTTACCCATCACGTTTATGGACGGCAATACAAAAACTTTGCTAGCCGATTCGGCAACGACAGCCCGCGAATTGTGCAATCAATTGTCCGACAAAATATCGTTGCGCGATCAATTTGGTTTTTCATTGTACATCGCTTTGTTCGACAAAGTTTCGTCACTGGGCAGTGGCGGTGATCACGTGATGGACGCGATATCACAGTGCGAACAATACGCAAAGGAGCAAGGAGCTCAAGAGCGAAACGCACCTTGGCGATTATTTTTTCGCAAAGAAATATTCGCACCTTGGCACGAACCCACGGAGGATCAAGTTGCGACCAATTTGATTTATCAACAAGTCGTGCGGGGAGTTAAATTCGGGGAATATCGTTGCGACAAGGAAGAAGATTTGGCAATGATCGCGGCCCAACAATATTACATCGAATATCACACGGATCTGAACGTCGATCGTTTGTTCGCGCTCCTGCCGAATTACATTCCGGATTATTGTTTCACGGGTATCGAAAAAGCCATCGATCGTTGGGGCCATCTGGTGCTTCAGGCTTACAAAAAGAGTTATTATCTGAAGGAAAAAGTTTTGGCTCTGCGCGTGAAGGAAGACATCGTGGGTTACGCGAAATTCAAATGGCCTTTATTGTTTTCACGCTTTTACGAAGCTTATCGCAATTCCGGACCGAATTTGCCGAAGAACGATGTTATAATAGCCGTTAATTGGACCGGAGTTTACGTGGTTGACGATCAGGAACAAGTGCTTTTGGAACTATCATTTCCCGAAATAACCACCGTGTCTAGTCAAAAAACTAACAAAATGTTTACCCAAACGTTTAGTTTGTCAACGGTGCGGGGTGAAGAATTCACGTTTCAAAGTCCCAATGCCGAGGACATAAGGGATTTGGTTGTTTATTTTTTGGAGGGTTTGAAGAAACGCAGTAAATTCGTGATAGCTTTGCAGGATTACAAATCGCCGGGTGAGGGTTCGTCTTTTTTGAATTTTTTCAAAGGCGATTTGATCGTGTTGGAGGACGAGAGCACGGGCGAGACGGTTTTGAATTCGGGTTGGTGCGTCGGTAGTTGCGAGCGTACGGGTGAGAAAGGTGATTTTCCGGCGGAAACGGTTTACGTTTTGCCGTCTTTGTCAAAACCGCCAAACGACATACTCGCTCTGTTCACCATTGAAAATTCCGACAACGGACAACGACGTCTGTATCCGCAACAGATCAACGGTGTCGAATCGCGCGACAAACCTCACACGCTCGTGGAATATTCGATCGATCATTTTCGCGCACCGCCCAAACGCACAATGTCGAAAGCTTTGACACTGACGACGGCGCGACGCGGACACGCGGACGAATTGTGGCGTCACACGAGGGATCCGATAAAACAACCGTTGCTGAAGAAACTCGTGAGCAAGGAGGAATTGGCCGAGGAAGCTTGTTTCGCGTTCAACGCTATTTTGAAGTACATGGGCGATTTGCCGACCAAGAGACCGCGCATTGGAAACGAATATACCGATCTCATATTCGACGGACCGTTGAAGAATGAGATACTCAGGGACGAGATATATTGTCAGATAATGAAACAATTGACGGACAATCGTAACAGATTGAGCGAGGAACGAGGATGGGAACTCATGTGGCTGGCCACCGGTCTTTTCACGTGCAGTCAGAGTCTTCTCAAGGTACGCGAGGCATTGTCCAAAGGAGGGAGTTGTTGAGGGATAATGTTCTACTCGAGAAATTAAAAAAATTAAAAATTTTGCAAAATTTTTTTATCGGCAATTTGTTTCAAAATCAGTAAAAAAAATTCAAAGTTTACATTAAAAATACTGAACTCAAATTAAGGAGACATACTTGACTTGAAAATAATTTTTTTAAAAGTTTCGTATCTCTGGAATGGTAAAAAGGGGAAACCCTTGTACAATCATTCGGTTGCCTGTTCGTCACCTTTCTGACCATGAAAACGTATAGGAAATAGTTTCCGTTTAGTTAGGATCTCAAAATTTGGCACGAAGGAAGGTTTCATATAGTACAAGTGAAGATAAACAGTCCGAAAATAATAAATTTCTAATTCCACGCATATTTACGATTGTTTCTTGTTTTCGTCAATCATTTGTCATAAAAATATACAGGGTACCTGCGATTGACCTAAAATCTTGAAAATTTATAATGATACGAAACTACTCGCACTTGTCCGACTTTTTTTTTGGGATTCAAATGAATTATTTGAAAAATTGCACGGTGCAATTATTCCTCAATTGATACTTCAACCGTAGTCGGAATTTTTTTTTATTCTTTTTCACACGCGGTACGCTTGATTATCCGGATGCTACGTTGCACAACAAAACGTTGCCAATTAACATGCGCCATCGCTCACGTTGTTGCAGGAGTTGACGCTTTTTTTGCGTACGAGACGACATCCGATTTCCCAAGACTCGCTTCAGAGATTGCAAAAAACATTGCGCAACGGTCAACGAAAGTATCCGCCTCATCAGGTCGAAGTCGAAGCCATTCAGCACAAGACCACGCAAATATTTCACAAGGTTTATTTTCCGGACGACACCGACGAGGTAACTCCACATAGAAATATATATCCCGAAAAATATCCACTCGTTGATTATTATTTTTTTTTTTTAATGATAATTCATTGATAATATTTTTGATAAATAGTAATGTATATAAATTTGTTGCAGGCTTTCGAAGTAGATTCTTCAACGAGGGCAAAAGACTTTTGTCAGAACATAGCGCAACGATTGAATCTACGTTCGGCCGAGGGATTCAGTTTATTCGTTAAAATAGCCGATAAAGTCATTTCCGTGCCCGAAGGAGATTTCTTTTTCGACTTTGTTCGACATTTGACCGATTGGATAAGAAAAGCTCGACCCTCGAGAGACGGTAATTCGAGTTAACGATTATTCACCTTGAAATTAATATATATTTATTTATTCATTAATTTTTTGTCACTTTTATCTTTCCAGGTGTTCCACCACAGTTTACCTATCAAGTTTTCTTCATGAAAAAATTGTGGACAAACACTGTACCGGGAAAAGATCGTAACGCCGATCTTATATTCCACTTTCATCAAGAATTACCAAAATTACTCCGAGGTGAGCTGAGTGTGAAAGTAACGGAGCGATGATTATCGATTCCTTGATATTTCGATCATTGGTTTAACGTTTGATTATTCCTCGTTTCAAGGTTATCACAAATGCACGAAAGAGGAAGCATCGAGATTGGCGGCTCTCGTTTACCGAGTACGATTTGGCGAGAGCAAACAAGAATTGCAAGCAATTCCGTAAGTACATTGTCAACGGCGTTATCAACGCTAAATAAATAAATGTTAACATTTTAATGGAGGTAATCGATCTTCCATTGATGGAAGAGTTGCTTGTTATTCGGGCATTTTCAGGTGAATTTTTTTTAAGTAGATTCGTTGGGTTTATTGCAATGAAACTGAGGGAATATGTTTGTGAATAATATTCACAAAAATCTTATTTTGCACATCTTTTTTCACAAAATGGTGAAACGAATTCGAAAATTTTCCGAGTTTTTTTGCATTTTTAGAAGTCTTATTATTTCCCTACAAATCGTTATTTTCAACTTAGAAAAAAATATCCTAGTTCAGACGATAGCAAGATGTGGTCTCAATAGGCCTCCCCTAATTCGAAGTTAATCGTTTAATTGGTTTATGAGATATTTCGGTTCTAAATTGCAAAAAGGTAGTTTCGAAAAAAACGAGTTTAAAGATGTTTTCGTGCAGTCGTCATAGCATTGCCTCGTGCTTCTTCGAATCTCAATCATTCCGAATCTTGATAAATTTTGTGAATACGTTAACAATTTTTCCGAGGGATTATTCTCAAGACTATAAACTTGTCGATGATGCAAAAATTGAAAAATCGATTAAAAAAATCTAAAACCCGGCAATTCTTTCCTCAATCGAATATTCAAACTGACGATAATCAAAATAACTAACTAGATTATTATTACATTGCCAGACAAATGTTGAGAGAACTTATACCGAGTGATCTGGTGAAGATACAGAGTTCGAACGACTGGAAAAGATCCATCATCGCTGCTTACAATCAAGATGCTGGTAAATTCAATTTTTTCAACCGTTTCATAATTATTATTCTCATTTTTCAAAGAGAAGAAGATATATCAATACATGTGTGTGTTCGATTTTTCGATAGGAATGAGTCCGGAAGACGCGAAAATAACTTTTTTGAAAATTGTTTATCGCTGGCCGACTTTCGGTTCGGCGTTTTTCGAAATAAAACAAACGACGGAACCGAATTATCCGGAATTGTTACTAATTGCCATCAACAAGCACGGTGTCAGTCTGATACATCCACAGAGCAAGGTAAGCCGACATAATCATTACGAAAAAAAAATAAAAACAAGATGATAAAATAACGCTGTAAAAAGAAATATATATCTCGTCGAGGGAGTCCATTGCGTCTTATTATTATTATCATTATAATTGTTAATCATTATTTTCTATTCTTACGTCTTCTTCTGTTTTTCTCAGGATATATTAGTGACGCATCCTTTCACGAGAATCTCCAATTGGTCGTCGGGCAACACGTACTTTCACATGACAATAGGAAATTTGGTTCGAGGCTCGAAACTTTTGTGCGAAACGTCTCTCGGTTATAAAATGGACGATCTTCTTACGTCTTACATATCCCTCATGCTCACGAATCTTAACAAACAACGTACAATAAGAATAAAATAGTTTTCATTCCTCCCAAGTAGCAAAAAATAAATAAATTCAAAACAATTACAATGAACCAATAATGCTGAAAAGTTCAACGAACAATTTGGTAATTCGAATATGAAAATTTCGTTGGAAAAAAAAACAAAAACAAAATGTTTCTCACATCGTTTTGTGCGTCTATGATGCATTTAAATTTAGTTTCATATCGAATTATTCGATAGGTGCGAATTTTGTATTAGAGCGATATATATATATATATTTTTTTTGTTCAATTTTTATCGTATAAATACGCGTAGACGGACTAGCGCAAATAATTGTACATTATTCAGTCGATAATTAAGATTATTTTGCTACAATATTTGTAAAATAATATATGAGGGTCTACGTTGTTCGGAGCTCTGCGTCTTATTGGATCGAACGGATCGTCGTTGCAACGTCATGCAACATTGCGAACACAGATTTTTTTTCATTCATATTGTTAATTATTAATTATTTTATTTTCTTCTCGTATTTTTTTTTGTTATTATTTTGTTGTTTTTTTTTGCTTGAAACAAGTAGCTCTCGAAGTTGTTACGTTATGCGTCTCTGAGACGTTAGCAAACGGGAACAGCAGCCCGTGGGTAAAATCTTCCATTGTCCAAACATCGTATCCGTCCAATTTCTTCGTTAAGAATGTAATTATTATCAGACTGGTAATGTTTTACCGTTGTGAATTATAAAGATAACCATGGTCACCATCGACACAATACGAATGTTAATTGTGGGTAAATTCTCACGGAGCATTTCCCTCACCTCCTCCCCCTCTCGACACATTCCTTTCCGCAACAATAAGTCAGCCCCCTGCATTCGGGAAGCCCAGGCGATGTCTCGACGAGTCGATGTTTATCTCGTTTCCTCTCGTAACGCGGTTCTTTTTTTTTTTTTCTTTTCTTGATCTTAAAATCTCGTCGGAACGGTGCAAACATTATTCCGCCGTTGTGCTGTGGGGTGTCTCGAGTTTGACCGACGGATTCCCAAGCTTCGTTTTTTTGTTTAAAAAAAAACAAAAATTTTATGCAGCATCACGGCTTTTCCGAATTTTATGATTTCTGGATATATTTTTTTCCCACGAGTCTGCATTCCGTCTTCAAGTTAAAGATTTCGATGGAAGAGGTAACAAAATCATAATGGGAACATTTTTTTTATGTTCCTGCAAATTATTATTTATTATTTTTTTTTGTATAAAAGTGGACAGCTACTCTGATTTTATAAGACTGGAATATATTGTAGAGGACACTGTCCCGAGTACTTTTTTATGCATACGTTAGCCTTCTCCAAATAGAAAAAATTCAAAAACTTTAAAATTCGGAAAATCAGACGTGCATACTACATAAATACCTTGTTTTTTTTTAAACGCGACATCGGAGAAGGTGGGCGAATTTATTATTTTTTTTGTTTTATCGAAGGAAGGGCATTGCACAATTAGTTGGTTGAAATGAAGAATTTAACGAAAATCCGATATTCGTTTATTAATCTGTTTTTTTTTGTAGTTCTTTTTTTTTAATACTAAGCTCGTTACAAATATTCATTCGTTTGTTTATCGTATTTTTTTCTTTTATCGGGCAGCGCAAAAAATTATATTCACAAAACTCCGTGTTTAAAAATTGTTTCACCCAATGGTAAACCGATATACATATATATATATATATATATATATATATATATATATATATATATGTATATCCTCGAACGTTCGAAAATTTGAGATTATGATTTTCCATTTTTATTTCTTCCTTTTTTTTGCTCTCTCTTTTTCATTCGTTTGCTAGTTCTATTAATTATGCGAGGATATCTATACATTTTGTGTTATTGTTTAATAGTAATAATAATAGGTAGCAACTTGTACCTTCTTTGTAGTCGATTGAATGTTTTTGTTTTGTACGTAGGCATTGCATCGATAATTTGTATTTTATAATTTTTTTTAATTATTTTCTTTTTCCATTTTTTTTTTCAATTCCAATGTAATCGATCGAGTACATTGGATAGACTCCAGTGTACTCTTTTTCTCTATCTGTCTACGTTACCCATAATTAGAACAGAAAAAAACCAATTATTATCACCCAAAAACGTTTTCATTCAATTTCGACAAAGCCGATGAAAAATCACTCGAGATTCAATTTTTTGTTTCTTCTTCCAAAATTTTCTCAATCGTTGCCCCGTACGAAAATGATTTTGCTTGTATGTACATTATTTTGTCATTCAAAATATAAATTCGCGCAAAATCGTCGGGGTGTTCGAACGCGACATATTATTTATATACTATTTATAGCTCATTATAGATCATTCTCCCGTCGTTATTCATTTATTTTTCATTCTTTCTTCTTCTTTCTCTCAACTATATTCTTAACAACTAATTTTTCATCTACGCGCGATAAAATCTACGTGAAAACGTTTTTTTTTTAAATATAAGATGTTAATTTTTTTTTAATCATATTTACACTCGATTTTATAACGAGACTTGCTTGTCGTGTCAATGTTGAGCTTCTCCGATCACACACGTGTGACAATTTTTTTTTTAGGTAGCGAGGGGAAAAAAACGAAGAAAGATGAGGAAAAAAAGAAAGAAATAAAATAAACAAATATTATCACCTCTGGAATTATGCCAATACGTTTGTCATGAACGTGCCTCTCGAAACAAGATCATCGCACACACACACACGCATACACACACACAGGCAGACTGATTAGAACCGCAACACCGATGAAAATCGCTCAAATTATTATCTTAATCTATAAATTTTATAAAATATCTCTTTTGTCTACATCGTGTCGGGATAAAATGGAAATAACGTGACGTGACACACACACACACATACACACACACACACACACACTTTCTTAGTCTTTATCCCCCCCTCCGCGTTGTTGCACGTTAGTCGATAATTGAAGACGATGAACGAACGGTCGCGAAAACCGATTTCCATCGACGATAAATTATTATTGTTACATTATGAACATTAAAATGTTTGTTTCTTTTTTCTCTCTCTCTCTCTTTCTCGAGTGGGAATCCGAAGTTCCGAATGTGGAATGGTTCGAAGGCCGAAAATTCCGGATATGCAATATTTCGACTGGGCACGAAACCCACAGCTCATGACTCCGATCAGGCAAAGTCTCAAATGGTCATAGTTCCGAAGAAGAAAAAAAATAATTCGAAATACATTATATCGAAAGTTTAATTTCCCGAAGGTCCACGACGACGACAATCGACATTCGAAGTTTCGTCGCGTCTGAACCTTTATTTTCGAAACATTTCGATACGATTTATCGACCTCCCGGAGATCGGAACGTTCTAAGGAGTCTTCCGGTCGGAACCGAAAAATTCGGAGATTCGGATTTTCGAGAAAATTTATTTCGAATAAAATTTCTCTCGGAATTTTGATTCTTCAGACCATTGAACATTCGTAACTTCAATACGCATCCTCTCTCTCTCTCTCACTCTCCCATACCCAACAAGACGTACGTCGGACCCACGAAATTCACTCCCCCCACATGAAAAAAAAACATCATGTCTCAGACGCATCGGAATCGATAATCCCAAAATTTTCATCAACCGAAACATCATCATCCTCATCACCATCATCACCCCAAAATCTACATCTTCGTGAATTCCTAAATTCTTCACTATCATTCCCGTCATCGTTATCGCGTCTTAAAATCCATCGACGTTGACGATAATCAACGTCGTAACTTTGGTTGTCATTGCAATGATTAAAATTGTATCATAGACCGGATTGTGGTTGTTGATGACTGTTCCAAGGTACATCGGCCATCGCGGGTGGCATGCTCGCTTGATTGTGCAACGAACGTGGGGCGCGCATTATTTCGTCGGCGGGTGGACAGTGGGGTCTCGGTCCGGGTTCGGGCGTGTAAGTGAAGGTCAAACCGGTCGCGTAGATGATTCCATCGTTGCGCACGAGGGAAACCGGAACTTGAGTGGGTTGTCTGACCCACAGCCATTCGCCGCGAAACAACGATATATCCGGCACAACGCACAACATTATTTCCTGACATCTGTACATAGTTTCGGCTTCCACGTCGCCGAACCAAACTTGCAAATTAGGCGTAAAATTGTCACCCTTCAATTCGAGCATGGCAACATCGCCACCGCCGTTCAGATGCAAACTGTGAACCAACGGGACCGGAGTAACGGGCGATCTGACCGGACCCATGCCTTCGAAAAATTGATATTCCGCCTTGTCGGTGCTTATTATCGTCCAACAAGCGCCATCGTTTATC
Source organism: Diplazon laetatorius (assembly GCA_963662125.1). Lineage (NCBI taxonomy): Eukaryota > Metazoa > Arthropoda > Insecta > Hymenoptera > Ichneumonidae > Diplazon > Diplazon laetatorius. The sequence continues at coordinate 11,417,100 of OY759155.1, read as the reverse complement.
ATCTCTTTGTTGGCTTCCTTCGGACACGGCGTAGCTTGAAATTGTATAATACGTTCTTGCGACAAACACAGATACATGTGATCCGTGTCTTTCATGTAAAACGCACATTTGTGCAATTGCGAAACCGGATCGTCGGCCTCGAGACTCGCCATTTGTTTGTCGACTTTGCGTATGACCAAACGCGGCAAAGCCATACCCGTTACCGAACACACGAGTTTCACCGTACTTCCGTAATGCACGTAACCGTCGCGCACTTGAAATTCTTCGGATTCGCTCTCGTTGTCGTCCAACAGATGTATCGTGAATGCGCCCCATTGCGTCGAACTTGCGTGAAAATTTCCATTTTCCACGTGCAAATAACGCGTGCTCACGGTTTGCGAACGCAAACGATTGAACAACGCGACTTTCGTGCCACTGGCTATACACAGATCCGCGTTTTTCAACGATTGCTTCTTCTTCGAGGGTTTTGAGATGACTTTGATGCGTTTGCTGTGAAACACACCGATATCGTGACCGCTACCGTAAAACATTTTTACGGATAACATGAAATGTTTGCGTTTGTCGGAATCCGATATGTAAAGAGTTTTTGCGGCGCAATATTGTTTTCCGTTGTTCAGATCCAGTTGTTGCATGTCCTGATCGGAATTTCCGATACCTATGAAGGCGCACAATTGTGCGGATTGTTCGGATTCACCCTCGCGCAACATTTGTTCCTGACGCATGCGCCAACCGTCGCCGAACAGATAGATGCACGGTGGCGGACAGAAAAAACGTTTTTCATTGCCGTAAGATTTTTGCGCTACTTTGGCGTGGAGAATGACGATAACCATGTCGCTGCGATCGCGGAGATAACGTTCCATGGCTTCGCGGGTTAATCGTTGATCCTGATTGTCCGGACGGTAGACGCCGGAACCGAAACGCGGATATGACGACATTACCACGCCCGTGGGCGACGGCGGTGATTGCATTCCGTGTGACATTGTCGGCAAACCAAATTGGTGAGGCATCTTTCGGGTGGTTATTTATTTTTGTTGTTGTTTGTTTTGTTTTTCAGGATTTTGTTTTTTTTTCCGTAATTGGGACGAGCGATGGACGTGTCACCGCTTCATAACACGAACGTTGGGTGGCTTCACGCTGCTACGGACGGTGTTGATTTCATCTGCAACCAATTAAGAGTTATTAACGAGTGTTTATTTTGTTTTTTTCTTGGAGAGTTATTTTTTTTCTTTTTTTATTCTTGAGATAATTATTCGTCCATATCAATTCGTAACATCGTTAACGTGGGGAAGAGAAAAAAAACATTCGTTGCGTCGTTGGCTATGTACAATCTGTAATTTTTGATCGATCGGAATGATAATTCGCATTGATAACTGGTCGGAGCGTCTCTGCGTTAGACGTCTTAGGTTTTATTTTATTTTTTTTTGTATGTTTTCCATTACAAATAAACGAATTTTGAAGAACAAAAAAATATTTATTTTTGTGTGTAATTTATTTTTAGGGAACTTTGTTTACGTCAAAAATAAATTATAATTGTTGATTCTATTATTGATAATCTATAGTGGTGTCATTGATATATGAAATTGGAAAAAAATTTATCTATCGACGATACGACTGTTAAAAGAGCTTTTTGTCAATCTCTATAACTGTTAATTCCGGATCAATTGTTTGAACATATTAATTCCCACGCGATGAACAATAGATCTGGCAATGCTCATGCATATTCTACAACGATGATATATACTTTATTAATATCTGGTAATTAACGTTTCGTTTGTACAGGTGAGCATGCTGAGGAAGTCATTTTGTTCATGGGAAGCGACTGTGTTCGGAGAGCCAAGCATAATTAATGCAAGAAATCTTGCAATAAATGAGCTGGGAATTGCCCGGTTACAGTCGGGAAAGAGGAAACTCGATTGTACCGTGGGAACGGAGCTAAGGTCTTTTATTTTATTATTTTTGTTGTTGTTTTGTTCTCGCCTCAATGAAACTCATCTCCTTAAATATGTTGCGACGACCCGAGCGTAACCACACTCTGGAAAACATCTAACGAAACTGGAACGCAACGTTGCGAACCGTTATCCAAAACTAAATCGATGCTTCTCGACTGTCAATTCGTCGAGATTCGTCAATTGATTGAAAAAAAATAATGACCGAATGGAGAATCAAAACAATATCAGGCGGAGCGCAGACGGAGAGTGTCAGAGTTCAGTCCATGACCCGGTCCGAACGCGTTGCATATTCATGTTAATAAATTAATTGCGCGACCGGGCTGTAACGCAAACTGCTACGACACAATTCGCTTCGGCGAGCTAGCCAATACAGTTTGGGGCTCGTTATGTAACCCGATGTACATCGCTGTGGAAATTACTCTTCGAAACATTGGAATATACAAAGCTTCCAAGATTTTCTGCACAGATAGCCCGAACAAAATTGTTTCTGTCTCGTCTCACAACGGAGGAGCCTAACCGTAGATAATAACTTCGACGATGGCTCCGACACTTCGGTCTAACTCCTAAAAATCTGATCGATACAAAAGAAAAAAGAAAAATAGAATATTCACCGCTGGTCAGAAAAAAATAAAAATTTCACTGTCAACCAGAATCGACGGGTCCAGATGCGCGTGCAAATGCTCAGGCTAATACAAAACAATATAGTCTACAATTTTACATCGAAAATGATAATAAAAGAAACAAATCTACACACGAAAGTATGAAAAAGCTCATGATCGAACAATTTGCTACGTTCGATAATTCGAAAACTCATTTTCTCGTTCACAAAAATTTCCCAAAAAAAAAATCAGAAAAGACAAACAAAAAAAAAGCCGAAAATTCGACGACGTACGTCCGAGTGTTTACATTCACATGCCCATTCGATAGTTCGAAGATGCAATGCCACGAAAACGAAACCCATCTGAAATTAACCAAACCAAACAAATAACAAAAAAAAAAAAAATACACACAAAAAGTGAAAAAAAAATTAAAATAAAAATGATTTGAAGAAAAAGAAACCGACAAAGAATTTATAAAACATATAAACAAAAGAAAAACGAGAACAACAACAATAACGCACGAACAACACACACACGTACACAAAATAATCGAGAAGTCGTGTGAAACACGCGCGCACATACACACTCACCTCGTCTACGTATAACCGCTGGGGTCCGGCTTTCCCACGGCAATCATCGTCGAAAGTTGATACTTTTTAACGTTGACGAGCTACACGAGATCGACGAACGCGGCCGCATCACACGAGGAACATCCGAGCTCCGCGCTACGTCTCTCACTCTCTTTCTCTCTCTATCTCTCACGCTTCGTGTTTGTCTCTCTCTGTGTGTGTGTGCGCGCGCTCGCGTTTACGCATCGACGTCGCTGTCCTCTCTCACGAAACTTCGTCTTTTGTCTTCTTTCATCAGCGGCCCCCCCGAACGTTGTACTCGGATAGAAAGAGATGGACAAGCTCCGGGGCTCATCCATTCAAAAAAACACCTGTTCACTTTACGAATTTTCCGAACAGTCCTGCCAACATTTCACCAACAAAATTGGCCGCGTGCGCGCCAATTCAAAACTCCATAACCTCGTATACCTCTCTCTCTCACTCCTAACCTCTCAAATCTTTCGATTCATCGAATCATTGTTTTTTTCATGATTTTTGTTGTCATCAACGAATCAACAATTGTCATCCAATCTTCGTATTACACGTTCAACGTTTTTGAGACACTGCCGAGCCGAGAATTATCACGAAGTTTGAAAAAAAAAACAAAACACAATCACGTAAGAATCATACGAAATAAATGTGACGAACGTGGTTTGTAGGATTCGTCTCGCAACTTTTACGACGATTCTTCATCCAACATGTATCATCACATATATGTGTTTATTTGTACAAAACAAACATACATATATACATATGTACACGTATACACGTCTTTTCGTCGCCGTAATCTCGCTCAAACTAACTTGTTACCGTGATCGTCGTACGTAGGTATATCCCCCCACCCCCGCCGGTCGCCCAGTTATTACCGCCGGTTAAGCGGCTGCAGTTTTTTTTTTTAATTTTCTTTTTCATTGTTTTACTATTGTACAATGAGGCCGGTCGAGACCCTAGCGCCCCCACTCTTCTATTCCCCGGTACTACGAGTCTATCGGTGCTTCGGCGGCGCCGCTTGGCTCGCCACATGCCCCCCCCCCTCCGCCGCGGCTGCTGCCCCCGCCGCTTTACCGTGTGCTCGGTGGCTATATCACCGACGCCAAAGGCAGTTCGTACACTTTGGCTTCCCTCTCCTATACCATGAAGCGCCGTGGAATTGCTGCCCGCAAAAGGATGTTGGGGTTACCATGGGGGGCGTGGGAAAAACCTGCTGTGGGAAATAGTGGGTGGCCTCTAACTCACTCCACTTCTGCTGCGAGAGAGACCACGCGCACGCGCACGATCATCGCGTTACAGCATGTACGAATGTGGCGGTGCGATTCGTCTTTGCTCAGCTATATGCATAAGCTATATGTGTATTCCAGTATATACATATATTAGGATGATGTTGAAAATTACATTTTTAGCGACCGCCCGTAGGAAGTTTTTTTTTGTTTTTTTGGGAAAAGAAAACGAAGATATTTTTATTTTGTTTAAAGCAGGAGCCGTCATGATCAAATGTGAATATGTTAGATGAAATTGAAGTTTTTTTCAATATCTCATGAAATAATGAAGATTGGGAACATAAAAAAACCACGAGAATTATTTGTATGGGGAATTAAATTCTCCATGAGAAAGTTTATCAAAATTTTTTTCCAAAAAATTTGTATTCGCAAAGATATTTCGAAAAAAAAATATTCGTGGAATTCATCTGATGTGAGCATTTTGAGGATTTTACGAATCTTGAAAATATTATTTTATTCGAAATATATAAAAACAAAAGACAAAAATCTTGTTAATGATTAATATGTTATAACTACATTTTATCAGAATTGTATTTGAGCGTAACAAAATCGCAATTTTGTGAAAGCGATGTGCTATTTTTCTCGCTCACTTCACGAACGTTTTTCCGAAATATCTCAATAAATACACATTTCTCGAAAAAAAAAATGGTTAGGACCTTTTTTGATAGAACATAAATCTCTACAAAATTATTTTTATGATTTTTCGTCCAAATCTGCATATTTCATGAGATATTCGTGAAAAAACTACAATTTCAAATTTTAAAAATTAACTTCGATCATGATTATAATTTTTCCCCAAAAATAATAAATATGTCCCCGTTATCTTTTATTGCCCCAAGCTCGGCAACTATATAAATTTGGAATACTCGTGAATATAGTTGCGAGTCAGAGATCGAGTGATCGTGCAACTAAAACGCATAGTCGCCAAGGTGATGAACTATATTTCTGAGTGCGAGAGAAATACTATCGGCGCTCGCTGCGGAGCGAGAGAGAAATGTAGTCCATTACCTTTACCGTCCTATTCTCCTCGACTCTTCGTTACTATCACCGAAACGCGTGATACATCGCAATTTGCCATACACCACGAGAAATCCGTCCGGCTTCACTCGTTTCCAACATGACAACAAAGCCCTTCATTATTCGAACAACGCGTATTTTTTTTCCTTTATTTTTTCTCCCCGCTTCTGGAGAACCACATCTTTCCATGGCGCAGCAAAACCGTACGGCACATGCATGTTTTCCATCAATTTATCATCATTCCCATTCTCTCGTTATTCGTCATGGTGGAGCTGTTCCCGATTGCCCCCGCCACGAGGGATGGGGAGGAGGGGAGGGGGATAATGCGCTACGGTTATCGACACGTATGAACCATGTGCAACCTTTGGACAATCATCGAATCGTTCATTGCACTCTGGCGAGGGTGGTTGATGGAGGAACGTAATTATCGGAGCAAGATGAAAGGATGAAGGATGGCGTCGATTTTGGGAATGAATTCTTAGTTTTGATGGCTCTTATGAAAATTGTGTTATTGTGGAGAATTATTGTTGCGAATCGGCGAATGCGCGCGCACGATATCCATTGAACTTTTATGCATGTTTTGTCAATGAATGGCTTGCAACATTGAAATGCATGTAGACCTGGATTGCTCACTGCCGTAGTGGGGGACGAGCCGAGAGAGATGGCTCAGCCGAGTGGTTCTGTCTCGCTCGCATCGCGTACAGTCCGTTGAAAATATTGGGTCCACCGCGACAGCTGCAGCTTGTCAAGCGGTCCAAATATTCGAATCCGACTGTACAGAAAAGGACAGAACCCCTCAGCTGAGCTATCTCTCTCGGATCCATTATGTTTCAGTGGTTTGGAATGGGTTTAGAATGGATGGAATTGATCACAGCTGTTGGCGAGATAGGGATGAAAATATTTGAGTGACTGAAACCCGAATGGATGTATGACGTCATGTTGTTTTGTACTTCGTCAAGGTCATAAAGGATGTCGTATGACATTGTGATGTGAGCATGTAGGATCGTGGCATCGTCGTTGACGCCGGTAACGAAAGATACAGGAACCAAAGGGAGGTTATGTCGCTTTAATGAAGTTTGGAGGTTAGTCCGGCGTTGGACGGGTGACGACAATCAAGGGTTGAACGGTTAAACCATGGGGGTCCACGGATTGTGGAGATTGTTGGATGCCTCGGGAAAACCTGTTCCTCTGGAAACACTCGAGGGAAAAGTCCTGGCGATTGGTATCCTTTTGATATACAAACAATCATCGCTCGCATTCCGGATACCCAAATCATACGAAATTTCAGCTAATTAAAAAAAATATATATTTCGTCGATCTTGGCATTTGCATTTGGCCATAAAGTTTGAGGAAATACAATATTTGAAATTTTTTTTTATTTTGGTTTTTTTAAATATTTTTTTATGAGCAGTTTTGTAGGTTAATTTGCATAGTAGATGGCAAACATTAGGGTGTAGCTTTTGAGAGTTAACGCTATGGGGTTGGTTTAATGATAATGCGATGGTTGGAAAATCTTTCTTAACCAAAGACGCAATCGACAGACGTATCGATATGGATACACCAGGTCCTGCAAGGCTATCAGGATCGCAGGGGCAACAGCGTCCCCAACGCTCATCTTATCGGACTGTTTCACAGAATTTGCAAACTTCTCTATTTCAAAATAAAGCCGGTATTTGTTTTCGACGGCGGTGTACCCATGCTCAAGAAGAATACAATAGTAGGTATCGAACGATACCGTTAGGTATCGAACGATACCGTTAGGTATCGTAGTGTATCATAGGATATAGAAAAACTCGTTGGAATTCATTTTTGGTAACATAATTATTACGATTACGTAGGCATCGCGCAAGAAGCAGAAGGCAATAGCGGCGACCAAAGCCCAACAGATGAAAACCGACTTGATACACAATCTCATAAAGCACGCCGCGGTAACGGGAGTATTGGGAAGCGGAAAGACGGAAAATTCGTCCCAAGCTGCCGCCGCGGCCTCCTCGTCGTCGATGAAAAATCCAGATACCTCGCACGACATGTTCAAATTGCCCGAAATTTCCATCATGAACAGCAGTCAATCCGACGAAACTATAGACGATTACGAGGATTCTGACACGGACGACGATCTTCAATTGAGTCCTCGCAAGCAATCCAGATGGAAGGGTAACATTCACACGGTCGATGTCGAAAGCAACGATTTCAAAGCATTGCCGGCGGACGTGCGTTTCGACGTTCTCACGGATCTCAAAGAAACGAGAAAACAAAATTCTTGGGGACGTTTGCACGAGATACCGGGCGAGTCCAATAAATTTTCGAATTATCAGATGGAACGTTTGCTGAAGAGACGTAGGGTGCAGGAATCGTTGGAAAACGCGGAAAAAGAGATGGGAGGAAAAACCATGACGCTGGAGCAGTTGGAATCGTTGATGACCGAACAAGGCATCGACACCAAGCGTCGCGATCTGGCATTTCGAATAGCCTCGGACAGTAATTCACGAATAATATACATCAACGATCCCAAATCATTGACGAGTATTTCATCCGTCGAAGAATCAACGATGATGGAAAATTCGTGTGAAAACAGTCGAACGAGCCAGTCGAAATTGTCGCAGGATTCGGGCAACGACGAGCCATCGATCATGACGACACCTTCGGAGTCCGTTATGGACAATATCAACGAATACGCCATAGACAGCGATTGGGAGTCCGATGACGATGCGATGATACCCGTTAAAAGCGTCGAACCCTCACCGTTGATAACAAAAAAATTATTCGGCAAAACAAAATTAAATCCGGCAGTAGCGTACATGATGGAGTACGGAGGTATCCCACAGGAGGACATTCTAGCACTCATCGAAGGCGATAAAAAGAAAAATCGCACGAAAAAATCATTACAATTAGAATTTACCGATATAACGAAATCATCCAACGAAACAAATGTCTGTCTTGTTGATTCTGAAGACAAATCGATCGATCGTACCGAAAATAATGAAGAAGCAAGTTCTTCCAAAACGTTGTCCGTTAATTCTGAAAACAAATCAATCAATCGTACCGAAAACTATAAAGAAGCAAGTTCTTCCAAAACGTTGTCCGATATTCACGAATCAGTCGATCTCACAGAAATTACCGATACCTCAGTCATTGACATAACAAGTCCGCACGAACCTCACGAAGATGTTAAAAAAATGCAATCCATCGAATCGATTGATATCTCATCTTCGACGAAGCCCGAATTATCGGATTCCGACACCGATTCCGATCTCATAGAAATTCCCGACGTTCCGATTCCCGAAGCCAAATTTGGTTTTGAGATAGTTGTTAAATCGGACGAACCAATGAAAATCGAGGACGACATATTTGCCGATGTTTTTACGAAACAATCGACGTCGGCGGATATCTCGGATGTCAGCGCGACGGATTTTTCGAGTAGTTTTGGGTCCACGTCGAATGCGAAGCTGTCGGACGTGGAGGAGGTTCCGGTTCCAAAAAAGGACGAGATTGAGGAGACAATGACGGAAAATAACGTCATAGCATCGACGATATCATCGGGAGAATCGGATAACGAGGCAATCGTTACAAACGAATCCCAAGCTGATATCGTGAAACCGAAGGAGACGGAAATCGTCGAGGATTTGCCGTCCGTGGCTTCGACATCCAGGGCAAACAGCTTGAGCGATCAAGTGGCGAAATTTAAACCCGAATTGGTAAAAGCTAGTCAAGAAAAACTCGCGACGATGCAGGTACGATGTGACGTCATGTGGTTCCAGCCTTTCCCAGTTCCTAGCTTCGCTTCTGGTCCTGGTTTTCAACGTTTTTTCAACGCCAGTTTTCTGTTTCATGTTCATTGATGCTCGTTCATCCTAAATCTGGATTATGATATTCTCTAACCCCAGATTGGTTACTATATGCAACCTACCGACGTTATAAATTAGCGATTGTCTTTTGAAGCTTTTAGAAATGATTTTTATATTTTTTAGTATCAAATGAAACCCTCAAAGATGACCAAAACCTTTGAGGGTTTTATTTGATACTAAAAAATATAAAAATCATTTCTAAAAGCTTCAAAAGACAAACGCTAATTTTATTTAAATTCTGCCAATAGTTTGCAAGTAAAAAAAAAGATGCTTGCCGGGGATTTCCTCATATGGTGACTAATCTAGGGCTAACAACTATGCTTGTTCACCATAGTCGAGTGGTACTCTTTCAATCTCGTAGCTTCCTAGATTTTATATGCACCGAACGCTTCTCCACATTTTCACCCCTGAAAAATGTGATAATTGTTTTTTTTTCTTCATAGTCCGAGCTCGAGAGCGAACACAGCGAGATAACGGAAAACATTGGAAAGCTGGAGAGGCAAGCCACGGCTGTGACTGATCAGATGCGCATGGAAGCTCAGGTTTGCATTGTCCTGCCAAAAATTACTTAATACAATTTTTTCATAAATTATTATTATTTAAATAATAATAATTACATTATTTTTATATATAACAAATTTCGTGGGTCATTTGTGTGTCAAAGGATCTTTTACGATTGTTCGGAATTCCTTACATCGTCGCTCCCATGGAAGCCGAGGCCCAATGCGCGTATTTGGAAAGTATCGAACTAACAGACGGCACAGTTACCGACGATTCCGATATCTGGCTTTTCGGCGGGCGTTGCGTCTACAAAAATTTTTTCAACAACAACAAACGCGTGATGGAATACAAATTGAGCGACATTCAGTATCATTACAGTAAGACATACCATTTTTCCATTCTTCATTCGTGTTTTAATATGTTTTCATCATTCTCATTTGTTAATTCGAAATCGATTTTTTTATAATTGAAAAAAATATATGTGGGTATATTTTTGTTAACAGAATTGTCGAGACAACAAATGATTCAACTGGCTCTACTGGTAGGCAGCGATTATACCGTCGGGGTGTCGGGAATAGGTCCGGTAACTGCGCTCGAAGTACTCGCGGCTTTTCCATCGGAGGGCGACAATCTTCTCACCGGTCTGACGAAATTCAGCTCGTGGATACAATCCGGCCGATCGGCAGGTCCCGGTCGAGCTGCGTTACGTAGCAAATTGCGCAATGTTGGGGTCGATAAAGGTAGTCGTTGGTGTTTTGTATTTTGATGAAATATTTTGGCACTAAGTTGCAAAAAAGTAATTTCAAAAAAAAAATGCCTTTGAAAACTTTTTTTTTCGTGCAATCTCGATAGCATTGCTTCGTGTTTTTCAAATCTCAATAACTCCGACAATTTTTTGAATACGTTAATAATTTTCCGAGTGATTATTCTCAAGACTGTAAACTTTACAAAAATGCTAAACGATTCAAAAAATTGAAAAAAAATAATCGAAAATCAGGCAACTCTCCCCTTAACGATAATTTATATGATGGTCAATGTATTCTTGATTTCAACATTTTTGAACGTTCGGTTCCGGACCACCGAGAGAGTACAAAAAAAAATCAACACATAGAAAATTATTTCGATTAAATTTTTTTCTTCAGGATTTCCGAGTCAAGCGGTGGTTCAAGCTTACATGTTTCCGACGGTCGACGAATCGAAGGAGCCATTCACCTGGGGCAAACCCAATCTCACGCTTCTGGCCGATTACACGCGACAAAAGTTTGGATGGAAAAAATTGAAATTCGAGGAAACAATGAATCCGGTTGTGAAAAAATTGTTCGAATCGAAGAGTCAAACGGACATAATGTCGTATTTTCGGGTGACGACGGTGCCAAAATCGATCGAAAACAATATGAGCAAGAGGGTGAAAAAAGCGGTGGAAAGATTGGGCAATGGAAATGTCGATGAGGAATCGAACGAAGATGGGAATCTCGCGAAAGACGAGACGACTTCGGACAAATCAAAAGAACCGAAAAAACGTGGAACCACTCGTGGCAAAGCTTCGAAAACATCGACGGTGGAATCGGGATTTTTCACGAACGAGGAAATGGGGGAAAAGGTGACGACGGTCGAAGCAATGGGCGTGGAAACGGTCGACGTACTTGCGGCCAAGACGAAAATGGCAAAAGATGGCCGCGCGACTGCGGGAACATCCAGACTGGGTAACGGTAAAAACGTCGAGGAATTTATTCCCCAACGTGAGAAGGACAAAGCAATCGCGTTGAAAAAAAAATTACAAGCGATCGAGGTTTTTCGAAAATCGAAGAAAGGACCCGGAAGAACGAAGAAAGCAAAACGCGTCGTACAAAATATCACGAAGGAAGCCAATCTTTCGGAAAGTAGCGATAGTTCTTAATTTATTAGAATTTCTATATTCTTAATTTATAATAGCATGTAAAATTAAATTGTTGTACGTATATCGTGTACCAGTATTAAATGATATTCGAGGCTGTGTGAATAAATTGTTATTTTTGCATTGAGAAATTGTGGATTTTTAGGATTCCGTACCTCCAAAGGAATTTCAACAAATGGAATCCTTGTAGATGATTGTCTGTCCGTCTGTCTCAACCGATGATCTCAGAAACTATGCGACGTAGAAACTTGAAATTTGGTCATAGTAATACATCTCATTTTTTTCACTAGTCAACATTTCAAAATATTTGTATGAGACTTGAAGAGGGGAAAAATGAGATAATCGAAAAACAACAAATTTATTTCACGTATCGTGTGGGGTATCATTTTAATGGTGACGACGTGTTTTGTGGAATACAAAAATATTTTTTTCATAATTTTGAACAGCATATTCAAGAAGATACTCTGGAAAATATGCGAAAATAGAGCATTTCCCCCACCCTTCTTATTTACAAAACTACTGGTCCTAGAATTAAAAAAAAAATCAGAGAATATAACGCCCCGCTCGAACTTTATCGGAAAACTATGACGAGAGTCCTAGGTCTTACAGATTTCTAGAAATTGATTTTACAATCTTCTTATTTTTCAATTTGTCGCGCATAAAAGAGTGAGCTAGCAGATTGCCCCAAACCGGAGGATATCTCGTCTGTCTTTTGTTAATTTTTGTATGCTACTTGCGTTTCGAAAAAAAGAAAAGAGGAGGTTGCAAAAAAGTTATGTGAGAAAAATTATAGTACGCAATGTTCTCTTTGCTCGTGCCGAACTCTCACTTGACCAACTTTTTTTTGTCTTTTATTTCGATAAAAAATAAATTATTTTCTCTCTTTCGTTTCGTATAATTATACATCGTCGAGTGCTTTGGTCTTAACGATAAACACGTATAATTGAAACTGTTGAATTTACCAAACGTGAGGATGGTAAGAATGATTTCGACGTTCCGATCGATAATCAAAATCCAGCGACCGTTCCTTGTCGACGATAATCCGAATTTGCAGTTATTCGACCGTTTTCCTGCGCTATCGCGGTTACCGCGCTTCCGATACCCTGATAAAACGACGTTTCGTGCCCCAGACTTCGCAGATACGACAAAATAGTTTCGTTGAACGTTGGCTCGCACGTTACTTCCATCGGTAACAACTGAAAATGCAAATTTATCCATAACAATTTATTTATATATCGAAAATTAAGAAAATTAAACCATTAAAAAACAAATGACGACACTATCACCGATTCCACATAAAATTGCATATGTTAATCCATAAATTTACAAACTGTTGAAAAAGAAATCAGTGACAACAGATGGAAGTTAAAAAAAATAAATAGATAGAAGACGATTTCATACAAAACATTTTGTAAAAAGTTACTTTTCGTTCTTTTTTCTGACAAAAAAAAAGACACGCAAAGGCGACACCAACAATCGTCTTTTGCGTTTCTTTTTTTATAAAAAAAAAACAATATTACAAGAAATTTTCGATGCAGACGTACCTGATGATGAAGTCTACGCGCATCTACAGCTTCTTTAATATCGTACCCCGACCGCAATGTCAATATCATGCTCGTCGCAATTGCCGTAGTTATCTTCGTTCCACCAGCAGCTCCGATAACCAGACGGACTTTTTTATTCTCATCGACCTTGAAAACAAATCTGAATTACATTTTTTTTTCTTTTCAAATACGAAGATAAAATAATTCGAAATAATGTTGCACCAATGTGTGTGCGATTTACAAATGTGTCAATGATCCCAACTCACGACAATCGCCGGTGTCATAGAACTGAGCGGTCTCTTTCCGGGTTTTATGAAATTAACGGGCGACGGCGGTAGATCAAAAGCATTTGTGATATTTGGAGAACTGAAATCGTCCATTTCGTCGTTGAATATGATACCCGTGCTTCTCGAACGTATCATTGCTCCCAAACTGTGATAAACGATTCCCGTTAAAAAAAAATAACATCGATTATTACACTATAATTTATTTAATTATTATAGTTATTAAATTATTCGCAACAATTATAATTATCATCGATTACTTTACAATTAACGGGGCATATACGCCTAGCAATCGATTATTTAACTTTTTTTTTCCGAAAGAGTTACCATACAAAAGTAATGTAGTTGAATTATCATTTTAAAAATTTTAAAAATTCGCTAGTTTTTTTTATTTGAAAAATATGAGAGGGACGTCGATGAATACCGTGAATAATACAAAATTTGAATGGAAAGATATCTTCATTCATCTAGCCACAATTTTTTTGCTAAATTGTTACCTCGTTGTTTTTTTTTTTTTTTTGCTTTATAGGTGTATATGCCCCCTCAACAACGGGGGAACGATAATGAGTCGCGATTGTTGCGAGAAAAAGAAAATTTGTTGTACTTACACCTGATTGATGGTCGACGTGACGGAAACGGCAGAACCATCAGGAGCAAGTACGACGACATTAGCGGTACCGGAATCCTCAATGGGCAATAACGTAGCTCCATAATATTTTGGATCGGTACTCGTCCAATCGTCTTTTATAAATTCCTTCACCTCGTCGGCGTAAGATTGCGACGACAAGTTCGCCACGATACTTGCTACAAATTTATTTGAAAATCTATAAGATCATGATCTTCCATTATAAACATATATTGAAAAAAAAATCGACTCGTGGACGACAAACCTATGTCCTCAGTGTCAGGATCACCGAGTTCGGTTCGTTTCGCGTATGCCCATTTAAACGTTTCCACGATTCTTTGCCAAAAAAATGTTTCATTCGCCGTTGGAACGATATCACGAAGAACGTTCATTATGAAAGTGAGAATCAAACCGGAACCCGGTGGTGGTGCCGTGTACATAGTCAATTTTCCGAGCTTGGCCGCGATCGGTTTCTTCCATTTCACACTGTCGCATTAACATAAGACAGAAAATGAAAACGAAATGGAACAAACAAAAAATTGTAAACTTGTAATTTTTACCTATAATGTGCTACATCAATTAAATAGCTATATATGTAGCACATCGTCTTAATGTATATATATATAAATTACCCACGCTTAATGGGAAAAGACTTTATGGCAACCTGTCTTTTGAATTTTTTCCCGATGTTTCCAAGTTTCGCATTTTCTTGGAATTTATAGTCTTGAGAATAATCTTTCAAAATATTATTAACGCAATCACAAAATTAAATTGAAAATTACGATTTGTAGGGAAACAATAAGACTTGAAAAACGAGAAACATTCCACCAATTTATGTAAAAAAAAATTTTGAAAAATAAAATCCTACTTTAGGCGATAGCGACTCATCTTCCACATACAAATATGTCTGGATCTTAATTTTTAGGATTCAATGTTTTGTGACAAAAAAAAAGCAGCATCATCTAATATTATTGATAAACACATTCACTTAGGTTCATTGCAATAAACCCAAAAGATTACTCTTAATAAAATTCCTGAAAATGTCCAAACAGCAGGAAACTTCTCTCAATGGTTGAAAAAAAAAATCCTTATTAAAAGAATCCGTAATAATTCGTGATCGTACGTGTATTTCCGTAAATCTTCAATTTCCATGATACCGCCGAATCCCTTGATCTCCTCGATCAGCTGTTCCCCCATGGCACCACCGTAGAAGATACTCGTGTCGTTTTGCAGCGACAAGGTCGTCAGGGTTTTGGCCAAAAGGGGCCTTTTGATTTTGTCACCGACCTAAAACGCACGCACGAATAATAAACGCCAAGTTACACTGTCCGAAAACTAATCGGAAATACGATGTATCACAAGTGATAGTAATTGATCAATTGAGATACCGACGGTCCACGTGAAATTCGTTTTGGGATCGATGAGAATTTCCGCCATCGTCGGTTCGGCACGTATGAGAGATACTTTTTTCGCCAACGATTCAGCCAGATAATTGTTGACGATGGATCCGGTCTTGCACAGTTCTATCGCTGGCTGGAAGAGATCTCGCCACGGTAGTTTGCCGTATTTCTTGTGAGCTTTCCAATAGCCCAACAGTTCTCCGGGCACAGCTACCGCTTTTCCTCCTGCGATAATTCAAATAAAAAACAAAAATTAATTAAATCTATTAATTATTATCGGGTGGGTCTCGAAGTTTCGAATTTCCATGTTTCGAAGGTCCAAAGTTTCGATTTTTTTTTATTCGAAATTAAATGTTTCGACCGTTTACGGTATCGAAAGTCCATGGATCCGAATGAACAAAGATTCGAGCGGTCAGAGTTTCGAAAAAAAAAAATTCGAAATGGAATGTATCGAAAGCGCAATTTTTCGACGGGTCACGGATTCGACTCGCCAATGTTTCGACGATTCAATGTTTCGACGGACCAAAAGTTCGAAACGTATATATAGGTATAGTGGAGTAAAGATTGCAAGAGCTGCAATCTTCAAGCGGTTGAACGAGGTGCTACGCCACTATACCTATATATACGTTTCGAACTTTTGATCCGTCGAAGGATTGCCCGTTCGAAACATTGGTGAGTCGAAACATTTATTTTCGAATCGTTGAGATTTTGATATGTTGACCGGTCGGATATTTGATCGTTCGAATTTTTTAAATTCTGTTACATGGCCAGTCGAAATAAAAAAATTCGGAGATTCTATTTTTCGATAAATTAAAATTCGAATAAAAAAAATTCGAACCTATGAGCTTTCGAAACATTAAAATTCGAAGCTTCGAGACCCACCCTTATTATCTATTCAAATTATTAAATAAATTAAATCTAAATATAAATTAATTAAATCTAAAATATTCTTTTCTCCATATGTGCATTTCATTGGAAGTATTGTCTTCGATTAATATTTTTCAAAAGTTTGATTTCCCAACCAAACAAATTAACTTTCATGTAGAATTTCTAAAATCTCTAAAATCTTAATTTAATAAATAAATCAATCTCTAAAATCTAGAATTTCTAAAATCTGCTAAAACGTTAAAGACTAACCGTACTTGGCGAGGGTCGCATTCCCATGGAACATGTCCGTGTGTGCAGCACCAGGTGCCACTTCTCTCGCATCCAGATAAGCGGCTCCGGTCTTGGGGTCCCATATCGTCATGAAAAATCCACCGCCCAGTCCCATGCTACGCGAAACGTGTAATTTTATTCGTCAACTGGTTCGGCAAATTATCGAAATACCGAAACAATGAAAATACTAGTATTGTGCGAATTAATGTGAACACACAGTTTTTTTTTCTTTCTATATTTGATATGATTGAAAGTTTTTTTTGTGGATAACAAGACGTTGCATGTTTATTCAATGATAAATACGTCCTCCTTTGGGCTCAATGACTGCACGAACTCGTCTTTGCATGGAATCAATTGATTTTTGACTGCTTTGCTTATTCTTCCGATCTGTGTACCACACCTTAATCGCGGCCCCTGTCATTATAGTTTTTTCCGGTGCAGTCCATTAATTCGCACAATATACTGCATGCGATTGGGAGGTCACTGACCTGTGTAACGAAGCGATTCCTTCGCACAATAACGCGGCGATCGCACTGTCGACCGCCGAACCACCCTTGGCCAGCATACTCATCCCTATCGGTGAACATTCCGGACCATTTGCCGACACTGCACCCTGATTTAACAAATTTTTATTTGCGGATTCATACAATCAAACCTTTAATTTTTTTTTTTCATTAACGAAACTCCAACTATCTAATTTTCACTTTAATAAAAAGAATAATCTTAATTTTCATGTCCTAATGTGACGAAGTATCACGCACAATAGTGAGGTTGCAATGTTTGTGTGTATTCACCTTAGAGTAGACTCCGATTTCTGAATCACTGACGAATTTTTCACCCCAGTTTTTCGTTATGTCCTGTTCGACGGTTTTATTCGATACCAACGAAACGATGACGATTGTGGCCGCAATTACCAATACCACCGTTACTCCTCCCATAAAGTATTTTTTGTTACTGCAATAAAAAATTGGATGATGAACGGGAATAATAAAACTTTTCTTGAGCGTGATCGTTTTGAATGATGCAGTCTCGACAAGTGAAAAAAATTATATATAGTCTATGAATAAACTATATATGGGACATGAATAGTCGATATAGAGATTATTTATATACTCTATAGTCTATATAGAATATAGATTATATATAATTTTTTTACTTGGGATATTATTAATATAGATTATATTATTATTATTATTATTATTATTATTATTATTATTATTATAAAACTATATAAATTATACATAGACTATACATTAACTATATAGATATACTTCTGAACCGTATGTTTCTGAAGACCTTCGATCGATGGTTCTTCCACAATAATACAACAGACCCCACGAATTGCCACGAATGCATTTTTTACATTTTCGAAAACAAAGAACCGTCACGGATTGTCAATAAACGTTTATCACTACTACTTACCACTACTAACACGAGGTTTCGAAAAATATTTATAAATATATTGGAATCTTGAATGCAAGAGACTCGGAGTCGAGAGCTCTCAAGACGATAAATCGTTGAAATAGTGTAAGCACGTGGTCATTATTCGCGACCATCAATTGGTCCGATAATTTACACCGTAATAAACCACATCATGCTCATTGTCGAATATGCAACAATCGCGTGACAACCATTCGAAGCATCAAAGTTCATCGTGGGATTCCGAGTTGACAATTGAATAATAATAATATTGATAATAATAATAAAAGTGTCGCGAAGTGACATCGATGCCCGACGAAGCAACGAATTATCGAGCGTAAAAGGAATCGCGTGTCACGAGGTGCTCGGTGCACCGACAAAAATGTTGCGAACGCTCGACGAAATAGTGAAACCGGAAAATCGTTCGAAACTCGCGTGACGATCGCATTTAGCGAGGTAGAACGTGAGTTATCGGACATTATCTTCATACACATGATTTTCAGACTATTTAAATACATAGTTGCGAAAAAATGACTGAAGGGATTTCCAACTCTGTGCAATAAAAAAATCAACTTAAATTGTTTTCTATTTTTTATATTTGTTTAACTTTCTGAAATATTGAGAAAATTTTGGGCTAAGGTCAATGTTAAAATTTCAAAAATGTCCAGTCAGTAGCTTTTTTTTTTTCATACCCAGAATTCAAATGTGAACAAAGAATGAAGTTTTGATAATCCGTTTGTTTTTTTTCTCATTTTTTTCGGACCATCTTTTACCAGTCAGGAAAAATAAACGTTACGCAAATATTTTCCTGAAAATGTATCTTATAAGAAAAAACTGTCGTTATCAGTTATTGTGAAACGGACTGTCGTTATCAATTCGGGATGTGAGGGAGCTGACTACATGGTTATAATATCGTACATCTTATCAAGATAGCACGAGGATTATTAATGAATTAGCCACCTTTGATAATTGAATTATCGTCGAGCGAAACTGTGTGCGAAAAACTATATTCAACTCGTCGTCGACGATAACGTCGGTCGAGTCGCGTGCAACGACAGTGATATACGTTCAGTCATATCGGAGTATCAGAGTCGAGTTGTTAACGAGAGATTAGACGTATATATCTATATGTATATATATATTTTGAGATGATTGAAACGGAATTGATGCAATTTGGCCGCGAGACAAGTCAACGATACGTTCAGTATAACACCATTGACATTTCACATTTTTCCAACAAATTTTTCGCAATCTTCGTCCGACAATAATTATTGCCCATGAGTAAAACAAGTATGGCAAATAGTTTTCAAAACAATGCTACACGAAAACTCATAGGCTCACGTTTAAAATCAATTTTTCGAATAATGCTCCGTTGAATTCTGTATAAGTTAAAAATTTAATTGTTCATCGATGTATATATTTAACTGCCTTAACAATTCAATATTCCGAAAGGTTTGTATGTTAATGTGTTTGTGAGTGTTGTGCATGAATTTTACAAAAGCAAATTTTTACATAATGCTTCGTTCAATTCTGCATAAGTTAATGATTTAATTTTGCATCAACATATATATATATATTAAAATGTCTGAACAATTTAATCTTTCGAAAGGTTTGTGTGGAAATGTGTTTGCGAATGTTGTGCATGACAAAATAAATGGCCTTGAAGACCTTTTTTTTATCAGACAAAAAAAAGTTTCGGCACCCTAGAAAGAAAAAAAAGGTTTCACAATTTCTCTGACCGATCGAGAATCGTTCGCCTCGTGACACGTGTGACAGGACGAAAGTGAAGAGCGTCGTGCATATAAATGGGAAAACGTGACCGAAACTCGAATTTACAAATTCACTTTCATTTTTTTTTTACTGTTCCGTAGTTAACCAGGAACCCTTATAGTTTCGGTCTGTCCGTCTGTCTGAATGTCACAGCCCTCCCATTCTCTCATTCATAAACCTATTGAAAAGAAATTTGATATACGGGCGTAAATTTATGACCCAAAAACGGAAATGATGAAATTTTTGAAAAAATAGCTTTTGTTCGTCCTCAAACTATCGTTGCTAAAAATCTAAAAAAATTCTCGAATGTAGTTTTCGATGAGTACTTTCAATAATAATTCTAACAAACACTGTGGCAAAAAAAGTTTATGAAAACTTTATGAATAACGCTTTTTCGGTAAAAATAAAATTTGTCAAGATAAAAATATCTCTTCATACGTATTCAAACGTTAAGGAGAGTGTTAGTGAGTTTGGCTATGAAACCCTATCACGTGCGTGCTCAGCACGCTCTCGAAGAATTTTTTGATCAACGTTTTTTATTCAGCGAGCGACGACAAAAAAAAGACAAAGAAGAAGAAAGAAAGAAAAAAAGAGGTCTGTTTCGCAAGTCGAACGCACGAAGCGTTTGCGATGGATTACGTGAATTTGCATACGTCTGCGAGGTAACACGTTTTCGAACCGATATGATAGTTATCGCTTTTACGAGCTCGTCGGTAAAAGACAGGATAATCAACGAACAATTCGCAAACACGAGTTCAACATATTAACGTAATTCACTCGACAATCTTTGAATTCCAATTTTCTATCTTCGATCCCGATAAAACAGGTTCGCAAAAAAAACTAAACCGTTGTGCATAATTATAGTTTCTAAAATGATTGTAAAACACGAGTGACCTTGGATGTTCGGTCACAAGCGTCTTATCAAATTCCGTGCTCTGACTAGTATGTAACAAACGAGACGTTCTAAAATGTTATCATTACATTGGAATGTATGAACGGTAATTAATTTCCAACGTACGCTCACTATAATTTTTCAACATTGTTGAAAACTTTTATGAAATCAAGACGGTCTCTGCATTATCGACGTTCGAAATGAAGCCCACGACACCTGCACGCGGTATTAGGAATAAATGGCCTTGGAAATAATGGCCGATGAAAATAATGGCCGATAGAAAAAAAATGGCCGATTCGAAACAAGGCCGTGGAAAAAATGGCCGATTCGAAACGAGGCCGGGGAAAAAAATGGTCGACATGAATAAGAGTTGATCTAAAGGGTTCTTAAGGTTTGAGGTCGTGGTTGGCATTCTTTGGGTTATTTGAATTCGTTGGGTTTTCTTGGTTTCTTTGGGTCCTTTGCGTTCTTTCGACCATTCCCCGGTCATTCTCTTTCCGGACTTTGTTACAATCGGCCATTTTTACCATCCGTCATTTTTTCCCAAGCCATTTGTTCCCCGGCCTTTATTTCAATCGGCCATTATTTCCCCGACTATTTTTTCCACCGGTCGTTATTTCCCGGTCCATTTTTTCCTTGGCCTTTTATTCCACGGCCATTCATTCCTAGATCGCCTGCACCCACTCACCCACACACACACACACACACACACACACATCGAGCACTGTGTTGTTTGTGTTTATACGGTTGCGATAATTGCACAGTTTTTCGACCATCTGTGGAACCAGTTCTACATGGCATCGTTTGAAACAGGTTTGACGCTCGTCACGTGTTACCCATTCATCCATATGAGATTCGATTTCCAAATGGTTGGTAAAAAAACCGACTACGTGTATAATAAAATATAATAAAGTAGCAAAAAAAAAAAAAATACTACACGACCATCGAGATTCCGCAGATCGAAATCGTGATGGTGAACGATTAAAGTTTTGTTGTTGTTTTTTTATCCATTCGTTTGTCCTTTGGAGAAAAAAATAAAAAACAAAAAACGATCAACTTTTGGTTGTTGGTTTTTTCTTACGAAGAAGGAAAAAAAGGAGAAACAAAAAGAGAACAAAAAACGATAAACGTTTTGTTGGTTTGGTTATTTTTATAATAATAATAATAATTTTGTTGGTTAATTTTATAATAATAATGATAATAATAATAAATAATAATAGTAATAATAATGATAATGTACCCGCGCAACATATTGAGAGCAGGAGCAACCGACGCGGGAAAAACTTTCGTTGCGTTATTCGATCGGAGAGGACTCCGCGAGTGTTGTGCGCGCACCACGAACGAATGCTTCGTACTGACCGCTTGTTTCGCTCGGTGATTGTCAGGGAGTAAAACGACGGTCTCAATGAGACTTCAATCTGCGCTTCCCCCTCCACGGATGTATCGTACAAGCCCCTCGACATTGTTGAAAACCAATGATTCGATGCTGGAGAATAAAAAATGTAAAAAAGAAATGAAAGAATAAAATAAACGATAGAAAACAACTCATGGCGATGGACTTACATGCGCTATCTCGTTCTCTTTCGCTCGGCAGCAAACGCCGATGGCGCTATCTCTTTTCCACGCTGCGGTGTCATCCATCGTTGTGAAACTATTGAAACAATAAAAGGACGGAAAACGAAAGAATGAATTTCTGGAAACTATTTTTATCGTTCAATAGAGTTGCGCGTTATCCGAATAGATCGCAGACGGATGTGTGGGAACGATGCAATCTGAATTATCGCAATTTGTCGATTTCGACTCTGTCGATGCGACAATCGTAGTGATTATCGTGAGATCATTGAGATTATCGGGAACGCTTGGGTTTGACGAGCAGTTTTCTCCGTTGGATTTAATCGATGCGTAATTGGCGATGAAGAGACAATTGTTTTTTATCACAAGGGAATTGAGGGGGATACATCCGAGTAGATGGCGGAAGTAGTAGACGAAATTTTGGGAATCATAATCCAAATCGTATAAATTATTTGCTGGATTTAATGCAAGTTGGTTTTATTCGATGGTATATATGTTAAGGTGTATTGACAATTTTTTGTGAAAATATATGTGTGATGCATGGGAACGCTGTTTAGCCGGCCGGCGTAAAACATTCCATTTATTTTGTGTCGTGGACACGAGCGAGATCCTTGTCTGATTTTTTTTTTCGGTCATTGTGCAAATTGAAAGAGAAGGAAGCACGGTTCAGTGAACATAACGATGGAGTGTAGAAAACGTTTTTGTCGAGCTGTGTGATTTGAAAAACAAACTGCAATTTGATACTTGCAAGTTTTGACCGAAGTTGACGGGAGTTATATTGATAAATATGATTTTTCGAAAAGTTTGAAATTTTATGAAATCAAAACTAACCGATGGATTCGGCTCAAACGTAATATCATCAACCACCCCTGAGTAAAAACCTATTCCGCGAAGAACTATTTGGGAGAATATCTCAAAATTTGCGATCGCTATAGTGTAAACTTTTAGTGTACATTTTTTTGGGAATTTGAAAACGACACAAAATCCGAGCCGCAGCTTGAAACATGACGAGAATTATGGTCAATGAAGCGATTATAGAGCTGCATAATTTTGGGGCCGTTGCTGAAACCGTTCTTGATCAATACACGTTTGAATTTTAGGAGGTCATTACACACATACATACATAAATCCGGACATTTCCTCCAAGTATGTTTTCTCGTCGTTTCAGCACATTCTGAACATGGTGACGTGAAGGTCTCGAAAAAAAAATTCCTACCGTCACATAGCTTCCTCCATGAGGAAGCAAAAAGTCTCTCATTACGTTGATGACCTACTGTAATTGTTGTTCACGATCGGCAAAACGAGTAATCGACCTTCGAGGCTTTAAATGGACGCGACTGACGGTCTTGTCATTTATCCCCGTCGAATCTCAAACATCTAAGTGTTCTATCTTAATTTCACATTAAAACGCAATGTAATCCAAGTTCCGATAATCAACGTCATTTTAGTCTCTGTAATCAATCGTTCAGGCTGATGCTGCGATAAGATTATCATATTTCGCGATAGACAGGTTTTCCAGACTGCCCGGTTTCGATTTTCTTCGACATTATTGTACTATGGCTCGGTCGGTAACGAAAACCTGTAATGCATTGTTTCGGGTTATTTTTTATGTTTACGATTAAAGACGAGAACGTTAAACTGTCTCTTGAAATGTTGCATTTAACCGTTCTTGTTTTTTATGCGTGATGTAAATAGTGACGGAGAAAAATACTTTGTGACGATTCCAGCTATCTCCCTCGCACTCGTGGCAATGGTGTAAGATCGACGGACGGTATATAAATAAATATAAATAAATTTAAATGTTTTTGAAACTTCCCGCTGAAAAATATATATTGATGATGTTTCGTTTGCCACGATAATTTACCGAGTCTGATTTTATCAGCACATCGCGAGCCTCAGCGACTATCGTGATTGTCGTAATTATCGCGTTCTGATTGGACGCAACAAGCTGCGAAGTTAGCCGCACGATAAATGGAAAAATTTCAAGCTTGCCGCTCGGCAGCGGTGGCCAACCTGAGACGGCGACGTTTCGTGCTTAATCATCGTCGAGTCGTCGCACTTACGTAAGATTGACAACCTCGATGAACAGTTGTGAGTGAAGTTATCAAAATTCGCACCGGGAAACGGTCAAGTCATTTAGCTGACTTAACTCCGTTGATTTTGATTGCGAATAATTGTTCGATAAAGATTTATCATGGGAGCCCGTTACGACAGAGCAATTACCGTATTTTCGCCCGATGGACATTTGCTCCAGGTCGAATACGCTCAGGAAGCTGTGCGAAAAGGATCAACAGCGGTGAGTCTCGATCTTTCGTTCTAACCTCAAATTCATAACAATCCAAGTGATTGTTCATACACATCATCGTTGCACTACTCCATGCCGGTGATCTTGAATTCTTTCATTCGAAATGACGAAAATTCGACTATTGCGAACATTACAATTGTAAAGATTGCAATACTTATTTTCGTTTCAAGGTTGGCGTGCGCGGCAACGACGTCGTTGTGTTGGGCGTAGAGAAAAAATCGGTTGCCAAACTTCAGGAGGAGCGCACCGTTCGCAAAATATGCCTGCTAGATGATCACGTAGTCATGGCATTCGCAGGTAATAATGATCGATGTACGACGGTGTGATAAGTTTCATATTTTTCTCTTATTTGTGATGTTTGATTGTGATCAAGGTTTGACTGCGGATGCCAGGGTTCTCATCAATCGAGCCCAGATTGAGTGTCAGAGTCATAAATTAACGGTCGAAGATCCTGTCACGTTAGAATACATAACACGCTACATAGCAGGTAATAAAACATTCTTCTCATTCTATTTATTGGACACATTTTTGTACAATTACAAAAATTGAAATCAAAAAGATTGTTCCGGTCAATGAACATTTGGATGTGGCAGTTATGCCACTTTAGCTGCAATATTTCCAATGATAGTTGCTAAAACTGATTGAATTCTCAGGGCTGAAGCAGAAGTACACTCAGAGCAACGGCAGACGACCTTTCGGCATCTCTTGTCTCTTGGCTGGCTTCGATTACGACGGTTCTCCCCATCTCTATCAGACCGAGCCGTCAGGCATCTACTACGAATGGAAAGTAAGAACGCTCTCATCTACTTATATCTGTCGCAAAAATATTTTGTGACGAATTCGAACAAAATATTCACAAAATGCGCATTGCAGGCAAATGCAACTGGTCGCAGCGCCAAAACGATTCGAGAATTTTTGGAAAAGTATTACACGCCCGAGGAAGTCGCGACGGAGAGAGGTTCTATCAAATTGGCTATAAGAGCTTTGCTCGAAGTGGTACAGTCGGGACAAAAAAATTTGGAAATCGCTGTGATGCGTCGTGGTCAACGTCTTGAGGTCAGTTATTGGTCACAGTCTAAATTCTTTTTTAAAATATTTTCACAATGCTTCGCCGGATCACAATTATCAAAATGAATTGTTATTCACAGATGCTGGACACGGACACGATAGGCGAATACGTCACGGAAATCGAAAAGGAAAAAGAGGTGGAGGCCGAGAAGAAAAAGCAAAAGAAGTGATTTGTCCTTCATCTTCATTTATTATTATTCATCTTTTTTTAATGTTTCGCATCGAATAAACGAACGTAATAATTAATAATGAACAAACTTAGTTGCACGATTTTTCTTACAATCTTTCCCTTGTTATTTCGATCGATCACTTACAATGGAGCACGATTCAACGATTTACACATTCACGAGTGGTAACGAACTTTGTACAACAAACAGTCAAATATCTATGTCTAATACCAAGTAACTGTGAACATCTGTAGACATGATGGAAAAATTGACTTAGACAGTTTTAAAAAAATGCAGTTGTGAACAATCAATTGTTGGTTCTTTCAATAAGGCTGAACGTATTCGGGCGAAAGAGATCTACCGCGATGATTGAATGTCTGAAAAGACGGCAAGTTGCGCAGCGTCTCCCACGACTTGTTCTCGAGGTCCACCACAGCACGGATTTCCTTAAAATCTCCGGCTATGTACATGGCTCCGTACATTACTACGAACAGGCTCAGGACTCCCTGAATGAGAATCTAGAATAAAGAAAAACAAAAAGAACCAATTTTGCACAATTTGTCATAAAATATTTGATTTGATATACAAACGAAAAAAAAACCGTTACTAACGTCGATTGGAAGTGTTGTGAACTCTTGTTCAGTTATACGCAAGTACGATCGATCTGAAATATGTTAAATCGTTAATCAAATTCATTATCGAATAACCTCAAAATTTGCTTTATTTTCTTTTTTTATGGAGACTCACGTTGCGCGGCTGAATACGCCGCGTGCAATATCGCTGCAAATCCAAGAAACGTCACAAATTTGTGTGTCGCTGTGGCAGGCATGATTGTTGGATTTGTTATTTCGATTATTTATTATTATTTTTTTCGACTAGCCCGTAAACGACAGGACGCAATGGCAATTGAGGTTAATTCGGTCTGCTTCGTTGTTTGCCTGTGCTTGGTCATTTCTTCTTGCGTTAGCAACCGGACAAGTGGCGCCCCCTACTCCTCGTGATGGACGATTCGGCGGGAAATTATGAATCGATGAATAATCAGTTACAGTGAAACGTCTCGATAGTCCGAAATCGAGGTTACAAATGGACGGAATTACCGCCAGATTTTGGAGTTTTGCGAGTTAAATTCTTGAGAGGTTTGAGAGGTTTCACTGTATCTGGGAATAATTTGGTGAAAGCTTTCGGAGCGAAAATCATATATTTACAAGAGACGTCACAAGAACAAAAAAAGTTCAGGGTGTGTTGATTCGCGTGATTTATAAAAAAAATGTATTCAGTATTTCTTCTTTCCGATGTTTCCTGCTGGTCGTAGCAGGCCTTTATTTTCTTTTCTGTGCCTCTTCACCTGATCTCTTTTGACAACGGTCTTACGCTGCAAATAAATTTGATCGAATGAATAATCAGTTTTAATTCGGAGGATTGAATATTTATGAATAATTTACCTTGCCAGTGGTAAAGGTCATTTCTCTGTTTCCACGCGAACCCGTGACTCTCACGCTGTGACTTTCCTCGTCCTTTAATCTGTCGCCAAGACTCGTTCTGCGAAACAAACAATGATCGTTCATCAATTGTAAACCATTGCCAAAAATGTATCCGAGATATTTCGAACAAAATTTGACTCACTTGTTTCTCTTCTTCATGTACGTCTTTCCGCCCTTAAATTCAACGTCTTCCTTGATCTCATAAAACTTCGGTTGATTTCCACGTTTTTTCGGATTCTCGTCCCCTTCTTTAGCCGCCTCAGCAGCTTCCTCCTCCATCTCTTTTCTCTTCTCGTTTCTCTTAACAATTCGATACTGCTTCTGTACCTCTCTCACCCAAGGTTTTTCATCGTCCGAACTCGAATCGCCCGAATTTTCGTCCAGGCTCGATCCACCGTCACCTTGAAACAAATTCGTCGTTTTATCTATCATTTTCGTGAAGTTTATAGTCTTAAGGATAACTGGTTCTTGCGTTTCAGATCATCAGAATGTAACAATGTAACAAATTACAATTAACGGTTTTATTTGTAATTAACGTAGCTAAGGAAAAATTAGGTCGCACCTCGCCAAATCTTCAGAAAAAATAAAAATCATTAATCGGCCAAAACAAATCACAATCAAAACACAAATTTTAATGATGAGCACTTACGGTTAGCAACATCATTTTCTTCCTCCTCGACGGCCGTTCTCAAACGTTTTTCTTCGTGTGCCACTTGTTCGCGCAATTTTTTCGATCTAGTCTTGTCGAGTTGCGAAACCACAGGATTGAGCAATGAATATTCTTCGGATTCTTTATCAACTTGGAAATCTGGATTACTGAATAGCGCTTTGAATCGATCGTCTTTGAGAAGTCCGGCTGCCGCGACGATGCTCTTCTTCTTCTTGGTCTTCGCGTTCTTGTCGATCTCGTTGTCCATCAACTTCAGAGCCAATTCCTTATTAACTTCCGGCAATTTGTCGATTTGCACTCTATTGGCCGTATTCTCGTTAATCTTTTCGCGAATCTTCTTTTTCTTATAATCCTCGAAGGCAAAAGGTTTTATAACGTCACGTGCTTTTCTGTACAATCTCACGTCCATGAAATAACCGTGCATATAGGCTCTCAATAGATTCGTGCCTTTCAGATGCGAAAGACCCAATTCTTCGAGCTCTTTGTCAGTGACGAATTTGTAATCGTCGTAGATTGTTTCGTAATTCAGTTCCTCGAGTTCCTCGGTCAAATTGTCGAGAAAACTGCTCCAACTTGGAGCGGGACCCAAACTCGGAATGTAATACGTTCGCATTTTTGCATCCTCGTTTGCCATAAAAAGCATTCCCGTGTTTGGAACGACGCAGAGATCGTTAAGATCGGATTCGGATTCGATTGACGTGTACAATTTTCCCTGAATAAAATAAAAATAATAATATAATATATGATAAATATAATAATAATAATATAATTTATATTAAATGTAATAATAATAATACTAATAAATACATTTTTTTCTAATAAAAAAACGAAAAATACTATGTTATTAGTGGGATATCTGAGATGTTGTATTCAAAACCGATCTGTTATTGTAATTCGATGCTTACACTTTGTTTTTCCCATATCTTAACGATCGAACTGTCCATGGAATAAACGAGATCCATTTTATCGTGAAACTCGATGTTTCTTATTGGCAAACCGTACATGTGATCTTTGATCGTGAACGGTTTGTTCGATCTTATGTCGTACAACAAAACTTGTCCAGTCACAGTTCCAACACCCATTGTCAAAGCACCGTGAAACTTTAGTGCGGTAATCGATGGAACAGATTCCAATCTGAAAACAGAAAAACAAGATAAAAAAATAATTCGGAGGAAGCAAATTGCAAGTTTCAACTCGCGGCTTGTTTTGATATTTTGGCATCAATCAATTCGCTATTTAACTCAGTTACTGTTGGCTAACTAAGTTAGGAAAAATGGTGAATAACATACTTGCAGTCTTCCGTGACACAATGAAATCCACAATCTAGAGTGGCTACTTTGTTTCTCATTCGTGGATCCCAGGCTTCGACTTTTCCCTCTTGGGTGCCCACGGCCAACAAATTATGCACCGGATTGATGCTACATTTGTTTATCGCCGAAGCATCGCTCGTAAACGGTTGCAAGAACTGTCCTCTCTCCATGTTCAAGCGGTAGATCTCGTTGCTACAAATTTATTTCATTTTAATTTTCGATTTCAATAAAATTCAAGTTGGCAGTGAGCCACGAAACAAGTGCTCCAATCGAATTTTTTGTAAGTCGTACCTCACTCCAACGACAAATAGGTCGCAAGACGGATAATGATAATCCATGTCACGGCCGAACCTGGGTATCCTAAGCCTGTAGTATTTTCCCTGAGCAGCGTGAAACTCAATGTGACGATCGCAGTGCAGAAAAACCAGCTACAGATGAAAATTGTTATTATCGCGGCGTATTTGAATCAATTGGAACTTGCAAATGCGAAGAAATATATTTCATTCGGTCAATTTCAAAACAGCACAGACCTTGCTGTAATCGTCCGATAAAACTTGAAAAGTCACGACTTCGGAATCGAAGCATCGTTCAAATTTCAAAGACAAATTATTGACGTCGAAACACTTCACTCTGGGCTTGTAAATTCCGGTTGCCAAAATGTACTGTCCGTCTTTGGAAATCTTGATCGATGTGCTCACGCCGGGCATATCGAAGTCCTGAATGAGTTCGATGCG
This sequence comes from Diplazon laetatorius, assembly GCA_963662125.1. Taxonomy (NCBI): domain Eukaryota; kingdom Metazoa; phylum Arthropoda; class Insecta; order Hymenoptera; family Ichneumonidae; genus Diplazon; species Diplazon laetatorius. Next base: position 11,387,011 of record OY759155.1, on the reverse strand, counting down.
TCTTCGTATGTCTGGACGACAGAACCGAGAACCATGCGGGTGATTAAAATTATAACAATGACACTGAATGAATGAAACAAAGTATTTCTCATAACTCACCGATATTTTTTTTCAACAAACTTCGTCGTTTTCTCTCCGACAGCCACTGGAAGAGACAATCAATGTAAATACACAAAACGTTTCACACCTAGCTCGCTAACCTCTCGAGAACCATCGATCCGGTCTTACCTCGGGCAACGATTTCCCGGCGCTCAAATTATAAATCTTCACATCGTTCGGATTTGAAACCTGCATCTTCGAGCCTCAATTGTCACACGGAATTCACGATAAAATAACAATCTTCGCAGATTCATCCATGCTCCGGATGCCAGTTGTCCTCGAAATTGGCGTTAGAAAAATACCGACGATAAAAAGCACGTGGTGGATGAAAAAACGCGCATGCGCACGTCCACCGACGATGGACCGTTCAGCGCCATCTTGCGGTACTCACACGACGCTCCAGCGACTCCTGTTCAGCCATTTTTTATCACACACTACCACTTCTACGACTCCCCCACACCGATAGCGAGATCGGGGAATGCTGGATGATGTGCTAGACCGCTCGGTCGGTAATCGAAACTGTAAGCCATTGTTCTCAAACACCGTTAACATTTCGGACAAAAAACTCGAACGATCGACCGTGGACGAAAATTCTGCAGTCAATCGTTCTCGTTTTTCGTTCGTAACGTAAACGCGCGATTGAAAAAAACGCGTTTGAAAGATTCAGCCGTCTCTCTCGCACTCGTGACGATCCGAGTGCGAGAGAGAGAGAGGGACGGAAAATGTTGTGTAGTAGAACATACATAATCTCGAAACCCTACACCAACACGAACGTGTTTGACCGTATGCACGGACCGCGTCGTGTGTGTGCTCGTGCACTCGAATAAGTATTCGTTCGGACGTTGCATAGCTTCGGAGTGTAGGAGGAACGAAAGGGTTGGGATTGTAAAAATTTTGTGAAAAAGTGTGAAAAGTGAGTTTTGGAAAGTCCATCGGTGTTCATCGGGTTTTTCGAAGCGGTTACGTGGATATTTATCGGTGAGGTCTCGTAATGTCATCGGATGGGGATAATTCACAGACTTCCGCGGGTGTTTTTGTCACGTCGGGGGATCAACATCCCCGTGAGACAACAAGAACCAGCTGCGGGGCTGTGAACGATGAGACCGGAAATGTTTGCGGCGAGACCGAGGGTCTTCGTATACTCGAACAATTTCGTAAGATTTACGAAGCCCGGATGGAAAAGCTCGAGGAGGACGAGGCTACCGGCGTCGACAATGATTTCGCGACGGTAAACTGAAATTTTCTATTCTCATTAGTTTTTCTTTCATTATTTATTTGGCATCCATTTTTTTCCTCCCCCGCGCCCACTTCTTCGGCGCCCCATAGCTCTTAATTATGATTAATTGTTGAGGTTAATTCATGGTTTGTCGTCAGATGAAGCTCAAGATAATGAAAGAGTGGATCAAGGATCTGGGCGAACAGAACGTCATGCTTGTACGCACGGTCGAGGATTTGGAACAAGCCGCTTGCTACAGGGTCAAAGTTCTGGAAGAAAAACTCAGAGAAACGGCCGGAATTGTTTCTGAAAAAATGTCGAGACTGACTAAACCCAGCGAAGATGTGAGCTAATGAATTTTTACAAAAATTTTGTGATTCGTAGGAGCGAGTAAAAGTAACGGTTCTAATCTTGTTCAGGAACTCGCGAGTTTTCTTTTTTTTTTTATCCTGTATTTGTTCGTTAGATATTTTATTGCAATTTTATTAGAGGCTGTGATGATTTGTTTTTTTTTCTTTGTTTTTGTTTTTTCTGCAGACTGTGAATTCCTTGTCGAAGCGCATCTGCCAGTTGGAACAGGACGAGGGAGCGTTGCAGCAGAAGATAGAATTTTTGAAGAGCGACATAAGGGGCCTGTTGGAATTGATAAGACGAGCTAGGTGCGAAAATTGCTGGAGTCTTCAGGGAATTAAATTCTTCGAGATTCAACCCACCGATATTCCAACGCCTGCAGAGTACGACAGCCATTCCTTTTTTTCGTTCTTTTATTATTGTTAGGGTATGCATTTGGGTGTGTTGAAAAAGGCAAATATTTAGGCACGTGAACATTTTTTTGTTAGTTTTCGGTTGCAATTTATTCCGCCTGTGAATAAAAAATTCCAGCGATAAAAAACAAGTGCAATACACAGTATTAAGCTCACTTAAAATGGTAATATTTTTCGTTTTACAATTTGGAAAAAAAAAGTTAACAACTTTCTTTTAAACCAAAATCATTGAAAACTGACGAATAAAAATTGTTAACTTTTTTTTACTGTATAACGAAAAATATTACTATTTTAAGTGACCTCAAATGTATCGTACTTACTTTCCAGCCCCGGCATTTTTTCTTTACCGGAAAAAAAAATGCAACTAAAAATGAAAAAAATGTTTACGTGTTAATCAAATGTAAAATCGAATTCCTGTTAGCGGAACCTCTAATTATTGTCCAATTGGGCTGAAATTTTATCAGATTCCTCCTGACATTATCTACTCCGAACGTAGGAGTCGCCATAAGAATCGGAAAAAAACCTCGCTTTATTTCAACAGACCTTAATATATACAGATGGAATAATTATTTTCTTTGTTTGTTTTTTTTTCAGTTGCACCTGCACCGAGGTAATTCCATGCACGAACGCCGACAAGAAATTAAGATTGATATTGGAGCTGGACGGTTTGGGTCGAGAAGTTTTGGTTTCTTCATCCAGCGATTGTATCTGCAACTGCGTCGATTATTCTCCCATTACCGACTATAACCACGACCCAGACAAGCGTTTCATGCACCTGTCCTATTAACGAATGCCCCCCGCCACCCTTCGTTCTGTCATCGATTCTCCTACGCTCTTTCCAAAATCTCCTGTTTTTTCCACATTTTTTTTTCATCGATTGTCCAATAAAATAATTTTTCATTCGATTCAAACACGAGTATATATTTTTTGTGTGTGTTTCTAGGATGTCGGTGATACAGAAAACGTAGATTACTTAAAACGTCGTTTAGCAGTTCTCGGTGAAAATGAAATGAAAGCTCGCAAGTAAGAGCAATTGAAAATTTTCGTCGATTGTCGAAAAAAAAAAAATGCTAAACGTTAAACTGTAAAATAATACGTTCGTTGTGATTGTCAATTTCGTTTGCAGGTTTCAAGCGGAATTGCAAGAAAAAATTGCGGACCTCCATAATAAATTGGTTGTGAGGGAAGAAACGATAAATAAATACACATCGATGCTCGAATCGCTCAGGGACAGTTTGAAAAAACGTTCGAGAAAAAATCAAACGACGATTGTGAGCTCGAGATCAGGGTGCAACGACTTCGAGTCAGACGTGAGTCCTCCATTTTTTATTCGTCGGAATTTACATCCGATAAATCAACGCGTAGAACGATATAAAGTTGTTATTGATAAAATAGTTTTTTCTCATTGTTCTATTTTAATTATCGAATAAGTCGAAGAATCGTTTGATGAAATATAATTATTTGTACGTTTTTAATTTAAGAGGCGAGAGTTGCCTGTTATTAAAATGTTTTCATGAAATTTTGTTGAATCATCTTTTTGGGTTTATTGCAATGAAACTAAGTGAATATGTTGATGCTATCGGATAACGCTGGAATTTTTTTGTCACGCAATATTGAATCCTCAGGCAACTTCCCTTAATTTTATTCACTTCTGTGAATACCGTCAATGCAAAAAAATAAAAATAAACGAAATTAAATGAATGAATGAAAGATAAAAAATGTATATTCACGGAATTTTCTGGCGCTCGTGTGCTCGTGCGGAATTTCGTTGATTCTCGTGCACAGATAGCGTCAATCGTGGATATCGTGGAAAGTGCAATAGCGGAAAAACGCGAAAAAAACGAAACCCCGGAAAAGTCACGTCGCACTGCCGACGCAAAGTCGGAGAACGACAGCGAGACGGTTAAGGAATTGCGAGCCAAACTCGAAGACAAATCGCTGGAAATAGAGCGTTTGTCGCGTCGATTGAGCTGCGTGGAAAAAGTTGGTCACGTCTGTTTAATTTTTTTTTATCAGAGGCTCCGGCGATTAGAATTATGATTAATATTGCTAAATTCTTAAGGGGTTACACCACTATAGAGATTTAAAAAAATATATTAATTTTGAGAATTTTTTATAACAATACAGTACATACAACACAAAATCTATTTGGAGGACTTTATCGGATGTACTTTGAAGATAGTTGACAATTTTTTTAAATATTGTAATCAACGAAATGGCGGTGGCAGAGCTCAGTCAAAAGAATAAACTGTCGACTGCAGGGTCTCACTTTTGGATATTTCTCTCCTACAATTCTTCACCTGGAACAGAAACGAAATTTTTCATGAGTTTTATATAAGATTAGCTAGAGAAGTACTTAGCATTTTTGAGAAATATCGTTCTTTTGCAGAATTGGAGCACGATTGAAAAAAATTTGTATTTTTTGACGAAAAACTACGTGGACATTTTTTTATAAACAAAACATGTCGATAATACATCAAAATTAATCGTAAAAAAAATATCGCCACAGCTTCTGTTTAATATTCAATTGTTTGGTGAAGTATAGCCTGAATGAGGCGTACATTTTTTTTGGCTACTTACGAACGTTGTCGGGGGCGATTGCAGGAATCTCTCGAGACGCGCGAGGCTCTGACAATCGAGGTGGCGGAGAAGCACGATTTGGGTATGTCGCTACGTGCCGAAGTGGCCGGATTGGAAGAACAATGCCGCCGTGCAAACATGCTTATGCAATTCAAGGAGGATATTATCAAGAGTATGCGAAGGGAGCTCAAACAACGCTCGAACACCAAGGTAACATATAACTTTTTATATTACAAAAAAATGTCAAAAAAAATCTCGTTGATTCTTTCCCAAAATCTTCATTTATTTATTTATTTATGTATTAAGAAAAAAAGTATTTTTCGTTGTTAAATATTTTTAACCCTCTGTGTCTTCATACTGACCCCAAAAAAATTCCGTCCATTTTTTTTCTCCTTATTTTCATCGTCTATTTATTTTATGTTTATGTTTATATTCAACTGGATTTTCGTTAGTAATCTGTTGAAAATTTATTTAGCTATAACTGTTTGGATCTTCCAGAGATATTTTATCTGAAATTTTTGTTTGTTTGCCAAAACGGATGAGGGCACAGACTGTGGATTAATTTAAAAAATTCTTTTTCAATATTTATTTATTATTTCAAATTTCTTAAAAAATATTTTTGTTATTCAAATTACAAAATCAAATCTAAAAGATATATATATATGAATACATAACATGTTTTTCTATTGACATTAACTTTGTCCCGACAGATCCTAACCATCGATAATCCCGAAAATCCAAAATCCTCAGCCGCGATATCGTCGAGAAACAATTCGAAAAAGTTACGTTTGAGCGTTTTTCGAAAAGTCGGGGTCGTACCTTACTCACCACGATCGTCCCCTCGACATCCCGATCTCAAATCAATTTTACAACATTACTTGCGCGAACACGAAGCCATTAAGATTCAATCGTTGAACGTCGTGGAACCGGATAAATTGAAATCCATGGTCGATCGTGGTAAAAAGATTCGCGAAGCCGACAAACAGATAATCAAACACACGAGCAAATTGTCGCCCCGCGGTCGCACTCGAGTCAGAAAGGAACGCAGCAAAAATACCATAACCCGACCTCACACGTATTCCACACCACCCAAAGATTTTTGTCAAGTCCAGACAGCTTGAATAACGTTGAATTTTCATCGCTTCTCACACCTTCGTAGTTATATCCTGTAGCCTCGATTGTTTCCTCATCAAATTTTATTTTATATCACATTGTACCGGATAATAATAAAATCCTTAATTTATCATAACACGAGTTTTATTTTGCATATTTCGTTGTAAGTTTATTTTTGAGAGTTTGAATGTGGAAATGAATGAAAGAAGAAAAATCTACACTTACAATTGATTCATACATATTCGTATTTGAATATATATGTGCATATCTATGTGTATAGATATTTTTTATTTTTATTTTAATTAATTTCAGCAGGCTCCAGGATCGTCAGGGCGCAGAGTGCGAATAAACGCGGACGTTGTTTGCGACGATTCGGCCGACGAATTTACGTCTCAAGTACCAGCAGATTGCAATGCGGTAATATTTTTTTTTTTTTAATTATCAATAATTAACCAAGAAATTATTACGAACTGATTACGAATTGATGATCGTTACAGTCGAATTTCGTGTCCGATCTTAACAATGCAAAAGCTTCGTGGAAACGCGAAAACGTGGCTCTTATCAATTTGCAAACCCAATTCGAAGAAGTTCTCGAGGAATTGCACGCCAAAGAAAACGAGGTTATTATGGAAATTAATTATCATCAGGGATGGGCATTAATTCCATAAAAATGTATTTGAAACACTTTTTCAAACAAATAATTCTAATCGATCATCGTGCAATAATTAATATATTCACATTCATTCAATGATTATGAATAATTTACATGAATTATTATTTTACGATGAAATTTAATATTCAATAGGTCTTATAATCGATGTTTAATTCAGTCAGAAATGTATTTCAAGAACATTTTTATTGAATGGATGCCCATCCATGATTATTATTATTATTTATCGACGTCTGAAAGTGAATGAAAAAGTGATTTATGCGTCATTATTGCAATTTTTTGCACAGGTTTACGAACGCGACATGGCAAGCGCACACGTGAAACTCGGAGACATTCGCACCCTACTGGACAATTACAATAGCGAAGTAATCGGTCCCGTGAGTATCGTGTATTTATTCTTATGCAAACGTTTTTTTTTTTTTTTTTTTTTTAATATATTAAAGTTCATAAATATTTCCGTCATGTCCCACGTTTTTGGTAAACCACTTTTTCCAGTATACCATAATTTACAACGACAAGCAGTGACATGAGCAAGATATAACATAGAGATTGTTGTCTCGTCGACGTGCTCAACACTGACAAACGTTTTATTCGTTTGAAAAATAAATAAATAAACAAATGAATAGATGAATAAATAAATGAACGAATAAATTTAAAAGAGAAAAAAAGGTTTCGACGGTGAAAGGAGCCTCGGCTATTCCGTAAGCGGTCCCTGGGTTGTAACCGTGAATTAATGAAGACGTAATAAAATTTATCTCTTCGACTACAACAATTGATTGCATTTGATTGATAGGATCGCGTTCGTTGTCGAAAGAGCAACAAAAAATTAAAAAAACACAATCAGTTGCGAGAAAAAAACGAGGGAGAGCTATATGATGGTGTGTACATCAGAAATGTATTTGATTTTAGACGGGGACCGAGGTAAAACGCAACGATAGCGAGATAACGATTCAAAAATTGGCCAAGAGTATAGCGAATCTGTCGAAAGTTTGCATGGAAAGTAGCAATGGAATTTCACTTCTGGAAAAAGCTATTGAGGTGGGTTGCTCGGAAGCCGATACGTTTTTTTTTTTAATAGTCGAATGAATTTATAAGAAAAAAATAATATGCATATATATTTTCAATTTTTTTATAGAAAAGTGAGAAGGACGATGCACCGACTCATCATGAAATTCGAGCGACTTACGAGTTCAATGAGCGATGGGTAATTGTTCGAAAAATATCGTATCGTTGAATAATTATTTACCAGAGGAATGAATAATTATTAAACGTTTGAATGTTGACAGAAATGGGACGTGTTTGATCGTCAATTCAACGCCATGGAAGAATTTCGTGTGTGTACGGTCGAAGCTCAAGCGGCGACCGAAAATTTGCGCGAGGAGATGGAAGTTGTCGTGTCCAACTTGCAGACTCGTCACCAACGGGTAAGAGTCACATTGCAAACAATCATAACTCGGGATTTCTTTTTTTGGCTGCTGAAATGAGCGGTTTTTTTGGGAGGATTCATTGAAAAGACATAAAACTATCCAATCGATTACTTTCAAATTTTCAGAGTATATTCTTCGATCCTTTACGTGTTAAAAAAAAATTGTTAATCATTTTTATAAACAATCCTGCCTGCTCATCCTCCTCGCCCGTGACACGGCGCAAAGTTCTGAGGTCGTTGAAAATAAAAGCAAATGGCAGGAAAAAAAACCAAACACTGGTCAAACTCAAACGATCGATTTTTCATAAAAAATTGACAGAATTTTTTTTTTCAGCAAAAAAAAATCGGACGATTATCGTATTCTATTCGACTTACATTTTTGTTTTTCTTTAATCTTTTAATTTCAGTACCTTGACCTGTCGAACGTCGTGAAACAAATGCACAGTCTACTAACGAGAACGAAGGATAACGTTTCGATGGTAATGTGCGATCTTGAAAAACAGGTAAAAATTCATCGACATATCTATCTCTTTCGGACAACGCATGCGCTGACCGTTTTAACTTAAAAATAAATAAGTAAATAAATTAATAAATAAATAAATTTTTACGCAGGAAGAGGATAGAATCTTTTGCAACGAGAAAGTCATTTCCGGACAGACCAGATTGAAGGACATCAAGAACGAGATAAACAGATCTCGTTCGGAACGTTCACGTGACGTCGTAGATTTTGTCGTTGACAAGAAAATCGCCGGGGTCGCTAATACGCAAAATCCTAGAGACGTGGTCGACAAGGTGGTCGAGGTGGTCGAACAGGTCGCGTGTCATTTGCGACTGCTGCGAAAGGAGGTAAAAAATTGTCTTTTTTTCTTTTTCGATTTGTCGGTCGTTCGCGTATGTGCAAATAAAACCCGTTTTGATTGATTGATTGATACCCAGGACAAATGCGGAGCTTCTTTGTTGGGTGAACTGAGAGGTCAGTTGAGCAGCATGGAGCAATGCTTGGAAGAGTTGTACATCGAAACGGATCGAGTGGTGATTATGAATAAAATAATTTTCACAATTAACGCACAATGATGTGAAATAAAATTGTTAAATTTTCTTCTTTGAACAGTTGTCGGACAACGATATGTCGTTGCGGGTCTTCAACGAGAAAATTTTAAGAATGGATAAATTTGAGCGTGAATTGGATTACGCGCATACGAAAATGCAAGACGTCTTGGAAGCCATAGTTCAGTCTAAACAGAGAATGGTCTGTTGATCTATATTTGCCCATTGCTGCGATTCACTACAAATATATATGTATATATGTATATATTTTTTTTCAAACGTGGTTTATTTGTGCTTATTGCAGATCGACGTTGGAGTTTGTAATCTGTGTTCCTGCACATCGAGCGATATGACTACGGGCTCGTCCGACACTCCGTCCAAAAATGAGGAAACCAATAAATCCGGTTTAACGGAAATTGAGCAACTCAGAAGTGCCTTGCGTTCGAAAGACAAATTGGTGAGTATCGAAATTTGACGAGTTTCGAATCAGAGATGGTCCATTCATTCGATGAAAATGTATTTGAAATACTTTTTTGACTCGATGGTCCGTGGATCGTAAGATCTATGAAATATTATTATTTATTTTGTAGCAATAATTCGTGAAAATAATTCACAATTAATGTCTTATCGATATCAATCAAGTAATATATTAAATATCAATTTAATATTTAATATAATAACTATAGATTGTGTTGTATTTATCACTGGTCATCGTATCTTTAACTGGTACCAATATTCCAGTACTCATATATGAAAAACCAGTGCAGAGTTACCATTTTAACAATTATAAAAAATTTCCTGTTATCACATAAATTCGAACAATACTGTAGTCATTCGTTAAAACAAATATCTTGAATGGATTGGTATTCCAAGAATGCCTTCACCATTCTTGTCCCCAATTCTAAATGAAATTTTATTATTTATTATCCAAAGCTCGAGGACAAGGACGAGATAATCAGGATTCAAAAGGACTCCATCGATATGACACACGTAGAATTGAACGATCTCCACCAGAAAATGCAAAAGAAGGTAAAAACTAACCTCGATTATTATTATTATTATTGTTATTTATTTTCTTAAACCCTTGTCTTAACTTTATGCGAAAATTGTGCCATAGATTTTTTTTTTCGTTCGCCAATCATACTTTGTTTTTTCGATGTGAGACTTCTCGCCGTGAAGCCCCCGAATTTTTTTTCTTATTCGCGAGTTTGTCCTCGAAGTCGAGATATTAAATTAGCACGAGTCCCATCAAGATAAGAATTCGAAGATAAGAATCGCGATATTTGACTCGAGGTAAGTCGGCACATTTGACCGTGTACCCCAATGCCAATGTGAATTACACGAATTTTAACAACGAAATAACAATATTTTTTTTATTATTATTATTTATCGAATAAAAAATTATTACAAAATTTGTTTACCATTGCAGATCGATTCGCAAAATCTTGCGATAAGCCAACACGTCGAGGAAAAACAACTTTTGTTGGAACAGGTTTGTTCGTCACGACGACAGATAAAAACCGCGAAATAATTCGTAAAAATAATTTTGCATCACGTTCGATGAATTTTCGAGTGATCACGAGATGTATGCGAATTGTATTTTTAGAGCAAACTTCAGAATCAAACGATCGGCCATCTGCGCGATGCCGTGGTTGAGGCAAAGAGATGTTTTTCGAACCAAAATCAACCGCAACAAAAAACCACGATCGATATGGCTGTGAGTGAGGTGTGGAATCCAATAACACCCACGTTGTTCAATAGCAACGACGTGCATGACGTTTGAAACTATACTAACTGAGCGTTAACGTTATTGCGTTACAAAAGAGGAGAAAAAAAATTATGAGGAAAAAAAATACGGAAATAGAAAGAAATTGTCAGAATCGATTTGTGGAATCCTTGAAAAAATTTTAAAGACTGCGAGAGCACCTGTGTACGCTAACCCGTTGTACATTCGAGATATTTTAATTGTAAATATACGAAGAAAATCAAGATTATTGTGACAAACTATGAATCGTGTTGCTGCATCCGAAACCTCTTCGTCCAAAATTTATCCTTCTAACCATACACACGCATTGTTGATTATGATTAACCCTTAACTAGCACACTGGGGTCACGAAGAGCCCCCAAGCAAAAGTAACCATTATTCGAGTCATCTCATTCTCTTTTTTTTCAGAATCAATAACTTTTTATCCAACAGCCACTGTCGGGCTATTTTTTTTTCTTCTGAAAGTAGAGTATTTCGAGAGTATTCAGTTGAATTTTCAGATTAAAATACCGAAAAATGGACAAGTTTCGGATTTTTTCAGTGAAAATCGTAAATTTTGCGTTTTTTGACTTCAGTATTTTTTTGTTCGAAGTGACTATTGAATTTGAACGAAATAACCTATGGTACCTCTTGAAGGGAGTATCAAAGAATACATGAGAATTTTTCCAAGTAAAAAAAAAATAACTTACTTTTTTTTTACTCGCAACAAGCCTTTTTGTGACCTTGGGGTCGAAAAGAGCCCTGTATGCCAGCTAATGGTTAATCAACAGCCAATTGCCAATTGCATGCAAACGGCTCTTTTTGACAAATTTGTGTTCAACATTTTCAAAGTCATCGATGAATTTCGCACGCAATTGTCATTTGAAATTACGCATGGTACGTATTTTCGTACGGTTTTGTTCTGTTTTATTTAAATTTAATTTATATGAAAAAAAAATTTCGTCATTCGTACGAAATTCATGACACGTTTTTCCAGTACTCCGATAAGAACGAAATTATTCGTTCCCTGTCTCTGTATCTCAGAGAATGCCAAGCCCAGTACAACGATTGTTTGTCGGAGGTAAGTGTGATGAACTGAAAAATTATATTATCGCCAATTTGTCGCGAAAAAAAAAATTCTTCGTATGAAAATTTTGTACATTTTTTCTACTTACTCATTAAAAGGCAGCTGAGCAAGGGACATTGATGGAATTGCAACGCGATGCCATACAACAGTTGCAGAATACTGTCGTTCGTAAAGATCTGGTGTATTATTCATTGTTAATTAAGGCTCAGGTACGATTATGAATGTGATAATATGCATGAAATATTGTAGATTGTGATTAAAGACGAAATACGACGAAAATACAAGTTAATTTAGTTTTGTTTTATAATTAAAATAATTTTGTTGTTATTTTTCACAAAGATTTGCAAGGAAAATATTTAAACCTCAGCTGGCACACTGGAGTCAAAAAGCTTCCAAGCAAAATCAACCCTAAAGCAAGACGTTTATTCTTCGTTCATCAGAATAAATACCTTTTTTCCGACCGCCACTAACGGACTATTTTTTTCTGAAAGTAGATTATTTCGAGTGTATTCAGTTGAATTTTTAGATTAAAATAATAAAAAATGAAGAAGTTTCGAATTTTTGTTGTGAAAATAGAAAACGTTGTGTTTTTTTTCACCTTCAACATTTTTTATTTTTATAATAAATATTGAATTTTTCCAAATAAAAAAAAAGCCAGTTGTTTACTCGCGGCAAATTTTTTTGTAACCTCGGGGTCGAAAAGATGCCAGCTATGTTATACGCCGACGAGTGTGCCAGCCGAGGGTCAATGAAATACTTTTTGCCACGTATAAAAAATTGGAAAAAAAAATTATTTTATAGGAGCTGTGTCGAGGTCATATCCAGGATGTTCGGATTGTCAAGTCAAAGGTACGAAATTAATCAGCCGCCGTGTCGAAATTGACCCGGATGTTAAAGAGAAACGAAAAGTAAAAGACACAAACGTTTTTTTTCAAATATTTGTTTTATTTTCTTGTAGATAAATGCGTTGGTGAGGTCGAAGATATGTTTGGAGAGCAAGTATCGAAGGATGAAGCGTCTCTGGCAAGAAGCGGATGCGCAATTGCGACAATCAAAGTAACGTTGCACTTGACTGAATAACTTTTATATTATTTTTTTTTTAATTCGAGTTTTATTCGTCATAAATATTTCCAATAACTCTAACGATTTTTCCAGATGTACGAAATTGTGCGAAACGAATGTGCAACGAGAATCCAAATGCGTGGATTGTTCAACGTGGACCGACGATGTGGAATTCATGAAAAATCGAGAGTCGGAAGCCGATGTGAATCTGTTGATTCGCGAGAACGAAGATCTGAAGAGACAGCTCCGTGATATCGAGTTCGATACGTTCGATCGGGAAGTTGAAAGTCGTACGAACGTGAACGAATCGTCGGAACGAGAATCGGCCGGAAAAACGAGCGAGATAACCGGAGAAAACGAAAAGTGTCTGGAAGCTGAGAACAGCCGATTGCAATTCGTTCTCAAGCAACATATGTCGTACGCGCGTATTTTGATTGCGGAATTGCAACACGCGAGGGAACGTGAGACGTTGAGAAATTATTCCGCAACGTCGGTTTCACAAACTGTAAGTCTGTAATTTTTTCATCGAACGAACGTGAATCGTAAATTATCATTTGAGTAAAAAAGAATTATCGTCCACAAAATCATTGAAATTAATAATATTCGTGTGTGATAAAATGTTGTTAATTTTCTCCTCTTATATTATCATTTAATTTTCGTGACTTTGAGTGACCTTGATACAACGAAATCATTTGTTATTCATCTTGTTGAAGCTCATTTCGTTTTTTCTATTATTTTTAAATATATTTTTATAATCGTTAACTCAAAATTTGATAAATGAAAAAAAAAAATCCTGTCACAGGATATTGATGGAATTGCGATCAAGGATGAACTTTGCCGGAGGAACATTGAGCTTGAAAAATTGATAGCCGAGGCAAGCGACAAGGAACAAGAACTTGGAATGCTACAGGACATGAGAAAAGAATTCGAGGTAGTTGAAATATTTTTTTGAAATTCTTTAAAATACTTTTTTATGGAAGAACTTGTGATTTTGTGAAAGCCACATGCTTAATGAAAAAAAATGTATCTGATGAATCAGAGAACCGAATACTTGGAAAGAATGAACGAATGTTTGAAGAAGGAACTGTCGTCACTGCGACAGACAGTGGCGAACAACGGATGCTGCGTGGGAGTGAAATTACGAGTCGTTCGACGTTTTCGAGATGACGAGGTTTGTCGTAGAAATTCAATTTGGTTTTTGCACAAAAATATTTTATCATTGCTTTGGCCATTTGTCATCAAGTTTTCCACTTCTCTGAGCTTTTTTCATCATCTACATTCAATTAAATTATGATTTCTCGGTCTGGTCGAGAGATAAGAAAAATCTTGAATATGAAACAATATTCAAAAAAATTATAATAATTATAAGTTTGTATAGATAAAGATTAGAGAAATAATAATTTAATTGATAGTTTGCTTCTTCATAACTCGTGATTTTTCGCAAATTCAATGTAAAATAATCAAATTGATAAAAGGTCGACGATCGTGTCTGCGAGTGCGACACGAACCTACGTACGAGAAAAGAGGAGATTGAAGTGATAAGACAATTGAAAGATCAATTATCGTCGACGAGACAATTGACGGAGGAGTGCCTCGCCGAATTGCGCTCATCCAAGGAAATTCCATGTTTGCTGCAAGAACGAATATGTTCGTTGAAACAAATGTTGATAGAAAAATCCGATGAGTTGTCAAAGTTGCATACGGATCATCAAATAATCAAGGTTTCGTTAATTTCTATTATTTTCCTCCGTTCTTTACGAAAGTTTTGATAAATTTATCATCTCGTCGTATGTTCGTTGGTAATTTCAGAATGATTATTCGATTATGAAGACGAAAAATTGTGCGTTCGAGGAAAAAGCACGTGCGGATATACAAGAATTTCGAGATAAGGTTTGCAGTAACGTTTCAAGTTCTAAAATATCAATCGCAAATAAATTGTTTTTTTTCTTCTGATTTCGAATAATTTCGAATGAATTTTTCATTTCTGAATGTGACTCAATGAATTGAATTGCAGTTGAAATGGCTACAATCGGAATTACATCTCGTGGGTGAAGATTATCGTCGAGTGAGTCGGGACTTTGATAAGAGCCAAGAATTGTTGATCGAAGCGGCAAAACGAGAAGTTGACTTGCAACACGCGATCGCGGCAATGGTGAGCCAAACACGGCACAAATTATTCACACGAGCATTTTCACAATGCATCTTAAACGTAAAGTAAAAATAAATTTGTATTGCAGGAACAAATATTTTACGGTAAATTATCGAGGGCCGAGGAAGAGAGCAAACGTTTGGGCAATTTGGTGGACATGCTGAGATGCGAATTGGAAAATTCGCGAGACGAATTAGCTACCAGGGAAGACGATTTTACGGATAAATACAAAGAAGCTTGCGATAGGATCGAAAGTCTCGAGGAAAGTGTGACGATTTTGGGAGAAGCGAAGAATCGATTGACGCGACAGTTGCAAGACAGCAGAATGGAAAATTACAGCCTGATCGAGGAGAACAATCGACTGACTGAAGGCGGATGCAGATGCGTCAAAGAGGTAAACAAAGAACAATAAGAACAACGAAAAACCGGCCAAAAGCGTATTTTTTAATGTCGCGCACTTATTTAGAACGCCACACCTTCTTGCACTTTGTACTATTTAACATTACTCTCTTTTTTCTTCATTTATTTCTGTACTCCATCTTTTTCCTCTTTGACTTCCACCTTACTCATCTTTTTGCACACTTGTTCTACTTGACTAAAATATTCACATATCCCTTTTTGTATTTTCCCACTCAACATATTTATAATATCCTTCTTTATGGGCAAATCTTCCATTTTTTCCACCCACTACTAGATTTCCTTCATTGCTTTCTCCGTTACTAACACCCTATCTTTTCTACAGATTTGGATGAGATGCAAGTGCTCCTACGTCTCGTTCTGTTCTTTACAGATTCTGCACTTTCATTACTTTTCCACTCTCTTACCCACCATTTCTATGTTGCGATATTTTAATCCTACTACCATTTCCTTGTCTCTTCCCTTTTCCTCCTCCTTCGAACAGTATTCCCATCGCATATTTTCGTTCTCTATAATGTTTTGTACTTCTGATTATACGTCGATTTTCTTATTTTTTCTTTTTCCTTCCTCAAAATATTACTTTTCATGTTTTCCAGTCCCTTTTTTATCCTTTTGTCTATTTCATTCACTTCTCATTGCAGTGTTTGTTATAATGTTCATTCAAAATACTGAAGAGAAGCTACATTCTAACAAATTTTCAGATTTTTCGCATCGATATTTTAGAAGTTAGACAGGGGCAGGACACTACGACATAACAACTTGGAAAGCAAATATCTTGTGATTGAAGGGTTAAAATCAAAAGGTTCTGAAACATTTCTTGTTTAATTTTAGGATACCTATTTGAGGACACCAAATAGGTATCCTAAAATGACATTCATGTATGACACAATGATGGAAAATAAATGTCAAGTAAAGTTTTCAGTCTATAAAAAGGGGACAAGAAAAAATTATATTTTTTCATGAATTCTCATAATTTGTTTTCAGACCATCAAATTTCATCTTGATAAGTAGATAAATGAGAGAATGGGATATCTGTGACATACAAGCAGACAAACCGGAACCATAAGAGCTTGATAGTTGGCCACGAAAAACCCATCCGCTGAAATAACATATATAATTAAAAGATTACATGAATGAAAAAATTATGCAATGTTTCACATAACGATGACAATTGCCTCGAATTGGGTTGATTTTTCAGCTCGAGGATACGCATAAAGCGTTGCTGGAATTGAAAGGCGAATGCAGAGCCAAGAACGAATCTTTGAATTGCGTATCAGCGGAATTGATGAGCGTCGCTACAAGCAGAACGGAACTCTGCGACGAATCGCAGCACGTTGTTTCGTGCATACGCGTGTGGATGGACGAGCAGCGAAGACTCGTCGATAATCTGTCGAAGAGGCTCAAGGACGAGAAGAATCGAATTGCCCAATTGTCTTTTGAAAAGAAGTACGTGAAAGTTGCTGTAACGCAGTTTGGAAAAAAAGCGCGTTCAATTTATTTTCGAATTTTGATAACTTCCACAATTTTGTGAATACGTTGATCATCTATCGAGAGATTATTTTGAAAACTAAATTTACAGAGGCCTCGTGGCAACGATACGACAACTCATGCGTCTCAATGAAACTTTCGTCGAATTATCGACCAGAAGAAAAAAACGTGGAACACCGGGACACTATTGGGATCGTCGTAATTCGAAATCCAGCTATTGCGAAACTTCACCGATCTTTCGGTGTGCGTCGAGATGCAGCACAATGTCACGCAGAACACGTACGACGGACGCGGCTTCCAGCACAACGATCTACGCGCGTCCGGTCAAGGTCAGTCGTTCGCCATTTTTCGTTGAACTCACTTGTAATCACATGCCAATTGTTGCATGGGCAATGTGAAAATTTAACCGAAGGTGTCTATACAAACGAAACTTCCCAAACATGACATCTCAGTGATGAAGAACCAAAGCAAATAGTTACTAGAAACTGATTATTACCTAATTTTTATCGAAAAAAAATGCAGCGTCGCTGTGGTTGTCCGAAACGAACGTCGAGACAATCGATGACGCGTGGCAATTCATCGTGGTTACCGAAATTGAAACACTCGGGCAAACAATCGTGCGACAAAAATCGTCGTCACGTGGAAAAAATTCACGACGGATGGCCGAGCGAGACGAGCATCGACGAAGCCCGTGACTTTGGTTATCAATCGTCGGCCAGCAAATGAATCTGGGCACAATCGCCCATCGTGATCCGGGCATTTCTATATACATATACATATTGTGTGAACTTTTCGCGTGAAG
This sequence comes from Diplazon laetatorius, assembly GCA_963662125.1. Classification (NCBI taxonomy): domain Eukaryota; kingdom Metazoa; phylum Arthropoda; class Insecta; order Hymenoptera; family Ichneumonidae; genus Diplazon; species Diplazon laetatorius. Next base: position 11,369,347 of record OY759155.1, on the reverse strand, counting down.
ACTTTTTTCAACGTTATAACGTTATAAGGTTATAACACATTAACGAATCGCTCTTTGGGCATTCGTTATTTAGATAGATTATGATATATTAATTTTTATACGATTTATGTGGAATGATAAAAAATAAAAGCAATAAATCTAATTGTTTCTCTTTCTAATTCTGTCCCGGAAGCGTCACGACACAAATTCATCACGACAGTGCTCTTTAACCATTCGATATTTATATAGGTTACGATTTATTAAATTTATACGATTTATGTGGGATGATAAAAAATAGAACAAATAAATCGACTTCCTTCTTACCCCAATTCTATCCTGGAAGCGTCACGTTACAAATTCATTGTGGCCATGCTCTTTAACCATTCGAAATTCAGATATATTACTATATATTAAATTTTACACGATTTATGTGAGATAATAAAAAATGATAATAAAAAATTGCATATTTCTTTTCCTAAACAGACCGAATGATATTCTTTAGCCATTCGATATTCAAATATATGTATATTATCATACATTAATTTTCATACGATTTATGTGGGATAATAAAAAAATATAAAAAAATAAATTCACTTAATTCTTCTTCTCGTCACGCTTGGGTAGCGTCATCGCGAGGCGACAATTGGGCACGCAAACGAAACGCACCAGAGGCAAATGTCCGAGGAGTAACGTAGCGAAAAATTTCAACGATTTCTTGCACTCGTCGGGCGTGAAGATCTCGATACTCTTGGGTGGATTCTGTTTTGAAAGACCGTGACATTTATCGATACAGTCTGGTCAACGGGAAACGTTTCTCGTTTTTTATTCTGAAAATTGTTCAACTTTTTTTTTCTTCATGAAAGTACTTGCTCGTTGTTGCTTACGATTTGTTCTGTTCGGAAGGATCATCGACTGTTTTTAGTGGGTCATAAAAGTTCAACCCACTTCTTGATGAACGTCTTCGACTTTTCAATTGATTAACAGTTATGTGCGAATTAATGTGAACATCGGGAATTTTGTTATAATTCATAAAATGGTAAAACTTGCACTGGCTTTTCGTATGTGGGTACTGGAAAATTGTTACCATTTGAATGCACCATGAACAGTGATAAATACAAGGCAATGTTGGAATCGAATTGAGTCAATGAATTCGGAAAAAGTTCAAGCTGTCGATGGACCAACTTTTCAGCAAGTAGCTTGGCATACACACACAGCTACTGAATGAAACTTACGTGAGTTGAATTAAGCATTCACGAACAGTTCGAGTGGACTTTCATGAAAAAACAAGAAGTCATTAAAAGAGTTTTCGATAGAAACGAGGAACGTTTTTTCTTATTCAACCGACTTGAATTCGACAAGAATTTTCACGATGCAAACGAACCTCGACAGCGTGCAGAAGAATGGTTTTGTAAAAAAAATCATGAGTTTCCTCGACGGTGCGCCATGGATTGGACACGAAGAATCCGTAAGTCAGATGAAATATTCCCACGAGTGCCGAAGTTCCTTCTTCCGTAAATCGATTGTCCCTTCGTTGTACGAAAATAAAACAGAAATGAAGCAACAACGAAAAAAAAAGAAAGAGAAACAAAATTAAAAGCCAATCAGAGAGATTATGAAGCTCGAGAGGGATAATGAAAAGGGCTTCCCGTACCTCGCGAAACGTATGATCGAACAAACGAGTTCGACAAAAATGTCTCGGCAATCGTCGTTAACGAACGCATCTCCGTCGTGCAATTGCTTCGCTTCAAATACGTAAAAAAACATTTTTCAAATTTTTTCATAACGAATTATAATTTTTTTTGTCATTCGTTGATTCGTTGTCTCGTCGATAGTTATGGCGACTCACCGATCACATGTTTCATGGCAATGTCGTCATCGAGACAACGTTTTATCTCCCCAATACGTTCAGGATTGAAAAATTTCCAAACGCACAAACTCGGCCTCGGTTCATCGTTTTGTTTCGCGTGAAACGGATTTTCACGAAATGACCAGGGACCGCAAATATCGTCGTAATCAACTTTATAACCAATATTCGGTTCTGAATCGCAACGTTTACGATTCTTCCACGATGATTTGATCGAATTATACGCGCACTCGCACGCGAACAGGCGTGAAATATTTTTCGCCGAATCCACGGAATCACAATCGGATTTATCGAGATTAATGATGTTTCGAGTCATTGCGCTGTCGCGTTTAAACATTGTGCGATTCACAACGAAAATAAGATGAGAGAAGAAAAAACCCGTCAGAAATAGACGTCAGCCGCTACAAAAAGTTGGCGATAAAACCAAAAGCCTGTCGATAATGCGTCGGGAATTAACTGAGATAATTAACTTGAAAAATCTTTTCAACTCCGTTTCTCTTATTTTTTTTTTGTTTTTTTTTTTACGTTTATAATTGTTTATAATTTATCATGAGTAATCAATAAAATTAATATACAATATGCTTTAGAGTTATAATTGTTATTACACGATACAATCTGACGAAGAAAATATATAATTAATTATAGCAGCAGGAATGGCCCCCTACTATCTTACAAGATTTTGCGTGCCAAAATGTTTTTTTTTTCTTTCTTGTTTTTCATCCACCTTTTTCTTTTCTTTTTTTTTCCATCGTTACTATTATACCGTACACGTAATTGCATCATCATCATCATTCCCACCATCATCCATCGTCATATCATAGTTAATTGCTTATTATCATGATAATAATAATAATAATTATAATGATGACGATGATGATGATGATAATGATAATAATGACGACAACCAATGATTATTATTACTTCTCAAATAAATCATCTCGGATCAAAATGATTTATCGTGTATATAATTGTATTTATATATATTTATATATTTATAACGAACACCGCCCATTACTACTAGAATAACAAACGGGACTCACCGCCATCTCTCCAACAGACTCGATAATCAAAATAGATGATATCGTCGGATGCATTGTGACATACTGATTTTTTTTTTTTTTTTTTTTTTTTCAATTTTTTTATTCCAGATACTTCTCGAGCGTGTGATTGCAGATCGGTCACACTCGTCGCCGTCGTCCTTTTAAATTTTTGTTTCATTTTGTCTTTAAATTTTTTTTAGTTATTATTTATTTATTTTTAATTTTTTTTCAATTTTCGTTTTATCCCCATCGCGCTATTGCCGCCGTCGCCGTTGCCCTGCTGCTGCCTCCCTAATTTGTTTTTTTTTCCTTTGTTTTTAAATTCTTTTTTTTTAAATTTTTTTTGCAATCTTTCTTTTCGCTTTCTATTCTTCTCTCGTCCGTATTCACTTCACTTACTTCTGTTCTCGTCGCGCTCTCTTACCCTATGGTATCGTTCGTTTTTTTTTATTTCCTTGCTTTTTTTTGTTTTAATTTTTTTAATTGTTTGTTTTTTTTACCCGATGCATATTCCATACGAATTTATCGACACGTTGTATTCGTCCACCTTTGCAAATACGTCGTTACACATACATCTAGAGAAGAAGGTATGAAAAAGTGTGAGCGATCGGCGATCGTCAGATTAAACGCGCAAATCGCGAATAATTCAATCCGGCATCCACGATACTCTCTCTCTCTCTCTTTTTTTTCTCTCGCTCTCACGTTCTCTCGTACTCTGTCTCTCACTCTTTTTTTTTCTTATCCTCTTTCGCTCTCATTTGTTACAGAATATTTCGTTTAGATACCAATATAAGACGCGTGACACGTACGAATTGTTTTTGGCCAATCACTTGCAGCAATTGCCCGCCGCAGATTTTTGACCTTCCGTTTCGACTAGCCGACGTCCCTGACCGCTCGTACTCGCGTTTCCTGCTTGTTCGTTCTTTGGGAGTTTTTTAGCTGTGAAACAGTGAAAAAAAACCGGTTATTAACTTTAAGATCCTGTGTTAAGATCCTCTGTGTGTGTTCATTGGATTTTTTTTTGACACTTATTGTGTAACGAAATATGTTATCAATAATTGTGGAATATTTGTATAACTATTTTACTTCACAATACAATCATTATTTTATATTTAAAACAAAATGGTATGTCATGAAAAAATCAAAAATGGCTGTGAAACGTGGTAAGAGCATGGAATTATAAAAATTCTCGAGGACACGGGTGACTCCACGATGAGGACCTAGATTTAAATACAAATTTGGAATTTTTTTTTCTAATAGAAAAAAAGTCGAAAAAAAAATTGTTGAATAAAAAATTCATGAACAACATAGTTGTTGTAATTGTGGCACCGTAACTGGTCACGCATCGAACATCTCGTGTCGGCGGGACAACCGGTGATAAGTTGCGAGCAACGAGATAGTAGGTGGGAGCGTGCAAATTCCATATGGATTTTAAACTACTCGTATTACCATCACGAGAAGATTTTTTTTATGTTTAATTAATTCGCTTCCTCACAGTGTAAGCTTTGTGAGGATCCATAACATTTTCATCGAGATTTTGATGACAACATGTTCAAAATGACCCAAAACATCGAGAAATCACATTTGCAGTGAATGCCCGGTTGTATGTGTGTGTATATCTGTAACGACCCTGAACAATTCCAACGTCTATAACTCGAGAACGGTTCGAGTTACAGAGCTCAAATTTTGCACACATGTGGTGTCTTATAATCTCTATGTCATCTGTAATTTTCGTAATAATTGACGTAGCAGCTCGAATCTTACAGAGATTTCAAATTTACAGAACAAATGTAGTTTGCCACTCTAGCGTCCGCAAATTTTGAGATATTCGTCCAAATAGTTATTTGCGTAATGGATTTATGCTTACAGATATTCAGTATTGCATTTGGGCCGAATTAATCGATAATTTTGAATTTGATATTTTGACATTTTTTGAAAAATCAACTTAATCGCTATAACTGCCGTTCAGCTTCAAGCAGTCGAACCCTATTTCTCTACAAGTAGTGGAGTATCATTGACCCCGTGGTACATATAAAATTTGGTAAAAAACGGGCAAACGAATCGGATTTCATAGCAATTAAAAATTTCAAAGTTTCAATTTCTGACGATTCAAAAATATGTTACGTGCGGTACACAATGTCCTGAATACATATGAATCAACAATCAGGATTATTTGATATAAAGTTTGGGAAAATCCACTGACGCGTTGGAATTTGAGATGTTTAAATGTTATACACTCGCTCTTCAATATAGAAATATAAAAACAAGCTGCAAGTTGAAACTTGCAATTTGCTTCATACGAATGCTAAAAAAAAAAGAAAAAAAAACGAAAATTCCTTCTCATATGGAAATATTGCGTAGGATTCGGAATAAGCAAATTGCAAGTTGCAACTTTTATTTCGATTTTTTTTTCTTCATCAACTTGATTATTACAACTCGCGAGTGAAATCGTCAATCTCAAAGCGATAGCGAATCATAACTCGCGGGGGTTATCTGCCAATTTCTGGAACGAAGCCTCGACGATGATAAAGAATAAAAAATGAATAATAAAATAAAAAATCATTACCCCGATCGTCAGCAGTTACCAGCAGCTTGATCAACGAAACAAGTGTATCGATACGAGTGATTAATTGGATTTTTGCTCACCGATAGCTAGAAATATGTCGTTTACGTTCATGGCCGTTTTGGCCGAGGTCTCCATGAAAAGAAGACCATTCGCGTCCGCGTAACTCTGAGCTTCCTCGAAATCCACCACCCGCTTGTTCGCAAGATCAGCCTTGTTGCCCGCTAGAGCTATCACTATGCTTGGACTGGCCTGCCGTTGGAGCTCCTTGACCCACGTTGTCGCACGTACAAATGTGTCCTTAAACGATTATCGTTTCAATTATTTATCATTCACGATCCGGCTACGCGCGAAGATACTTCGCGCATAGTTTTTGTTTTCTCTTGCTTTAAAGAAAAATCGTCGGAAATAATAATGAGAAAATAATTATTTGAACCAAAATAAGAATCCTAATCGTGTGACTTCTGTTATTATTGTTATTATTTCAATAGAGTTAACCCTCGACTGGCGCACTGGGGTCAAAATGACCCCAAGCATAATCAACTCTGATTCAAGATATTTATTATTCATTTCTCGGAATGAATACCTCTTTTCCAACAGTCACTAATCAAGCTATTTTTTTTCCCGAAAGTAAAGTATTTCGAGAGTATCCAGTTCAATTTTGAGATTGAAATGATGAAAAATTGGGAAGTTTCGATTTTTTTTTGTCAAAATCGCCATTTTAGCGTTTTTTGTCACCTTCAACATTTTTTTGTTTCAAAGTAAATATTGAATTTAAGCCAAATAACCTATGACAGGCCTTTTTAACGCCTCGGGGTCGAAAAGACCCCGTCGCGCCAGCTAAGGATCAATCCAATTATTCTTGTCAATTATTATATAAGAATTCCGACTCAAATTTCCGGAATGGGAATCAAATGGGAAAATGGTCGGAGAGCAGACTCACCTGATTCTGTATGTCGTAGACGACGATGGCAGCCTGGGCTCCGCGATAATACATTGGTGCGAGACTGTGATAACGTTCCTGCCCCGCCGTATCCCAAATCTCAAACTTTACAGTCGTGTCGTCCAGACAAACTGTCTGTGTTAGAAATGCAGCTGTTCAAGAAAAAAAACCAGAAAAATAAAAAAACATCGAACATCGCGTTTGAACACATCAAGAGACGGAAACAGACTTTATGTAAAAAAAAATTTGTTGTTTCTGTAAAAATACCAAGTGACTACTTACCGCCTATCGTACTCTCCTGATACTCATGGAACTGTCCCTTGACGAACCTCAGAACCAAACTGGACTTGCCTACCGCCGATTCTCCGAGCAATACCAATTTGAATTGACAAATTTTTCCTTGCGTACCGTTCGGCCTCTGGGCCGTACCCCGGTTAGCCATGACTACCTACGACACAAATATTCAATGTTCTATCTGTTTGACAAAACGAAAAACACAAAATGAAAAATAAAGAATCGAAACAAAAAAAAAAAAAGATCCTCCGACTGAGGTTACGTCTCGACCAATGGTTCGTAAGTGCGGAAGACCATCCGCACAGCCGACGCATCGGCGGCATTCGAGCCAGAGCGTGCAGCGCTGACGTGCCTCAACAAAAGAAGGAATAACAAAAGAAAAAAGAGAAAAAATGATATTTAAAAAAAAACAACCAAACAAACAAACGACGCAGAATAAAAATTCCACATAACCATAAATTTCGCAATTGTGTGATGACTGTGTGTGCGAGCATGATGGATAAGAAAACAATGCGCCGAGATATATATAAAAAGTATGTGGGTTGTTGTTGAGCGTTGAAAACGCGTGTAACAACTTTGCGAAAATTGACAAGATGGAACCTCGACCGCGAATCGCATCGATGACGTTTCGAAACCAAGGAATAATCGGTAAAACAAAGGGGCCGGGAGGGGGAGGGGAGGGGTTATGAAACACACGTGAGAGAGAGATCGTTACCGTTAGCACAGTGAGTAAACCGCAAAAAAAAAAAATGTTAGTGTCCCGTGTACGAAATTGTTAATCGACGATTCGAACGAAATTTTACGTGACGTTTAACGTCCGGCTGGTCGAAGCGGCGGAAGAGGGGAATAAGTCAGTGATGTCCCCGGATACGAGAAAGAGAAAGAGAGAGAGGCTCTCTCCAGTGGCTTCGGAATTGTGTGTATGTACCGAAACTTAATGAACAAGTACAACATAGAAAGTTTCGTAGTGCACGTTTATGACATGACAGTTCGTGTGACACGGCGCGCGCGATGGACGTTACACACTTCCCTCTTCTTCGGGTCTCCCCCTCCCCGCCCCCGCGCCGCCTGCCGACCGTCCCCGCGCAGTCCGCCCCCTCCCCGCCCCACGCCTGCACGTAGTCCAAACGGTGACGACGCCTCTCGAGCGATCCTAGAAATCGTCGATTCTACGTTCCAGCCACGCGATTTAATGACAAAAGCTTTTCGTAGAATATATTTTTTTTTTTACAACATCGCAATCCAATTGCTCATGGGTTTCTATTGGCTACATGGGTTTTCCCCCCACGAGAGTTATCAGTTTATCAACTTTTTGGTGTGTAGGTACGACCGGACGGGGCTGCATGGAATCGTTTGGGATTTTTTTTTTTCATTCTTTTTCGCTTCCCAAATGATTTGCTCTCGGCTCATTCTGTCTCTCTCTCGCTCCATTGAGATCTCATTCACGCTCTCTCTTCTTCTCTGTGTGAGTGTGTGTTTCGAGTCAGTCTCACACGTACACACCCCCGCGTGACATGATAGAACTGTGAAAAACAGTTGGAACGTGGAGGGGGAATTTCGTCGTCGTCGACAACGATTAACGACGACGGCGTTATCAAAGGACAATAAAAAAAAAAAGTTCCAGTTAGACAAGGAAATAACATCGAAGACAGAGACGAAACGAGCTAATACTCCGTGTTAACAATCGAAACTTATTGACCTTTTGAAATCGACAAAGAAGATATCTCGTTTGTTTCGATCTGAGAAAGAAAAAAAACAACGAAAAAAACGCAGAGAAACGAAATGAGATAATCTGTCGAAATGAGTCACGCGAGTGGTGACACTGGTGGATTAGCACTCGCTAAACGCGATGGAAAAACGCGTCGCGCGCGACCAACACACACACACACACACTGCTGCGCCACTGGATTTTCTTAACCGTGTCACCGGCGTTAAAAGACACACACACACACAATCACGCACGTAAAATCGCACACATACGGCCCCAACCGATGAAAATCCGTTCTTGGTCGAGACGCCATAAAAAATAAAAAAATAAATTGACGATCGTCAATGGATTTACCAGATATTTATAATTTCAACGAGGGACGGTGGAATGCAGTCGATGGGGGGTACTGTTTTTCTTTGTTTGTTTATTTTATTTTTTTTTCGATTAAATTTTAATATTATTTCGATAGCACGGGGGGCCCGACTCGATTTATTTGTCCGTACAACTGTAGTTTCAATCAGCGCACCCTCCACACTGTACGTGTATCCCCATCCCTGCTGCCAACATGGCCGACGCTGTGTGCACTCCCTGCTGCTAATCGTACGCCACTGCTCGGGTCAAAACAACGTTTAAATTCTTTCACAAGACTTTTACGATGAAAAAAAATTGTTTTTTAAATCGTCATTATTATTATTAGTATTTTATTTATCATCGTGGATCTGTTTATCATTTCATCACACCCAATAACCAAGAAAAAAAAATGTTATCGACGTGCATCATTTAGCGATTTGATTTTGTCGATGCGTAATTTTTTTTGTTTGATTGTTTGTTTGTTTTTTTTTGTTCTTGTTGGCTCGAACGGAAACGCAGTTTCTTAATTTCCGGTACTTTAACGTTATTTTGCGATGGTTAAATGAATTTTTGCGATGTATATTAGGTGATTGTTGAAGATTTGTTGCAAATTGGTTGTGATTCGTGGTAGTTATTGTTTGTTGGTCGAATCGGTGAAGCAGTTTGTGTTGTAACGCAGTGACGCTTCTTCTTATCGGTGGAATCATGTTGCTGGTGATGTTTGCGACTTACTGAATGGATTTGAACGATTTTCATGTGAATAACGATTATTCGAGAATTCTTTCGTTATGGAAAACATGTGTTATTTGTTCGGATAATTTGTTTTCTGTCAATGAACGATACTCAGTCAGATGGCGTCGATTCGAAATTGGCGCGTCTCGGACACGCCGGAAATGAGCGAAATTTCAAATCGTCGTTGTCGATTGAGGAAAATACGTCGTTAGACGGATTCAATTTTTTTTTCAGCGATTCTTTCATCGTTACGTCGTGAAATGAATTCGCGAACGAAGTTGATTTTGATAATGGTATTTGTTGCATGAATTTTGACGTCGGAAGCGTCAATTTGTTCGATCGTACTCACGTGAGTATCAGGGATTCCTATTCATGCGCAGTGCACTTCACCTCGAAGATGGCGCTGCTCTGTGAAAAAGTTAATCGGTAAACATGACGCGTGCATTGCAAGTACAGTAAAATCTCTAAACTGTCGAAAATCGGGGGTATAAATGGGAGGTATTAGACTATTGTGAGATCGATCGATTGACCAATAGCGAAACAGTTCAATGTATTTGTGGTTAGGGTCTGGCGACATGAAACCAGTGACGCTCAGATCAAAGCGTTTGATAGGTTCTGGATCGGCTATGAATTTACAAAAAAATTATAATATACTAATTGAAGCCATGAGAAAAAATGTGATATATATAATAAACCGTTCAAAATGTCAGCGCAGAGTTATGACAATAATTACAACTTTCTATAATTGTTCGAAACAGTCCAATGTTATGAAAACTTAACCTACGAAGTGTCGATTCAAGAAAAGAACCGAATAAGCACATTGAAAATATATGAATAATAATTTTTAATATATAATGAACCTCTAATTATTTCATTCAAATCTATAGCTGTCTAAAATTGCTAAAAATTCGAAGAAAAAAAAACAATTGAGTATTGCTGAAATCGGGATTTTGAAATGCCCGCGTTTTCAGGCCACATCTTGAATCGCTTCGATTTGAGAATCACTGCATTTGATCACAAGCTATTCCGCGAGGGGCGCCACATTTTGGACTATCGCGAGTTCGATTATCGAGAGTTTTTACTTTACCTGTCGTTGCCTGTCGTGTAGCGAAGGTTAGTAATGGTGAAACAAACGCGTTTTCATACACTTTACACGGTGCAGCTGATCAGGAGTAACACAGCGAACTTCACAACTGTTCCGTATATGTAAATACATATATTCGATTAATCATAAATGGTAAATAATATATTAATTTCACGTGTATAAAAAATTGTTTCGATATATCGCAAGGATTCGCAATCACGTATAATAATTGGGCGTAACTCGTGGTAATTTTCGATGTTTGATAATACATGTATTATGATTAAAAATCCCGGAATGTGTCGTGTGAACTTTTTTTTTCAATCTTTGTCACGGTTGTAAGTAGAATGTCACGGGAGGCTTGCCCTTCCGGTACTCGTGCCTTTTTTTTATTTACTTGAGATTCGGTTTTTGTTTTTCAATAATACACTCACCGTCGTAATGTCGGTGAGTCTGTGTGTGTGTTAGTGTGTGTCTGTGAGAGAGAGAGTACGAGCGAAAATTGTAAACGAATAAAACTACAGTAGCGGATATCTGTTTGTTGAATATACGTAAATCTCAAACGCCCGAGTGTGCGTGTGCGTGTGTGTGTGTATGTGTTATGGATTGTGGCAAATTGCAATAGCCAGGCCGATATGTGTGTGTGTGTATGTGTGACACGCATGGGGTATTGAATTAGTATCCTAGACGCTTATACATCGGCCGACGCGATAACATTTTTTTTTCCTTTTCTCTCATAACTACAAACAATTGTATTTCCATTTTGACGTAAAACCTACATATGTGTACCTGTATATTGCAGTTTTAAATCGAATCACAGATGCCATACATTCTGGTACGTGGTAACCTCGCATCCTACAGTCACAGGTATCCCTGGAGAGTTCTTGTTTCTGGTTTAAAAGGTATCATATCCCATTCCTTACAGACCCTTCTTTGGTATATACATTTTTTTCAAATTGTCTTTGTTCTTGTTTAAATTTTCATTCTTTTTCCATTTTTCATAAGTCGTTCATCTGTTCCAATTGATCTTATAATAATGTTTAATTTGTGTTGACGATTGTACTCTATGTGCACTCTGTTACAATTTTTTCGCATCGAATCGCCGCGATCTTTCGATCTTATCAGCTGTGCCATTAAAAATTGCATGAGCCTCGCAGTAGGAAGATATTTCACAGACTCAAAAAAATGAATCTAAAAAAAAATAGTTTTGCATCAGACTGAATGTCACTGTTATTGTTTATCGAACCGATCGCTTGACGGATCGGTGGATCGGAACACGATTATTTGTGAAAATTGTGTTGAATGTTCTAGGCCGATTAATAATCTATTCTGTTGTAGCATCGGACATAGAGCAATTAAGTCGTTTTGCTTCGGGAGGATATTGCGACGATTCGACGATAGTTTATCTTCAACATCCCTGCGTCATTCTTACCGCATTGGAGGTTCTCGGTTACAAAGTTGTGGCGTCGTCCAGTACCAGCGTCAAGCAGGATTACAACGAGTACATGTGGACTATGAGAAAGGATTTCTCAGAGCCCGAACCAGATCCTGTACCCGTTGTCAAAGCCGGTACGTCTCGTTTGATTTTCATATATCCGCCTGTTTCATCAGCGTTTTTTTTTAACTTTTTCATTGCCTCGATTCTATTCGTAAATCCAAATCTAACGACAATTCATTAAGCATTTCACTAAAATTTAGAAAAATTAATTTCAATCTTTCAAGCGCAGAAGCGAATTTTAATGTCATGTCTCTTTGCTCAAGGTACTACACATATAACTGTGGATGATTACAAAAAGGTAACAACGCCATGAGTTATTCATTACAGTGTGAGAAAAAAAGAAGAAAATAAATATAATTGCATCCCCGATGCAAAGAGATCTTGGAAAAAAATTTAATTCAAATAGATAAAAAATTGTTTCGAACGAGGGCGTTCGTTACAATGTGAGAACGATTTGTTTTTTCTTTTTCAAAATATCATGCCTATTATCATTGTTTATTATTTTCTCTTTTTTTCATCTCTGTAATACAGCTTGTAGCTGTATAAATCGTAATTTTCGTATATGCAACAATAATTATCATTCAATCGGGCGAGAATTTTTGGTCCTGTGGTTTCCTTTTCAACACAATCGATGTTTACCCACTAAACATATGGCGTCTTTTTTTTCACTGTATATCGATTTTAGTGGAAACATTTTTATGGTTTCTTGTATAAATACGGAGCAGTTGTGTTTTCCCGCCCCGCATTTGTCCCCCCCCCCACCCTCTTTTATAACACCCTCCCCCAACAGCCATAACTACCGTGAACGTAACTGCGTGTGGTTTTTTCCACTGAAATATATGTAGACCTGAAACGCTTACTGCAGCGAATTCGCGATCCGAGCGAGATAGCTCAGCTGAGTGTTTCTGACCTTTTCTGTACAGTCGGGTGGGAATATTTAAGCTACGTCACAGGCTGCAGCTATTGAGCTGGACTCAAAATGTTTGACTGACTGTACGCAGTGCGAGCGAGACAGAACACCTCGGTGGAGCTATCTCTCTCGGCAGGCCCCTCTAACCCGGCAGTAAGCGTTTACATACATTTCCATGATTTTCTCTGAGCTGACGTAGCGACTGTAGTTCAGCTACTCCGCTGATTGGTGCAATCTCGACCGTTGGTCAGCTGTGGCCAATCGTCGGAGCCGATTGTATTCCGTGGTGACTGTGCGCGTTCGTTACAACGCCTGTAAGTAAAAATTGCTAACACTTAACCAAGATAACCTTAATTGTTATCTATATCCAGTTGGTTGTTCTGAACGCCATTACTAACTAACCAAGCAGTTTAGCTCTGTAAAAGTCAGAGCGCACGCGCGTTCTTACATTTTTCCCAGTGTGTATGCGTCTGTCAGTGTGTTTTTGTTCATCATTGGCGAATACGGAACAGTAACCAAAGAAAAAAAACAGTTTGAAATTGTATGGATCTCACATAACCAAACTATCGGTGAATATAATCGCGACAAATAATCGATTAATTCTCGTAGTAGGCTGTCCAGTGAGGTTATAAACGAACAAGCAAATACATTCGGCAACGGACATAGCTTCGCAAACGGATTGTATTTTTTTTTTTTTGTATTTGGAGGTTATGTATGAATTACGATCAGGACGGTAATAAATCCGCTCATTACGAAGTATCATCGTTTACAAAAAATAAAAACGTTCAATCAAACGATCGAAAATACTAAAACTATAATTTGCAACGACTTACGAGACAATCGCGAATCATCTTCATTTTCAACATGACAAAGAAACCTGGAATCGTGTGGAATTATTATAACAAGAAGATTGACGGTTCGCAAATTGTTGCTTTTTGCAAATTTTGCAATCAATCTTACATACAAAACGCGACGCGAATGGAGAAACACTTGGTGCGTTGTGAAAAGTGTCCGGAATCGGTGAAAGAAACTTTCTCCAAACACAGAACTGAGAAAGGTCAGAGCGGCAAGAGTACGACGTGGCCGCAACCTAAAACTGAGAACACCACAGAAACCGAATGGGACGAAACTTACGAGGTGGAGACTGTGGAATGTCCCAACGATGAGGAAATGACGTTCGAGGTCGAAGAAACTGCACGAGGATCGAGTAGTGAGTTACAATGTAACAGTAACGATTGGGAAGTTGCCAATGGAAAAATTACAGTGCAACCTGTTACCCAAAACAGTCCTGTTGGTAAGTTGATCCAATAATTAAAGATTGGTAACTAATGAAAGAGAAAAAAAAAGAAAAGAAGTGGAAAGTCGATAGTTAGCGATTTGTAATATTGTATGTTTTGGTTGATCATTCAGCAGCGTCGTCCCAAGACAGAGCGTCGTCGCAGAGAAAACCGACGCCTCGCAGAATGTCGCAGTGGCCGTTGCTTCCCAACAGAACAATGACCAGCTACTCTCCCCTGCAGAGCAAAATTCTTCAGGAACAGCTTTTGGAAAGGCGAATAATGAGGCGCGTTGCCGAGTTGGAACTGCGCAAAAAAAATTTGGAGCTGGAACGATTGCAGTGGGAGTACGAGAGAGACAAGACTCACAGCGAAATGAAATTGGCTCACGAGTGTAGAATGATGGAACTCAGAGAGGAGCGTGAAAAACAATTGCTCGAACAGGACATGTTGGATGTGTGATAATAGATAGTGTTAATTTTTGTTTTTATGACTATTATTGGTATCCTCGGTTCGCGTTAGCGATAGGAATTTTCAAGGTACCGTCGCTGTATCGGCCCCTCTCCCCCACACAATTGATTATTCAATTACGGAAAATTGTATTCAACACGTAACGACGAAATATATCAAATTAATTATATCTTTTCGTTTTTTTCTCATGATTGATCGTCGGAACCTCTCGCAAAATCTTCTCGCCCCAAGCTTTGGCTCGTTTTGATGATCTCGATAATTTTACAAACAACGATAACAAAATATTGTTCAAACACTGAACTTATCAATCAAACAATTTCATATTATTTTATTTCATTCTAGAACTAAAAAACGACGAAGTCTGAAAAATCTTTTCACGTGCTCTCGACGTTGAGAACGTCTTTGGGGATATAATGACGGAAAAACTAGTTAGCTTAATCGCCAACGACAGTTACTATTACATCGCGGTTAAAGGATCGCCATTCGCTTCGGACTGCGCAGTATTTGGATTGGCCAGCGATGAGATTCTGGCTTTATCCAAAAGATTTCCAAACTCTGGAACGGAGGTCGTCAATGGCGTTATGATCAAAGGTCCATATCACCAAAATTTTCATCGTAATTTTTTTTTTTTCATCGCGTCTATCACGAATAATAGCTTTCTTGCTTATCTATGATTGATAATTTATTCAATTTTTTTTTTAACGATACTGATTTTCTTATTTAAACGTGGAAAATTATCGTGTCGCGTTCAAAATAAACAATTTCATCAACGTTGAGGAACAAGAAAAAAAAACAAAAACGAAACTCTTTATTTTAGGACCTCCGATAGCCATTATAAATGCTCTGGCTGAGCTGGGCTATCGGATCGTATGCAGCACCGGTGAAGCCGAGATACTCTGGACTCTGCAGAGAGAGATTTAACGCCAACACACAAAATACATTTCACGCATTTTTCAAGTTCGCATTCGTACTTGCATTGAGCATGGGTACAAAATAATCTGGTACATAATTTTTTAGAATAAGATTTAGAACCGCACCACCATCGAACTTATCGAACAAATCAATTTACAATTAATTTCGTACTTATATGTTTGATCGTCGAACGATCGTACGGCGTACTCGATGTAACGTGAGTATTCGAAACGTTTGATCGCGTTATTATTTTTCCATTAAGATCATTATATGTAATACAACGTCGAGGCACTCGTCGTTCAGCCAGTATGAATATTATTAATTTCATTCCAATTTGTTATCTTCGACGAGCTAAAATTTTCCACGGACCAACTAGTTTATCGACGAAACTGTTATTCGTTTAATTTTTGAAAAATATTTTTTATTCTTCAGCCTTTTTATTGCAATTTAATTATTTTACGAAGTAAGAAAACAATTTTTTTTTGCATCTATAAACGGCAACGCGGTAAATGAGAATTGTACTTAGTTACCATAATACGTCTGGCGTTGGATTATGATCGTGAGACTTGATAATTATTGTCGATAACACGGAATACGCGTGTGACTTAATTAATTGATTAATCATGGCGAATAATAACGTTTCGAGAGAGTGCTTATTACTTCCAATAATCGAAACAGCACGTTCTAATGGCGTGCACGATACGCGATATATATACATACACACAAATATATATATACATAGAATAATATAATAACGGAGCAGCTGTTGTGTCCGCGAGAAGAATCAAATTTTTACAAGTTTTTTCAGAAATATCGATTCTTTATAGCAATTCACTTAGAGATGAGTAGAAAAAAAGAAATTGGACGGATAGTGGAAAAATGCGTTGTAGAATCAAATCTTCGAACGTTTATATAAGTATTGTTGATCGTCCAGAGCCTAAAAGTTTTACCGAAAATGTATTTTTGCACTAATTCCCATAGTCCCTCATGATTACCCTATTATTTTATGCATACGAAATACGGCACCCCCTCCCCCCACCGACGTCATGTACCAACTGGATTTTTCTTTTCGTTTTAATTTTTTTTTCATTTTGCATACAACACACGTGTAATTGAATAATAAATATAAATTATCGATGGTAACACAATGTACGTACATGGTGATTGAAAATTACGGTACTGTATATTAATTCGATTGAAATATCACGAAAAATCTTTAGGCCGAATGAGAGAGGGAAAGAGAAAGAGAGAGAATGTCGAATAAAGCGCCTTGATTTTGATTCACTCTGCGGTATTTCGATATTACGATATCGCGAACCTTTCCGGATCCTTTTCGTTCCTCGGATGTGACTTGCGATGAGTACAGCCAATGTCATAATTTTTTCACAATTCGAATGACTGGAAATATTAATTCGATGAGAAAGTTTATAAAAAAAATATTTTTTCGAGAATGAAATTAAATTTGAATGATATTATTATTGATAATAATAATAAAAATAATTAATCGAATGACTCGGAACGTTGCCTGTGAGGTAACTGAGACATAATCGATAGTTCCGAAGAAGAACGACAAAAAAAAAAAGAATGAATGAAAAAAACTTTTCTACCTACACAAATGAAAATTAACAGTGAGTTTCAGAATAAAATTGAATGATGGAACGTTCGAGCGAGAGTTCGCATAGCGATAATCGTGGGTGCTGCAATCACACCGCGAACAACGAAGTTGGAGTTCGTCAAACTTTATCGGAGATGGAATTCGAACGCGGTATCTGGTACGCAGGTACGTGAGATATTTTTTTGAAATATTTTTTTTTCTTCTTTTTTACTCTTTTATCGACAGGTCTTCGTGCACGTTGCATGATTATTCTTCGAAATATGTTTTTTTCCTTCTTCTTTCAATCAAATGAAACACAAGAAAATAATTTTCATGCAACAACCAAAAATCTTGACGTCATACAGAGATGCACTTATATATGGTTTTCTAAATATCAAATCATTACCTACTCAATGTCTTAATTAAAAAAAATTTTCAATACAAAAATAATAAGGAAAAAATATAGTTCTCATAGATATTATTAAACTTATTGAAATGTTTAATTTCTTCAATTTCATTTCTCTTTTTTTCGACTAAATTATAAAAAAAAAGAATTTTCATGCAACAACGAACCATTTCAACGTTACAAAAAATGCATTTATACATTGTTCACTCAATGTAAGTATTTCATAAAAAAAAATGTAATTGTAAAATTTTGTGAACATTAAAATAATTAAAAAAAAAAAATTCTAAAATTGTGGGAACATGAAAATAATTTGAAAAAAAAAAATCGTTTCAGTAGTCGCAACAATCATTGAATCGATTGAATTTCTTTTCTCGTTTTTGAACTTATTCCTTCTTTTTTGTTTTCAACAGCTCAGAACAACGATCTCGAGAGAGTGGAGATGCTGATGAGAAAAGGAATTTCCGTGAATGTCGAGGATTCGGCGGGTTACACGGCGCTGCATTACGCAGCACGCGGCGGTCATTCGATTATGTGCGAATTATTATTGAACAATGGAGCGCGAGTTAACGCGTTAACACGATGCGGAAGAGCGACTCCGCTTCACAGATCGTCGATGAGAGGCATGATTCGCACCGTCGAGCTTTTATTGAAACGCGGTGCCGATCCGAATTTACAAGATTCCGACGGTTACACGGCACTCCATCGCGCTGTATTGACATCTTCGCAAACAGTTTGCAATCAACTTTTATCCGTTACCGATCTCACGATTCGTGACAATTGTGGTCGTACGGCTTGCGAACTGGCACGCGAGAGACAAGATTCATCGATCGTACGTTTGTTCGACGACAATGTCGCATCGTAGCCATCCGGAAGATTTTTTTTTCAATTACAATTTTTGTCAATACAAACTTTGTTTTTTTTTTCTATTTTTATTTTTTTTAAATTTCTTTATACAGAGGGGATATTCACTGTAAAAAAATGGGGCCTACCAGAATACATTGGCCTAAAGATTACACAAGATTATAATTTTTTTTTTTTTTTTTTGCAGATTGTAATCCTTCATCGAGTACAAGCAAATGAAAAAAGATGACATGTAATCTGTGACAGATTACGTACAATCTTTCAAAGATTACATGTCTCTATGACAGAATACACGAAACTTTTGGAAGATTCACACGTACACAATGACGGATTACACACAATTTTTCAAAGATGTAACATTACATGTTAAACGAAAGCCTCGACAAAAACCGAGGGGGGTATTCACTCGAAAAAAATGGTGCAGACCGGAAAACATTGGCCTAAAGGTTACCCAAGATTACACAAGATTACTTTTCTTTTCGCAGATTACTTGCAGAGGAATTCGCTGAAAGAATACATGGAGAACACATAAATAATACACGAACTTTTTAGTAGTCTAATCACGATTACGTAAGATTACATAACATTTTTTGAGGTTACCGATAATTACGAGAGCGTAGGAGAAATACAAGGATCACACAAAGAGCACAAAAAATATTACTGACGATTACTTCTCTTATGTACAACAGATTGTACACGAGTGAATACCTCCTTGGTTTATACCATAGAAACCCTATGTTGAGTTTATACTGTCGAATATAATGGCATAACCAGTAGGTGGCTTGACCTCAAACTGGGGTCGAGTCCCCAAACGATATCAATCCTAGTTCAAGACATTTATTCTTCATTTCTCCGAATAAATACCTTTTTCCCAACAACCACTATCAGGTTTTTTTTTTTCATTCTAAAATTAGAGCATTTCCAGAGCATCCAGTTCCATTTTGAGATGGAAATAATGAAAAATGCGGAAGTTTCGAATTTCTTGGTAAAAATCGTCACCTTAGATTTTTTTTTCACCTTCAACATTTTTTCTCTGAACTCAATATTGAATTCGAACCAAATCCCCCATGGCACCTCTTTGAGGGAGTATAGAAGAATATGTGAAAACTTTTTCCAAATAAAAAAAAATCAATTGGTTGCTCGCGGCAAGCCTTTTTGTGCCTCGGGGTCGAAAAGACCCCCCCCCCCTGTATGCCAGGAATATTATTTGCTGACGTGTACCAGCTAACGACGTACTATTGTGCAACAAAATGGAGTAAAATATTATTTTTTTCAAGTCACATTCGGTCAGAAACTTATGGATAGAGGTAAGTGTGTAATGGTCGATTGCTTTCGTCGCATCTATGTATCTACGATATTCCAGTTTTTCGGTCATGAGAACCCTTTGTTCGGCATATTTTGAGCAGTGCCAGTGCCAGGTCCCGTGATCTACATGTTCGATATCAGCACCACAGCATCTGGGAAAAACTTCAAGTTGATCCAATTTTTTTTTAAATTTAATTTTACTTTCCTTCTTTTGTTAAATTCAATTTCCCTTTATCATTATTATAATTATTATGATTATTATTTAAAGGCTCCGCGTTAAAAATATTCAGGCAGAAGCGTAAACTACAATTGACTCAAAAATAAAATATTCATATTATTACGTATTTTCCTCATTTAAATCAATAATACCTCGGACAACTTATTATTAACGAATTCATCATTGTACCACTACAATACAATAAATACAATAAACAAAATATATATACATATATAATAATATCGTAAAATCTGTCTAAAATAAAATATTCATGATATCCCCACTCCTCATCCGATTAATCAATAACCATCAAAAACCTCCGACAATACGTCATCAACAAATCCATCATCCTACCCCCAGTCGCCAACAACAACGAAAAAAAAACATCGTCCTCCATCTCTCTCCCAGCAATAAAATAATTCGAATAAACAAAGAAAATGAAACGAAATAATTTCGAACGACATGAAAAAAAAATCTTGTGTAAACAGTGAACCGAAGAAATCCCGGTGAGCCTCGGTGCCACGTGCGCAACCATATTGTGTAACGTAATAGCATCGCGGGTTAGTGGTGGTGGGTAGATGGTGTCTTCGTGTCGTTGATACCACACCTGGAAGAAAAGGTAAATGTTCATTGGGCGGAATGTTCTCGCCATGAAACCCAGATCCGTCGATGTAGGAGAGGGGGGGCGAGGGGAGGAAGGGATGAGGGGTGGGGGGCGGGGGATTCTAGTTCCTGCTGCTGGATCGCACGAAGCAATCATTGGGATGTTTTAACATATATCCAATTGGATACGGTAAGTAAAAGTGGTGCAATTGGGCAGTAGTGGAGTAACACACGTGTGTGGGGTGATGCATGCATGTGGCGGTGGCACATTTCGTGGTGGGTTGAATCGAAATTGCCCACAAGCCAAGTCCACGAGGAAGCCGAGATAGACGGAGAGAAAACGAGAGGAACGGGTCGTGTACTCGTGCACTTGATATTGAATAGGTGGAACTTCGTGTGGAAACGTTAGTTCTCGTTTATTCTCGCCATCGTTCGGTCGTTTACGGCTTGCGTTCGGGTTTTTACGTATGGTGAGGTACGGAAGACGGAACGGCTGTTTCACCGTGCGGCCGCCCCTCCTCCGCCGCCCCGCCACTCCCCCTCTCTCTCACATCCCGGCCGTTCGCGAGGCAAAGAAACACACCGAAGCCCTGTGATAAACCGTGTCGCCGTCTATCGGGGCCTTGCCTTTGCCGTGCATCGTTCTACCAACATTGTGTTGCGACGTGCTCCGACCCATTCGCTCGGTTTTGTGACTCCTCAGTTGTTCCGTTTAACGTATCACCGCGAGTTCGGTTCACGTTGTCCAACCACAACCGGTGAAGAGGTCGGGGTGGGGGGAGAGGGCCCCGGTTCGTTCGTCATTTATCGTGAATTATTCGAACGTTGAAACAAAAAAAATATACATACACATATATATTATATATATATATATTCATATTTACGAAACAACAAAACTTCGTTGTGGTTAGAATGCGTTACGATTGAATTTCGTAAATTTCGTGAATTATTATGAAAAAAAAATAATATGATTATTCGGATAAGGAGGTCGTTGTGTTTCGTGGTTGAACGAGAGAGAGTGTGACAATTCTTCGAGCAATGTAACCGTGTCGTGACGTCACACGTTTAATCAAGTGCACGTATTATATACACTGGGACGTACGGGACACGTATACACACACACACACACACACACACGCAAACACACACACACCATGCATACGTACGTGTGTATGTGTGAAGGAACGTGAAACTGGAGGGAGCGAGGTGGGTAGTAGTTGGACGAAAATTTGTGGTTGGTTCGGCGTCGAGAGAGACGAGTGTGGCGTGGTTGGGCTTTTCGTTGGTGTTTTACTCGGCAAGAAGGACCGAGGAAAGGCGACGGACGAGAAGACTGACTGAGAGCGAGAGAGAGAGAGTGAGAGAGACAGCGGGGGAGAGTGTGCGCGCGCGCGCGAGAGAGAGAGAGAGAGAGAGGTAGTCGAACGGAGTTATCGAGAGAAGACTGCTGCGCCGGAGGACAGTGAGCGGCGACGACGGCGGCGAGAGGCAACGAAGGCTTACGCGTTCTCGCGCTTACACGCGAAGGACAATTCTCTCTCTTTATCGAAAAACCTAACACACACACACACACGCCCGTATAAGTTTTCGTTGCTACGCATGTGCAGAGACGGCACTACCCACGGTTTAATGTACACGATCGTATATTAAATTATTAAAATTTTCGTGTGTAACACATCGTCGTGAACGATGTTCGATCGTGTGAGATCGAGGAAATTTAGTGGCTCAACGAGTCGCGATATTACGTTTATCGATCGTTAGTGCGACGTTGTGATGAAACAAAAAAATAATAATATAACGAAGAAGAAAACGATTCGATAATTAAAAAAAAAAAGTTAAAAACGCGATAATCGTGTAAAAACTTCCGAGTGTGGATGTGTAAATGATTCGACGGTAAGATAGAAAGACAACTTTTGTACGTTCCATTTTTTAATTTTTTTTCGAGAGGTGTGGAGTGAGCGGGAAATTTGAAAGAGAAAAAAAATCGTATTGAAATTGAATTTAGTTGCATTTCTTTTGTGATATTTTCTTTTGCCGTTAGGTTTGTTGATCGTTGGAAGAGAGACGGGCACACGTGCGTCGCTGGTGCAGTCGCCGATAGTGCACACGGAATATGCGAATGTGGGATATGAGGGTAGCGATGGTGGGGCGGGGGCGGGGGCTGGAGGGTCGACGAGGGGGGAGTGGTAGGGGAATGTTGTAGAGCGCGCGGTAGCCGCGTATCCCGTGGCGCCCCGCGGTGTTTTTCGACGGTAAGCTGGCCATAACCTACGCGAACCGGCAAAACGAAGACGAGGCGGCGGGGATCGGAATCACGAATTTTTACGAACGCGAAAATCGACGAAAAAAAATAATTTCGGAGCGACGTTACTACGCCGTAACGGATATAAATATATAGATATATATGTAAATACATATAATATTATTTTGTTGTTTTTTCGCTACGGGATTTCACTTTTTTTTTCGTTCCGAAATTAAGCGCGAGTGTCTTATAACCATATGATCACGTACATATAACGTGTCACACGCGTATGTGTGTGTATATATTGACCGAAGTTGGATCGGTTTTTTCGTTTGTTGGTTAGTTTTGTTTTTTTTTTATATTCTCTTTGAGGCGATGTGCAACGTTTCTCGCTCGTTCTCCGTCGCTCCTAAGCGAGCGCCTGTAGCGCTATTTCTCTCGCACTCGTGGCGGTGATCGAACGAGCGAAAAAAAGGTGGCACCATCATCTTAAATATCGACGCAATTCGGATCGACGACAGCGAACGATCGATGTGTTTCGTTGTTGTTTTCTTTTTCCTCCTCTTTTCCTTTCAAAGTTCGTGGACGGGATAATCGTGTGTGTTTGTGTGTGCGTGCGCCGTGTGAGAATACGTAGATTCGAAGAGCGGAGTAGATCTGTGCCGCGAGAGCGAGAGAGAGAGAGAGTGAGAGAGGGAACGCGAGTAAGAGAGAGAGCGAGCGAGTGAGTGAGCGAGTAGCGCGAGGGAGGGGGAAAGGTAGAGAAAGAAGACGGAGATACATAATCGCTTCTTCTGCGTACGACGAACGTGCGCGTATCCTCAAGACGCAGAAAGAACAAGCTACCAGGGAGTGTGAGAGAGAGAGAGAGCGAGCGCGATCGGGGAAGGGAGGGGAGAAGAAAAAGTTCACGTTGTGTGTGCGTGTGTGTGTGTGTGTGTTACCAGCGTGTCTCTTTTGTTATTTTCGTTGTTCCTTTTAATTTCAGTTCTTTTTTCGGCCATGTTGGTCAGTGCGGCGGAGGCGCCGCATGGGGCGGCCGGGTGGGAGTACGGCGGGGGGGGGGGGGCAGTACGCGTGATAGATGAGAATTCAAGCCGGTTAGGACTTGTCGAACGAACGAAACTCATCGACTCGTCAGTTAGATTATTAGGATAATCACGAAATTTTCGTTGCTCGTCTCATCCACGTCTCTCGGCTTAACGTACATGTTTAATTGATATCATTATTTATTTATTTATTTATTTATTTATTTATTTATTTATTTTCTCTTTCTTTATAACGTCGTAGCTGCACGATTTCCGTGGCGGTTCTAACGACGAGGATATCACGTGGGACAGCACCGAGCGACGTTGAACACGCTCAAACATCATTTCGACGATCACGTGTCATGATAGAGCCTCCATCTTTGGCCCTGACAAAAGGTGAGCGTCTCAAACTTGTATCTTATTTGTGGTACTCTCTTATTTTACATGTTCGTGTCGATATGTGGAAGATGGGTGTGTGTGTGTGTGTATTTGTGTGTCGCACAAGTGTCTGCCAAAGTTATTTATCCCCCCCGCCCCCTTGAAGCAATTTGATTCTCATTTTTTTTCTTTTTCTTCCTCCCTCTTTTTTGAAACATGTTTGTTCTATGTTGACAATTTCGGTCGCGAGATAGTCCCACTTGTGCTAATAGTCGACGTCCGCAGTTGGATCGAAATAAAAAATATGAGGAAAAAAAAATGATTTTCTTTTTAGTTACATTGAAAACGAGTCCGTTCGGTAATTACACAGTTGCGAGGAGTTTATTCGACGATGCCGACGTTGCCCGAAAGATAATATCGACGATCCTACAAAATTTTGTGATTCGAGAGATGGCCGATTGAATTTTCGAACGTGGAGTTTCATGATGACACGTGGTGATCGAGTTACGTGGCACCGGTTTGTGTTGTTGTTGTCTACAATGAATTTTTTTTTTTTCGTTCGTTTGGAATATTTTACGAAATATCTTGCGGCGCGGTTGAAAGACTACATACGTCGGGAGGGGGGAGAGAACGATTTTTGGGATTGATCGGGTAACAATGAGCGTATTGAGGCTCGGTGCTGGATAAACGAGAGGAGGCATTGTTGTCCAACAGCTGTCTGCTTGCATTTCGCTGCCAACCTCGTAAAATTAATAATAATAATAATAATAATAATAATAATAATAATAATAATAATAATAATAATAATAAATAATTTTAATGGTCAGAAAGAGTTTTTCAATTTCGAACTTTCCCCGGTTGAAAAGTGTTTGACTTGCCGTGCTCAGTATCCTGGATATACACAGATCAACCGTTTCACACCCAGAGTAATGCATTTTCGTATTAGATTTAATAGAAATTCACTTGCAAGTTGAAATTTCGAGAGAAAAAAATTATAAACTTCCAATGATCGCTTGCCAACACAAAAAAACTAGTTGCAAGTTGGAAACTTGTGAATCGTTGGTTGTGAACGAATAGTTGTCTATGATATAGCCGAAGATTCGGAGAAAGCAAATTGCAAGTTTCGACTTGCAGCTTTTTTTTTCATTTTTGACGTGCTTCTGTCCCAGATCCCTGGGCCTCGTACGGACGGAGGTGAAGGTTCTCGTACATGCCCTACCCGAATATCAGATTCGTTGCATTTGGTCAGTGTGTGTGTGTGTGTGTGCGTGTGCGCATGTATATTAGGGTGGCTCGAAAAAGAAACATCTTCTCGAGAAAATTAACAACATTTTATCACACGTGAATATTAATAATTTCAAAGATTTTGTAGGTGATAAGTAATTGTGTTTTTTACTCAAATGATGATTCACGATTCACGATCATTCGATAAAAAAAAAAATTATTGCGCCATGTTATTCAATCCTTCGAGGAAATAACGCGCTGGTCACACGCGGTCACAATGACCTCGGCCATGTTCGAACTATTGCCGCGTTGACAATGTCGTTCCGAGCGACGATTGAAAATGCAGGATATTAGTTTGAACACTTTGGAATAAGAATATGGTGGAAATCTTTTTAAATCAAATTTTCAAAATGGCGGAAAAAATCATTGAGACATCATCTTTACTAAGAAAAAATGATATCTTTTGCAATTATCAATTTTTCAATTTTCAATATATATATATATTTTTTAGTTTTCGGGTTGAAGTTGCTCTTGGGGTCATTTTGGCCCCTAGTGACCTCGGAGGGTAAAAATATTTTTTTTTTTAAAGACCGATCCGGGTCATCTTTCTGCAGGATTCTGGTGATGGAAGATACTTTGAAACGAATGAAGGCTGCGAAAATTGGAAATTTTGTTTTTCTTTCGATCCGCTCTAGTCACTGCGTGTGTTCGTGTGTGCGTGTGCGTGCAAGGACGGCTCGGCCGGTCGATCGATATTTAGGGGTCGTCCACGGTCCGCAGGCTTCCCCGTGTTAAATCTCCAACGTCTCCTAGGTCACGTGGCGCGTTACACGAGAGACGTTATTACACAACCCCCTTCCTTCCCTTCTTCTTCTACCCCCCCCCCCCCTCCACCGTCGACGACTACGCGTCATGTGGAATAGCGACGGCATCGATTTTCGAATTCTCATGCGCAATTAATTCAACCCCCTTCACTCTTCCACCCCATCGGCCCCCATAATCTTCTCTCGGCACGCCACCGCCGACACACATACTCGCACTTTGCGCGTACAGTTTGCGCCGGCGCGGGTGAGAAAAGCCTGATCGACTTTGCGCTTGGCCCGAAATTTCGTGAAAATTTAATTTCCAGAAAGAGCCTAGTGGTCAAGAGGGGGGCAACAAGGATACGGACGGACTCCATTGCCCGGTTAAATTCAGCGTTTCGCCATTACAACGAAACATCATTTCTACAACTTTTTAACTTTTTCTTGATTTTTTCTTCTTCTTTTCTTTTTTATATTTTTTCGAGAACCATAAATAAAACATCAGAATTTTACGCAACGTGATAACAACCACTGGTCAAAGGTCATTGACTCTTGGCTGGCACAGTTGTCGGAGTATAAACACGGCTAGCAGTCTTTTCGACCCCGAAATTACAAAAAGACTTGCTGCTACTAACCAATTATTCAATATTAACTTTGGAAAAAAAAAAATCGCAACAAAAAAATCTAAACTTTCCCAATTTTCTTATTTTCATCCAAAAATTCAACTTGATACTCTCGAAATAATCTACTTTTATAAAAAAAAAAAAAAATAGCCTGATAGCGACTGGTGGTAAAAAATAATTTATCCTGAGAAATGAAGAAGTAAATGTCTCGAATTATGGTCGATTTTGGACTCGAGAACTTTTTGACCTCAGTGTGCCAGCTAAGGGTTAAAAAAAAAATTGTCCATCACGTGTCTGAAAAATTCTCGAGAGTCACGAAACTTTTACGTTTGACCAAAATCCGATACCCCGAATAATTTTCAATCATTATCCACGAAATACAAAAATTAAAAATTGAAAAAAAGAGAGAAGAATTAATAATAATAATAAGAAAAAAAGATTTTAAAAAAATCAAATAGCCTTAATGACTTATGATTTGCAGAATCGTCGGGTCGGTGATACGAAATAGAGAGGCAAGAGGCTCCTCTTCTCCTCACGACGTTTATACGTGCGGACGGATGAGAATATTCGATTTTAAGGGGGTGGCCAATCGCTGATCTCGTTTGGCCGACGTGATCCACGTTCGAGTAGCATCGAGGAGAAGCTTCCACGAAGAATTCTCGCGAGTCTAGCACGGACACGCTCGACAGCTTTGGCTTGTGGTTTGTGTGTCTCTCTTATCGGGGAGCCGGCAAAAAAAAAAGTTGAAAAAAAAAAAAAAAAAAAAACAAGTGAAACTAGTGGTGAGTTTAGTGTCGGAAATTTTTGGTGAGTCGACGAGGGACGTGAGCGACGAAATCCTTGACTCTACGCAGACGAGAGAGAAAGAAAGAGAGAAGAAGATAGATAGATAGATAAATAAATAGAGAAGGCGAGAGGGAAAGCGATAGCGAGAAAGATAGAGAGAAAGAGAGAGACGAGTCGATCGGAACGTCGTCGTCCCATGTCGTCCGGTCGTTGCCGCGGTTAACGTGCGCGCGTTGTTAACAAACCGGGCAGTGCGGATATATAATCAACGCTTCGCGGCTAACGTCGTCAGCGTGGCCAATCTCTCCCATCGTTCGACGCAACGAGCGGAAACTTATGTTTGAAACATAAAAACTAAATCAAATTTAAAAAATTCATATATATAGAAATATATAATTTTGAAAAAGAAAATTAAAATAAAAAGTAAAACAAGAACCAAGGGATAGACAACGTGAAGAATATATGAGAAAAGAGCGAAAGAGTTGGAAAATTCGTTGAAGAACTTTTTTGCGGGATAAAAAAACAATTTCGCAACGTCCGAATCACTCTCGGCAGTTTTGCGCCACGCCCCCACCTTCGATGAGAGGAGGCACATGTCCATTTCTGCCGCTGAAAATGCAGGGTAAGTGGCTATCGATATTATAACGATGATATTGTTTTGCAAGTCGTGTTTTGAGTCGTCGAGAAAAAATACGGTAATTTAAAAAAAAAAATGGTGATATCGAAATTTAAGCGTTCAGATTATAATAATTATTGCAGCGATACACACGTGTTTTTAGAATTCCGTACCTCCAGAGGGAAAACTAAAAAGAACCCTTATGAGATGACTCGCGCCTCCGTCTGTCTGTCACACCCCATTTTAGCAGAAACTATTCGCCGCAAAAAAACTAGGAAATTTGGCATAATAATACATCTCATTGACCCACATATTTTGCACTAGTTAACAATTGAAAATATTCATATGAGATTTTGAAGAGCAGGCAACTGAGATATTCGAAAGAAAAATTAATTTAATTTCATGTATCATTCAAAAGGGCTTGTTATGTGCAATACAAAAAAATTTTTTTCCATAATTTTGAACACCATTTTTATAAAGATATTCCGAAAGATAAGATAAAATAGAGCGTCCCTCCCCTCCCCCTTATTTCCGAAAGGTCCTAACATTTCAAAATAAAATCAGGAAATATAACGCCTTGCTTGAAGTTTCCCCAGAAAACTATAACGAAAGTCCCAGGGTCTTATAAATTTCTAGAAATTCAATTTTACAAACTTATTTTGTTTTTATTCGTGGTCGACTGGAAACAGAAGAGACCGAGTGCCGAGAAAGAGTTGAGCCAGCAGATAGCAAGCGCGAGGATATATTGTCTTTTTTTTTCTAATTTTTTTTATGCCACATTCGTTTAGAAAAAAAGGCTAGAGGAGGTTGGCCGAAGTAATGTGAAAAAAAAAAAATATGGTACGGAACAATCTGCGCGCGAGTCGAACTCGCACTTGACCGGTTTTTTTTTATTTTCTTTTCATGCTCGTTTGAAAATTGTTTTGCGAAATTCTATGACGAAACAATTGTCGAAAGTGGCTTGGTTTTATGGCTTGTGTCGTATATATACGTGAATTTTATTCACCGGCCCGTGTCGACGAGGACTTTCAATTTTTTTCGACGTTTCTTTTGTCATTTTGCGGATTACCGAGTAACGCTTCGCGTGACGCGTCCAATGAGGGATTGTGTTGTTTTTTTTTCTTCCTTCTCGGGGGGTTTTTTTTTTGTTGCTTTTTTCACTTTTAATTTTTCATTGTGGCGAATAACATATTGTAGGTCGATACTACCGAGCTCTCATGAAGACAAAATAAAAACGAGAGTAGACCGTTGAACCCGCGACACGGACAGCTGGCCGGATGCATCTGACCGCGAGTTTTTCACCGCGCGCGCTCTGCGACCGTCCCGTCGCTTCTTCAAACTTTTTTTTTCGCCCCTCCGAACGTTTTTCTCGATATTGCCAAAATTTCGAAAATTTGATTCGAAAACTTTATTCAATCCACTACTTAATTTGTGAAATAATTGCAATGAAAAATCGAATATAAAATTATGGGGAAAAAAAACTTTCATCGTTTTAATGTGATATGCAAAGTTGAGAAAAATTCGAACTATTCAAAATTAATAATAATCATAATGATAATAATAATTTTAGCAATTTCGTTCCACGATTAATGTAATGCACAAAAAAAATGTCGTTTCAATCTTCAATGCAAAATTGAGAAAAATTCTAAATAGTCAAAATTGATATTAATAATAATTTTCGAAATTTAGTTTGACGATTAATGAAATGCAAAAAAAAATGAAAAAAAATGTTGATTGAATTTAAAAATATCTATATATGTATATTATATATACATATATAAATTCTGTTCAACTTCATCGAAAACTAATAAAATTAACGAAACATAAAATAAAAAAATAAGAATAATAGTATTAACCGTCGATTAAATGAAAGAGAAAATGAACTCTATCAACTTATTTATAAATCAATCAACGAAATTCGTGAAGGGGTGGGGGTTAACAATGTTGCGCGTGGACACCCCGTTGTTGTGTCGGTGCGGCGCGCAGCCAGCTGATTTCCTGCGTTTAAATCGCAACCGCCTGAGCGTATAGAGTCCATGGAGAGGGGGGGCCTTGGCCCGGATCCGAGGATTGTGGTTCGTGCTTGCTAACACCTCCGCTGTGCTCCGTTGCTTCGCTGGTGTTGCCGCTGCTGCCGTTGCCGCTGCTGCTGGTGCTGGTGCTGCTGCTGCTGCTGCTGGGTTAACCCTGGTCGAGCAGCTAAACTCGAGCTGAAAGGTAACCCGGTGTAGATTCACTCCATGAGCCACTTGTGCTTACGTACGTGGCATTGTCGTTGTCGTCGTTGTCGTAGTAGTTGCTAACACACGGTCGCCACTCTCCAGAACAACTTCCCAACCAGCCCGTCGACGATCGCTTCAACGATTTTGTTTCTCCCACCCGCGCCTTAGACCCCTTCCCCCTCCCCCGCACCTCTAACGTTTTCGTTTATTTTCTTCTTCCTTTCGTTCTCTCATCGTTTATTCATTTTTTTTATCCTTCTATGCTCAACTCGCGCTTGCGCATCTTCTTCCTCGTGAAACATGCGAGCTCACTCACCTCACCTCCCCCTCTCTCCCTGCTCCGTCCTTTTTGTATCGAGTTTATTTTGGAGGGGTTACGTGTGCCCACCGGTCGAACTTTTGCCGGATTCGGCTCGTTGAGTAATATTTTTTTTTTTTTTTCAATGTTCAATGAGACATTTGTCTTATCAATACGGGAATTTACGGTGACATTGAAGACCATATATAGGTTGTTGATGTGATATATATATGTCTTAGTCTGGAAACTTGGGTCGTTTTCGTCCGATATTTATATTTTCTTCCGTTATAATTTGTATAAAAAATATATTGGAAAAAATGTATTTTTCACATTTTTATAATTGAGTCTTCAAACTTCAAGGCTTGAACGAAAGACCTTCGTGAATTATTTCAGATTCTTTTTCAGCACTTTGACAGTTTGAAAAACGTCGTGACCCACGTTTCCAGGTTGAAGGTGCCAAAAAAACGTTTTTAGACTAAGATTCATATTAGGGTGGTCGTTGAAGGTTAAATCTTTGGCGTCTGACCATAGAGAGTTAGTTTCTGATGAAGGAACACGAGGATTTTTTTTATTTTTGTGAAAAATTTATAAAAACAGGTGCCGAATCCGGATCGAAATCAATTTTAAAAAAATGAAATTGCAGTTATTTTGGGAATAACGAGTGAAATGTGGAGATTTGAAAAAAAAAACTATTGAAATAATTTTATAGAAAATTAAATTTTCTATAAAGAAGGATTTTGATAATTTCTTCCGAAAAGTGTTTATACATAGAGATATTTCGTAAAAACGTTCGTGGAGCTTGTGTAATTTTTAAAAAGCAATTCGATATCACGTATATCTAGATAACGTAGTACGATTAATCGAGAACAATGGTTTTCCCGATCGCGGAGGTAACCTCGCGCTGTAATCTCTAACTTTCGACAGTTCGTACGAAGTTGACCTCCGTGATATTTAATTGGTTATCGAAAAATTACATAAGCTCCACGAACATTTTTTAGAAATATCTCCACGAATACACATTTTTCGGTAAAAATGATTGAAACCTTTTGTATAGAAAATTTAATTTCCTATCAAATTATGCAAATAGTTTTTTTTCCAATCTGCTTACTACACGAAATATTCTCAAAAAACTTCAATTTTACATAAAAAATTTCTTGCAATCTGGATTCGGCACCTGTTTTTATACATTTTTTTACAAAAATTAAAAATTCCTCGTTTTCATAAATTGAAAATTGACTTTCTATGGTCGGACGACAAAGATTTGATTTTTAAGGACCACTCTGATAAATGTTTTTTCGTTGTTTTCTGAAAACTTTCTCGCTCGTTCTCTGTCGCTCCGCAGCGAGGGTCAATAACGCTATCTCTCTCGCAGTCACGGCGCGATCAGCTGGTTTCACATCACCCTAAGACGATGCGGAACCAGCTGATCGCGCCACGAGTGCGACAGAGATAGCGATATAAGCGCTCGCTGGGAATCGACCGAGAACGAGCGAGAAAGTTTTCGCACCGCGTTTATGAGTTGTGATGTGGGCTACGTTGCTCGCTCGTTCTCTCTCGCTCCGCAGGGAGCGCCGATAGCGCTCTCTCACTCGCACTCATAGCGGATATCGGACGAGCGAGAAAGGTGTAGCAAAATCATCTTAAAATAAGCGAATAGCAACTCCGAATTGTGTTCGATGAAGATATTGTTTTAAAATAGTTTCAACCAAACTAATTAATTCATTGTTAACTCTGAAAATGTTAAATTTTCAATACAATTATTAATCATTTGAATTTGTTGGTTTGAAATTGATTAACGAGATTTGTATATTTAGTTATTCATTTTTATATTATTATTTTTTTTTTTTTTTCAATTATCAATAAATTTTCGATCAAGCTTGTCGTCGCAAATATTACGAAATAACACAACGACCTTATTACGTTGACCGAGTAGCGAGAGGATGATATCGATGCTTCGAAGGACTGCCGAAAAAGTTTTTAATAGACTTTCGATAAGATTTCATCGTTATCTCCGGATAAGTCGTCGTCACCGAAACCACAACATTTATTTATTTAATTATTCATTTATTTGTTATTTATTTTCGGTAATAGTCGGAAATTGAGCGAATTTCGAGGGAGCACAACTCATAATACAAAACAGTTTAATTACGCGTCAATATCGTCGACGAACATTGTCTATCTCATGTATAATAGGTTTTTTTTGTTTTTGCACTTTTATCGTCGGCATTTGACGCTGTTCTCATTGACTCAATCATTTTCTGTCGTCTGTTGAGTAAAAATTTAAAATATTAAAAAATTCAAAATATATATGTATATATACATATATAAATATATGTATAACTGATATTATTATTTTTTTCCTCATTATTATTCATTGATCGAAATCCAATCGGCGAAAGCTTCGTTCGAACCGAGTCCGTAACGCACGAATATTTTTTTCTTCTTTTTTTGTTATTATTATTGTTATTGTTATCATTATCATTATTATTTTATCAACTGCGCAGTTCGGCGCCGATGCGTCAATCAAATTTCACGTTCGACATATTGTCGCGATTCCATTTGTAACGTCGCGGGAGTTGGTGTTCATCCGACAATCGTCTTACCGTCCCATCGTCTTCGTTGCAGCGAGCGAAACCCCACGAGAGTGCCTTTGCCCATGGCCCCATGTTCTTTCCCCCGATTCTTCTTCTTTGTCTCGTCTTACCCGCGACGACGAAATTAGACCCTCCGCTCGCTTTCGACTTCTAGTCATCGTCGTTTTTATTTATTTGCTTATTTTCTCTCATCTCTCTCTCTCGCTCTCTCGCTCACACACGTTCGCGGTCTCGCTGTCGCGGTGGCTTTTCTCTCTCTTCCACCCCCTCGCCACGGTTACTTCGCTTCCGTCGCACACAAGCCGCGCGCGGTCCTTCTCTCTCGGCATCGGCTTCGAAAGCCGCCATTAAACGCGTTTATCGCAGCACCAATTTCGAAATTCATCGCCCCGACTGTCAACCAACGTTGCAAAAACTAGTTTTGAAGAAATAAAGAGAGATAAAAAAAACCAAAAACAACAACGCGAGCAATTAAAAAAAAGGAGGGGAAAAAACGATAAACAATGAATCTTCCATTAACTTTTTTTTAATTTGAAATCATCGACGTTGACGCATCAATTTTTCATTCGTTTTTTTTTTTTTTATCATTCGTCGATCTTACGAGATGGGGGGGGGGGGGGGAATAGAAAAAAGAAACATTGCGCGTGTGATGGTCGAATGGAAATGATTTCAATTACAGATTTGATTTTTTTTTCTCTTTTTCCTTTTGTTTGCGGTGGGTGAAAAAAAATCGATGCAGACGAGAATGAGTTTCGGCAATGTTAGCGCTGATGATGAATATATTTTGGTAATAACGAATGAATCACGTGGTTTTTGTCGTTGAGAGAGATAGGGAGAGTGAGAGAGAGAGAGAGAGTGGCAGCGAGCGACCGAACGCGCGGGGATATATGGATCCGGCGTGGCGCGACGTTGCCACGTTCGCCCGTACAACGTAGCTTGCGCTTGTGTAGTTTTTTTCACTCTCTCTCTCTCCCTCCCATTCTCTGTCTCTTACTCTCGGTCGCGGCTCGCTCTATCTTTGTCTCTTCGTCGATGATCTGTTGCAGGAAAAAAAAGATATATATATAAAATAATGTCGCCTTGGCTTTCTTTCGTTCGGTTTGTGTTCCGTGTGCACCGCATCTACGTTGCATTGACTTCAATATTTTTTATTGTTTATTTATTTATTTATTTATCTATTTGTTACAGTTTTATATTACTTCGAATCTCGTCGTTCACGTCCAAAATCTTTGTTCGCTGTGAGATGATTCACGAGGAGATATTGTGTTGGTCGGAATCGTCGACGTCGAAGTCGAAATCGATGAAATTCGGACTCGTTCGGGTTTTCTCGAGGATCGAAACAAAGTCCGAAAGTCCGATCGGTCAATATTATACGACAGACATTAATATTGCGCAATATAGTCCGTACACGATCAATACAGTTTCAATGTAGTCCATACACGATCAATATTATTCCTTAACTGGCGCACTGGGGTACAAATGACCCCCCCCCCCCTCCCCAAGCAAGATCAATTCCAATTCAAGATATTTATTCTTTATTTGTAAGAATAAATATTCATTTTCCAATGACCACTATTAGGTTATTCTTTTTCTGAATTAAGAGTATTTCGTGAGTATCCAGTTGAATTTTTAGATTGAAATGATAAAAAAATGGGGAGGTTTCGATTTTTTTTTTCGGTGAAATACGCCAATTTTGTCTTTTTTACACCTTCAACATTTTTTTTTCTTCGAGTCAGTAAAAATTTTAATGAAATAACCTATTGTACCTTTTGAAGAAGTATCAATGTATATATTCCAAGTAAAAAAAAAAAATTGATTACTCGCACACTCGCTTTTACTTTTTGTTCTCGGGGTCAAAGAGACTAAAGGGTAATCAATATTATTGCACAACCCCGAATGCAATATAATATTGAACGTCTATGGACCGCTTTGGATTTCCCAGCAGTTGTGTCTGAGTCGCCCCGAAGATACGAAATTGTTCGCTCTCACACTGATAAACGACTCCTTAATGTGACATTGTTTCGAACGATCTTGATTTTTTTTTCTCACAAATTCTTTTACGATAAAGATTGTTTCAAATTAGAAGAAGAACAAAAACCCTCCCCATAATTTTTTTTTTAATCTTGCCACGCGGTTAATGTCGACATCGCGAAATATATTAATAATTGTAGCCCCCCCCTCCGCCCTCCCCCAGTGTACTTGGAAATATCTTAATGACACGTGTTTGTATAATTATCTTAATTAGTGTGGTCCTCGCGTGACGGATGTCATCCGGAGATCCGTACGCTTGCAATTTTTCCTCGTCTTCCTTATTCTTCTCATTCGGTTCTCGTTACTACCGTTCCACGGCTTTGGGGCGTGGGAGGGAGGGAGGGGGGGCAGATGAGCGTAAGGCAAAGTGTACTTATGCGCGGCCGCATTTCTTCTTGAATCCGCTCGGGCACGACGATGGGAACGCCGCGATGGCCGAGGTGCGGATTAATAAAAAGATTGGCCGCGTGATAAGTTGCTGCTCTCTCTCTCTTTCTCTCTCTCTCGCTCTTGTTCGCGTTTTCGTTTGAAACCTTCCTACCCGTATATACATACATTTATGTATCCGTGTGTGTGTGTGTGTATAAATATATAGATGTATATATATATATACATACATATAGATATGGAGTACATTAGCTTCTTCGCTCGAATCCTCCGCTTTCGTGTAACACGATCGTTATGCCACATAAGAAGTTACAAAGCCAACGATAAGACTCGGCCGGGCGTGTAGCCCCCGTAACTCCACTTACATTCACAGACTTTTTTTTTTTTGTTTTTGTTTTTTTTTCTTTCCAACACAACAAATCTCTCGCAACGGACTTGTTCACAAACGTAATCTTCGAATCGTGATATCTGTTGCCGTGAGGACGGGGAAAAAATAATTTCGTAAATTAGATATCATTTTTGCGCAATTGAAATTTCAGTGTAATTATGATAGGAAAGAGGTTTCATCGCTATTCATTTTTACCACGAAGAACATGTTATTAATATATACATATAAATATATATGTGTGGCATTTCAAGTGAAACCGTAGCGTCAATTCTCCCAAATTATCCGATAGTTGCACTTTTTTTGGCTTTGTTTCGACAATAAATATCGTAGACCAAAAAATTTCAATGACTAAAGTTATGTAGAATCAACTTTTTTCCAACTTTCGTCATCCGGAATTTTTGTCAAAAAGTTGAAGATGAACGAGTTATATTTATCAAGAAAAAAACAAATTCCTCTCAAATTCAAGATGGCTGTAAAAATGTTCAAAATAAGTTTCGTTATTCATACAAAATTTCAATTCCGACTGGGATGTAGGATTCAAAGCGGGAGAAGCGAGTCAGACTGGCGAAAGTCAAACTGCCCGCCGTCTCGGGCAAGGTTAGCGAAAACCCCCGAGACTAGAGTCAATCGTAGATACATTCGTTACGTTAAGTAGGTTGTACCACATTATCATTATACAACGACACAACAATGAGAGATTACCTATATTATTCAACTTTCTCCTCTCGAACAACGTGCGCACGCGCGATTTTGCTGAGTGACGCGAGGGGAATCTTCGTGGTACGTAGCACACGTCATCCGCATTGAACTCCATCTCTCTCTCTTTTTTTTTTGTCTTTTTATCTCTTTCTCGGCTTTTGCTCTTTCTCTCATTCTCACAACGCGCGCGCGCGCGCGCACCTAGCGCCGCCGTGTTTCGAGAGACCCCGAAGAGCAACGACGGACAAGCGGCACGCCGTCCGCCCGCCCGCGCGCTTACTCACCGTGACGGTCTCTCGACAAAGCGCGAAAAGCTCGCGCGGTCGAACGCGGCCGCGAGAGAAACTCACGTCGAGATAGCCAGACGCAGATAGGGCCCCGTTAATGGTAGCTTCGAATGGTTGTTTGCTCGCCCCGATGACGGCTAAACTCGACCGCGCATCACCCGACCCTACTGCCCGTCTTCGGCTATAGCTCTCAGTGTGTACGTGTGTGTGTGTTAGTATGTGTTTTACTGCATTATGTGTCTGCCGGTGCTTCGGCGAACGCGTATCACTGCCATTCGCATCGCACCAACGGTAAAACGTGTGCACCTCGTAATACACGTACACTAACCCGAAGACGAAGCTTTGTATGCGCGACCAGTGGTTGCACCGCGGCTTCTCCCGCCACCCAACTACCGTCTACATTTGTTCCTTCGAGTTTAGTCTTTTCCCGTTTCGTCGCTAAGTTATAAAAAAAAAACATTTGACCCACTTCCGGTCGATCAATTTTCAAATCCTTAATTATTGAGCACCTAATTTGTGTAATGAATCTTCATGTAAAATTGCAACTCTTTGTTTATTTTCGTTCCAGAGATTCAGTAATAGTGGTTACTAGATTTAACACCCTATTTCATCCCTTTGGAGGTTGATTTTCGAAAAAATCCTTTTTTAGTGCAGCTCTGCACTGTCTGAGGATATATTTCAAATTTGGGGTTTCTATGCTCAGTGGTTCAGGCTGTGCGTTGTCTGACAGTTAGTCAGTTAGTAAGTCAGTCGCGAAACAGTTTTATATATGTATAGATTTATTCATTTTGCAAACAGAAAATAAATGAAGGAAAAATTGAATTATTGGAAATTCGCGTCGTTGGGTTTTCGGTCGGCAGCTGAGTGAACCCCTTTAACGTTCTCATCGACTTGCCGCTAGGTTCACAGTACGAAGACGTCGAAAAACCGAGAGAAGAAAAATGTGCGCGCGCATCGCGTATCTCTCGCGACGCTGCCATATTGGGAGAGCGAGGTGACGTCACCGTTAGAATTTTTCAATATTTTCGTTAATCGATTCTCACCCGATGAACCACGACGAATGTGACTTCGAAAATTTCGAAATCTTTTTTTTTTACAGTCTCCGAGACGGTTCGATCGTCGATAGTTATATAATAATCTCCAATGTTAAACAATAGCGTGACAGAAAGTGTCCGAGCGTTATTCGTTGCTTTCTGAGCACACGACATATCCTTAGTCCTTTTGTCTTCGATCACTCTCATTTTCCATCCACCAAAATAAAATAAAACAAAATAAAATAAAATAAAATAAAATAAAATAAAATAAAATAAAATAAAATAAAATAAAATAAAATAAAATAAAATAAAATAAAATAAAATAAAATAAAATAAAATAAAATAAAATAAAATAAAATAAAATAAAATAAAATAAAATAAAAAGTACGATAATGTTAAATTTCAATAGCTGCGACAAAAATAATTTACAGCCGCGATAATTAATAAAACTCAAAAATTCACTCCATACTGATTCAAAATGAAATAGAAAAAAATAATAATAAACATCAACGAAATTGACGAAAAGCGATCGATCAATATAAATATCGAATGATTGAAAAAATTGCGATTATTCTGGCACATCGTCGATTTACCTTTCCGCTTGGCCACCTTCGATAAAAAAACCTTCCTCAAGGTTGACACCCGAGAAAGTTTCAACGGCTGGCAAACCTCGAACCCAACCGAGCGTAATTACAAATACATTTTTTTTTTTTCATCAATTCGTTTTTTTTCCCCCATATTTTTTTCATCGAATCATTACGTCGTGCACGATTGAATTTTCTCGTGAGTTTACAAACACGCGGCACCGGGCCGAGTGGTATATTGCAGCATTGACCCGCGCGGTCCGTATCACGAGAAACGACGAACGAACCGTTATTCCACCGAGCGCCGGGTCGAGGGGGGGCTCCCAGAGAGTTATGTGTATATATATATATATATATATATATATATATATATATATATATATATATATATATATATATATATTGTAGTGGTCCCTAGCAAGGTCCATTTCTTAATGAAAACTCGGTCACCCCCTACATACGTTACGAATAATTTTTCTTAAATATTCGCAACGTAAAAAATATCCCCCAACCTATCCCAAAATTTACAAATCCCTGGGAAATTTTAATTTTTCAAATTCAAATAACACAGAATGTTTATCGAGTTTATCAGTCATAACTAAAATATCGACATAAGAAAAATGTGCTTAATATGCTTTCTTCATCATAAAGATGCGTACTTGATGATATTTGAGCTATGATAAATAAACGTGATATAATTTAATTCAAATAATAATTATTCATTTTATAGTTATTGAATTTAAAAAAAAATAAAAATTCCCCAGGGATCTATAAATATTGAGACAGTTTGTGGGAAGTTCGCAAACATTTTTGAAAAATCATTTGGAACTTCGGGGGCGAAGGGGGGAGGGGGAGAAAATTTTAATAAAAAAATTACCCTTGTTAAGGACCACTCTAATGTATATAGGTGTACGTCCGCTACTCGACGTATGGAAGCACCGTGATTTTTCATTGATGATCGTAACGCGATATGTGGATAAATTGCGTGATAGGTGACTGCCAGAGGTCCACGTGGAGAGGGTAAAGTGACGCATGTGAGAGACTCTGCCGGCGGTATTAGACGGATAAATAAAAGTCTGATAGCGGGGGCGAGAGGGGGGGGGGCAGATCAGAGGCTTTCGAGCTTCGTGGGTAGAATATGGCCGAGGGTATATAACCGTCGTGACTTCTTCGACTGTCGAAGAATGTGAATGGCCCGAACGATCGCCGGTTGAGAAGCGGCTGTTTCACACATCCGGTATTGTAGAATATAAATTCACGTCCATTGCTTACATATATGTATATACGTGTGTGTGTTTGTACGTACACACGACCGATAGGCCGCACCCCCCGACCCCGTCTCCAATCTTCATAGGTCAAGGGTGAATTTTCCACGTTCCCCGTCTTCTTTGGCGTTTCATTGAATTTTCTTCGTCTTCTTCTTCTTATTCTTCCTTTTCTTTAATTTTTTTTCTATTTCTGTACGATCGTTAATTACGAGCGTCGGTTCAACGATAAAGGCCGCGATTGTATTGACCCTTTATCGGTAGATGCGAACACATTTGCCAACAACAAAGTAAATGCTGTTCGCGAAAAATAAACAATTTGAGAAAAAAAAATCGAAAACTGTAAATATTGTTTCGATGATGCAATTACTAAAATATTGTGAAAATGTAATCAAACTATATTCGTCTATTTTTTTTATTACGATTATTATTTTTTTGAAAATCTTGATTCTTCGATAAGATTTGTAAATATAGATATACCACTCATACATTTCGTTACAAGCAATTAACGATTGCAATATTTTATTTTTCTTTATTAAATTGATGTTTTTTGTTTATTGCCAAAAAGGTGTAGTCTATTATTCGTAATTGGTGCTGGATTGAAATTATCGAACGATTGTGGAAGTTTAATATTTTTTTTTGTTGTGGTCCCATTGGGATCTGTTGAAAATTTGATGATTCGACAATCGTTGTGGATATTCGAATATTCGCGTTTGTGACGGTCGAACGACTAGTTTATCCGTGGGCTCACGTGGAGGAGTACCGTTTCGTTCGGAATTGCGTTGAGACTGTTGAGAGTGAAGATGCGTCTGGGCTCGCGCAGCATCCGTAGTAGGAGGCGGTGTGAGTAGGGCGTGCGCGGTTATAGCGGTACGCCCGAGCCACGGTCCTTCGGTCGGTCAGCCGGTTTGTCGTTGCCGCGAACAGCGATCTCGAACTGCAGGTTGGTGATGCTGTTGCTGTTTCTACTGATGCTGCTGCTGGTGCAGAGTCTCAACGTTCATTATCTCGACGTTCATTGTGCAGAATATTTTCAGCATCTATACCACAAGAATATTGCAAAAAAACCCACTAACAGATCTTTTGACAATTCTGACTGCGACCTTGTATGACCCTAAAATAAATGTCCATCTCTGGTGTGACGTATCTGTGGAAAATACGAAAAATGGCCCTATCTGAATGTCATACATACGTTTAATTATCTGGCACCATTATTGTTAAGGAAAGTTTAGAAGTACTAAGTGCGAACAATTATTACGAATGGCTTCAACTGACTAGGTTCATCTGGACGGCTGTATAGTGACGAGTCTTGGTAATTACGATGAATACGGGTTTTACGTTGAATGGAACACGTTATGTTAGATTTTCATTCAACGTTCCCGCTAATTCATCTGATATCCGATATAGCTTGTCTCATAACATCATAGAGGTCTTCGTCTTCACTATTATTCTTGGATGGTCGTTATTCAACTATAATAGAACATTGCTGAACGATATATAGTCGGTTACCAGGTTCACAGAGGTTAGCCAGCTTCTTCTTCATTAATCAAACGCTTCACCCAGTCCCAGTGTTTTAAACAGACAACCTTATCTCTCGGTCTTCAAACACTTCATTTTCAGCCTCCGAAATTTTGTTTAATTGCATCCCAGTATTTCGAACAATCAACTTTATAGTCCATTATTCAAACACAATTCGTCTTCGGTCTCTTCGATGAATTCACTACTTCATCGCACTAATTCGAACAATCAACTTCATATTCAGCTTATACGAACGTTACACAACTTCTGTTCAATCTTCAACCGCTTCGCAGAATTTTCTATCCATCGGACAGAAACAATCCTCGTTTACGTTCAGTCTGGCGGTGCGGAATTTGTACTTCATTGGTAAACTCTTCGATACAACGAAACGTAGCCAAATACGCAAATGAATATGACGTTTGTGTGATTCATTTCAAACCCCATCATAGTAACGCAAAACCGTTGCGCTGCAAAATGACATGGGTTACGTTACGCGTTTATCAGTACCATCAGATGCTGGATTGTTTTTTTGGTCACAAAGTATCGAATGCTCGAGGTGATGGAAGCTGCGTCGTAAAACTGCTGTTTTTGTTATCTGGACCAAGATATTGTGCGGCTCACTGGTGATCAGAAAAATGAAAATCAGGCATATTCAGATTCGGAAGATGAGGCGCTATCGTCTGAACTAGGATCTTATTTTGAACTTTTTTTTTTACAAAATGGTAGAATTATTTATAAAATTATTATTTATATTATTTAATTTATAAATATTTATAAAATTTTCGGGTTTTTAACTTTTTTTAAGTTTTATAATTTTTCGTCAAATCATAATTTTTGACTTGGGAAAAATATTCTAGTTCAGACGATAGCGGAATAATGTGGTCTTGATGGGCCTCTTCAAATTTTAAGTCCATCGATTCATTGACTGCTGAGATATATAATGTCCTAAGTTTCGAAAAGGCAGTTTTGAGAAAAACGTGTCAGAGTGTTTTCGTGAAGTCTCGATGGCATTGCATCGTTCTTCTTCAAATCCCAATAATTCCGACAATTTCGTGAATACGTTTATAATCGTTTCAAGACATTATTCCCAAGACTCTTAACTTCACAAAAATATAGAAATAAAAAACATTCCAGAAATAAAAATAAAAATCGAAAAACACACAACTTTCATCTCAATGCAGTGAAACACAAATTCGACACAATCATTGACAATCAAAGTTGCCAAAGTTGCATTTCATACTGAACAAACTTTGTCCCACGCATCGTTTGTTTTTTCTTTTTTTTCGACAATCAGGTAACAAAACATTTGACATTAATATTCACGGTCATAAACGCAATAAAATTATGTGACTCGA
The DNA here is from genome assembly GCA_963662125.1 of Diplazon laetatorius. Taxonomy (NCBI): domain Eukaryota; kingdom Metazoa; phylum Arthropoda; class Insecta; order Hymenoptera; family Ichneumonidae; genus Diplazon; species Diplazon laetatorius. The sequence goes on along the minus strand of OY759155.1, from coordinate 11,326,376 downwards.
TGGAAATAATTGTCCGATAATTATTTTCAACAAAATAGCTTCGACGATGATGGAAAATATGAGATAACCGATTGATAATGACCGAGAATGTCGTTGAATGGTTGTGTGTGTGTGTGTTTGTGCGGGTAATCGAGATTGTTGAGCTTCAAGTGCATTTGATGCATAATACGTGAGAGAAAATGTACTTTTAAATCCCCCAATGCTCGGGCTCGCACAGATGAAATGTGTCGATTGACGCTATTTTAAACGTCAAAAGGATACAATTAGTCGTCGGTTTCTCGTTAAGCTTACACACTCTGCAATTAGTGAGATTACGGAATCCCCTTCCCCACTCTCTCATCCTCACCTGCACTTCGTTCATACACGTACTGACTGAGTATCAGTGTTGCGTGTGTGGGTGTATATATGCCTATATATATATATACACTGAGTACAACGGGATAAGGATGCCACGAGAAATAATTCTCATCGTCTTGTACGCATACACGGGTAGATGAACGACACTCTTTGTGTACTCGAACTCGTGTACACGCCTGAATTACCTATTACTACAATATACCGGAGTCGACGGGAGACTTCTATAACTATATAACTAACGGGTGAATTACGAGCGTCAAGCTATTTCTTCGTATTCGCGTGTTATTCGTTAATTTAACGTTAAGGGATATTTCATTGGCCTGGCGAATTTTTTGCAAGATCTTGTCGGCTATCGTGTAGCCATTATTAATTAGGTTTATTAATTTAATAATAATCATCAAATACATATGAGTGAACTGCTCTTAATATCCTTAAATATTTCAACGCATGAATACCATTCAATAATTTTAAGAAAAATCATAAATAATGAATTATACAAATTTTAAATCATCGTTTTATTATTATTTATATTATTGTTTATGACTTGAAAAAAATATTATTTTATAGTATTTATACATTTAAATATTTAAAAATACAAAGAGTAGTTTACTAAGAATAATAATTTTAGATAATACGAATAATAATGATAATAATAATAAAAAATAATAATAATAAATACCAAATAACAACAATTATGTGGTATAAAAATTATCATGAAAAATATTGAAAATCAATCTGAAAAAGAAATGAAAATGAATAAAAATTCAAAAAACAAAAGGAAAAAGGAACTAACCCTCATTTTTAAATATTAATAATACATTTTCGTGTCTGGTGCGTTCCGAGGGTGGTGCGTTGCGACGTACTCTCGAAGAATTTCGAAATGTTCCGAGGCAGAGGCATAATGCACACACCGTTATATTTCGTATCGCGCGGTCCCCGGGAGGGCGTTGGAGGGGTGAAGGGGAGAAGCCAGAAGCCTAGTGTGTGTCTAGTCGAGAAATATTCTCGGGAGTAACTGCAGCAGCAGCAGCAACAGCAGGCAGGCAGGCAGGCAGGCAGAAGCCCGGTTTTATAGCCCCGTTCGTTCGTTTCTTCGAGTCTCTTCCTCTTTGCTCGCTGACTGGGCTGCTCGACTGGATTGATGGCCTGTATTCCCATTTCCCGCAATTTCCAATACTCATAGCCGAGTGACGTCTCTGTGTGTGTGTATGAGATATTTAAAAAAAAATTTGCAATTTCATGTAATAAGTTAAATTTGATAATGATTCGGCTCCTGTTTTTATTATTATTTTTTTTTTCACAAAAATGAAAATGTCCTCGTTGCGTTTCACCAAAAAGAATCTTTCTACAGGCGAACACTGAAGATTTAATTTTCCAACGATCACCCTGATATATATATAGACGATTGCGTTTTAATCTTCAACGTTTCTCGAGAATGTTTTTTTTTCTTCAAGTTTTTTCTTTTCCAAGTCTGTAAGCGGACGAACGACGTGGATGCACCGGAAATTTATTTTGAAATTGGAACGAGCTTTCTCAAAATGCGGGAAGAGCACGTTTTGGTTACTTGTTTTCCTTTTTTTTCTCGAAGCTGTATTATCGAGATTTTGGGGTGAGGTGGGGGAGGGGGTGCTGTGCGGCAGTTTTTCAGCTTGCTGTCGTCGCACGATATTTCGTTCGGGGATTCGTGAGTCCTGTAATCAGAATCGCGGAATAGCAATAATTTACCGCCGCCGCTCTTGTAGCGACTACGGACGTCGAGATTATGCCCCCGCGGCCCTTTGGAGGACTCTCGTCGTTGGGTCTATGCGTGTGGCTTTTGTGTGTGTGTGGGTGTGTGTGTGTGTTGGTGCACGCTCGAGAACCGTAACGTGTCGGCCAACAATGTGCGCGACGTCGATGGCCGGTGTGATTTTCGTTTAGCTCCGTAGTGCATGAGTGTATTTTTCGGGGAAACAAAAAAAAACAAAGAAAGAACGAAAGTACAGGTTGAAAAGCGTTATGTCCTCACTCATGTGTATATAGGCCCAGTCGGAATGTACATTTTACTTCGAACTAAGTCCGGGAAAAAAAACATTCTTTTTGTAATCGTTGGGGTGGGAGCGGGGGGGGGGGGGGGGTCATTGGTAGTGTAAATTCCGGTTTTCGATATCCTAACCTTCCCGGGTTGACCGCCATCCTATCCTTGCCGGGTTGACCGCCATCCTGAATTTAAGGAAATTTTTTTTTTTTTGTAAAATAACTTTTTCAACTTTTAACTCAAAATCCACACGACAAAAGTTTCAGAGAATTGAATTTTCTACAACCTTTGTTATGTGCATTTTTAGTCAAAAGTTGAAAAAAGGCGAGTTATTGAACGAAAACAAATTTTCCTCAAATTCAAGATGATTCTTCAACACACCCAAATATATATTATCTACTTGATTCAATTACTACTTTCCATTTTCAAAAAAATTAAACGTGTAAGACGAATGCAATTTGTGATTCATCCGAATTATCGCCTTGGCAGATGGAATACCAAAAGTAAATCAAGCGAAAAAAAAAAATGAAGAATAAAAACATTCACAATCGAACGCGATTTATTAATCGGAAAAATGTATGAGATTGGCTCGTGTTAACGCCCACGCAACGCCTCGCGGTGCGTAACGAGTCGACTACGGGTTTGGCGAAGGGAAAAAAATAGAAAAAATAAAAAATTTGCATCGTCGCTCGATTAGGGGATTACATCAGGAAACGAATTCGCGGGTTCTCGGCCGGTTCACGATTTTCAACGGCCACAACGGTTTAACGAACGACGTTACGGAACGAATAATAATCGCGTGGCGCGCGCGCGCGCGCGCGAGTGGAGCTCGACCGCGATAAGATCGCGGCGACCCGAGGAGGACGTTGATGGAACTGCGTATCACGCGAAATGTCTTTTCTTCGTCGTTTTATTTGCTCGAATTTCGCGATAATTCCCGCGCGCGGTCCGTCAGATTGCGCATCGATAAAATTCGCGAGCCGAGTTAACCAAAACGTCGCGACAATTTTTTTATCCACACGACGGATGATTTACCACAACAAAGAAACAAACATTTATTTATTTTATCTTGTTGCATAGCCGAAAAGACAAAGAAAAAAAAAGAAAAAAAATAACAAACAGAAATAACGTTTTATTGACGTTTTATTGATATAGCTTCGAAAGAGAGAAAAAAAAAGGAACAACAACAACAACTTCCTTTTCGAGTGATTTATTTAATTTTATTTTTGGGCAAATAATGTGTTAACATTTATTTGTCGTTCGAGAGTGTCACGTTCTCAACGAACGGAGGTCCGTGCGATTTTTTCATCCGCAACGAATTATCAACGAGGTTTGCATTCCAGAACCCAACAAAGTTCGATTTTTTTAAATATTTTTTTTCCAATGACGTCCGAGCCCAAAAATAAAGATATTCGTCAAACAAAATTGTGTAAATAATAATAGCGATGATTATTTTGCTGAATTAAGGCGAGAAAAAAATTGTTTTCCCTCATAGCGACCAGTTTCCATAACAAGAGTAAATACTAGGAAAAGAAGAAAATTTTAACTTTGTTTCCCAACTTTATAACACGTAATACATAATTATCTATTAGGGTGGTTCGATTTGAATCAACTTTTTTCTTCTCGCTTGGATATCGAAATTTCATTGTACATATAAAAGAAACGTAATTGTGTAAAAATTACATATTTTTTATACATTCTTAAAACCCCGCTCTTGCGATTTGAAGTTTTCCCACCTAAAATACATGTGACGATCATACTTATAGAAAAAAATAAAAAAATGCCATGCAACCATTTTTAACGATAAAACTTTGAATTTGGGGAAAAAAATTGAAGAGTGTTATCTTGCCTTCGAAAGTGTTTACCGACAAAAATTTTATAACTCGAATTCGTTTTAATTCACAGCCTCCAGGCCTCATTTTTATAAAAAAATAATATTTTTTCAAAATAACATCAAAACTGTTGATCTAACATCAAAAGTTTCGATGAAATTTTTCTAGAAAATTCAATTCTCTATCAAAATATATATATTCAAATATTTCCGGACATTTAAAAAATCACGATTCTCGAATCCCCCGCATCTGCATTTTTTTGTCTTATCACCGTCCGTCCACCATCACTCCCATTCTTCATAAAAACAATAGCGCGAAAACCTATCGCAATACATTTTTTTTTTAAACGATAACAATCGCGAGCGTTACAAGTAATGCAGAGCGGTCTTGGCTGTGGTCTGAAGAAGACGTTGCAGTAGCTTTCTCTCTGTCTCCGTACATAACACCTCGCACACACACACACACACACAGAGGGCGCTCACATGTTCACACAGCGATTACAGAGAGGCCGACACACAGTGGCAGAGTGTAGATATGGATGTCGGACTGGGAGTGAACGTCATGTCGGTATTAAATAACGGTCGGTGGCTGCTGCCGGGACACTCGTGAAGCAACCCCCCCCCCCCCTCTCACACACACACACACACACACACACACGCACGTACGTCCGAGTATCGACTTTCCGAATGTCCGTCCAAGACCCATTGGCTGTTACTTTATTCCGGGGCAGTACTACGACTATATATATATATATACACATATTTTCTTCTTTCTTTTCTTTCTTTAATTTTTTTTTTCCCTCGTTCACGCTATTCGCCACGACGCCAGAAACGTTAACGCCCATATCATCGCTACAAACGTTCGTGAAAAATACTATATATATGTATGTGTCGTCCGCAAGGTGTCCGTGTGGGGTATATCGATACTCGGAATAATAATCTTCGCACGTTTCGGATTGGCGCTGTGCCTCGTGTGTGTGTGCGCGTGTGTGTTTGAGTGTGTGTGTGCGACGGACTCTTGAAATCTATCCGACACACCCGATGATATACTCACCGGTCCCGAGTTCCATTATCAATCGTCGAGAGAGAATCCTCTCACTCGATCCCGAGGAACCGATCGTCGTCATTATCTCGATGCTGTATTCGGTATTATCTATCTCGTCGTTGATTCTTGCAAACGCGATAATAAAGATTCTGTCATTCGATCACGAAATTCTTTTTTTTAAATATATATGTATATATATATATATGTATAAAATCGAAAAGTAAGCAGTGAAGTAAAATAGAAAAGACATAAACCTCACCAACGATTATCATAAACCAATGAAAGAATCGCAAAAAGTCGTCGTGTAACATTTTGATATTTGAATAATTTATTCCTATCCGTTGGTATCAGTGTAAGAGAGACCCGGTGAATTTGACTCATAGACGCGATAATGACGCGGGGGTAAACGCTTAAACGATCCAATTGGCATTAAATAGAATTTAAAAAGGACCAACCGCGACACGTAAATGGGCTGGTTCGTGGGTACCGGGGATTATGTCAGCGGTTGTAATAATCGTCGAGAGCTTCGTGTATATATATTTCTTTTCGTTCGCGAACGTACGACGGATCTTGGCGGCTCGTTCTTTGACTCGCGATTCGTTACTCTCTCGTTCTCTCTTCTTCTCTTTTTTTTCTCTTTCTCTTTTTCTCTCTTTCTATCTTTCTCTCTTTCTCTCTCGTCTCGACGACCGGCACCGCATCGCAATCACGAAAATTTATCGACGACGATGAGCTAGTCCACGATGTAATATATTTTTTGAATCGTCCAATCGTTTATCAACGCTTAAGTAATGTTACAACGTGGGTACATCAAGCTGTGTTGAAAAAAGATGAAGTTTTTCGATTCTTCCGGCAGTTTCGACATTCGAAGTAGATGCTTTTGCAAGACATCTGTGAAAATGTGAACACAATCGAATAATATTCTGAAGTTCCGCTTTCACGTATTCGATATTGCCTTTGATTAACACGTAAAAATGTATTAATTTTTTTCAGTGGCAATTAATTTTTCAGGTCAAATTCGAAAATTCTGTGGGGTTAAAAGTAAGTGCAATACATAGTATCAAGGTCACTCGAACTGGCAATATGATTAATTTTACAATGAAGAAAAAAAGTTAATCGTTACTTTTTCGTCTTTTCAATTCAACGATTTATTTCCGATTTCCATGATTTCTGTTGGAAAAAAAGTTGTTAACTTTTGTTTTCTTCAAATTGCAAAACAAAAAATATCCCACATTTTAAGTGACCTTGATACTATGTATTACAACTTAGTTTCCATCCCCGAAATTTTTCGTTTACCCAAAAAATGAATTGCAACTAAAACGGAGTAGAAAAAAATGTGTTTAAGATTTTCATGATTTTTTTTTACACACGTGTCACCACACATCGTTGAAGCCGGTTGCCGGATTCGCACAGGTCTATTCCGCGAGCGTTAGTTTCACGGTGTAGGACCTCGGTCGTCGTAGCGATCATCGTAGCCGCGAGTTCTGCGTAGAAAGTAGTCGCACGACGAGCCACGGGACTCGGGGAAGGCCGTGGAAATTATTACGAGAGTTACACAAGCTATAGCTATCGGGCTATGCGAGTAGTCGTCGAGCGAGTTCGAGTGTCACGAGCAAATCGAAGAAGAAATAGATTTTTTTTTCTTTCTTTCTTTTTTTCTTCGTTTTTTTTTCTTCGTCGACCTAGCGGGGGCGCTCAACTCGACGATCACGTGAATAGAATCGTCGTGAAAACCCCCCTCGCTCGGCTTCTGACCGTTTAGCCTAATCGGAATGTACTTTTGAAATCGCTGAAACCGCCTACAAGAATCTTCTTTTTTCAATCGTTGGGTGGGGAAGAAGGGGGGGGGGGAGGGGTCATTGGTAGTCTAAGTTCAAGTTTTCGACAGTCCAAACCTCCTGAACTGGCCGCCATCTTGAAATCCAGAGAAATTTGTTTTTTTTTTGGTCCAATAACTCTCCTATTTTCAAATTTTGACCGAAAATGGACATAACAAAATTTGTAGGAATTTTAATTTTCTACAGCTTTATGCATTACCATTCTACAAAGTTAAGTCACAAATTAAGGTGAATGTGCACTTATGCAAGTCTACAAATCTTAGCACGTTTCGTCAAGTATTTTTTATTTTGCAGAGTTCGGAACTTGGAAAATTTTTATTTGCTCTAAAATTAGATCCGTTTGGCTGAACTCCGGCAAATTTTATATCTATCACAGTTTACTGATGTGTAGAATAACCGTTGATAATTTGAGATCGATTGGTTGAACGTTAACAGCAAATAGAGCGACGAGATTTTTTCGAAAAATAGAAAAAAAAATCATAAAATCTGAACTTGTCGATGGTTTCGGCTCAAATGGAGGACCGCAATTCCGTGTGGTTGACTCCACATGTGAATAAATTATTCAGACGAATATCTCAAAAATTGCGGAAGCTAGGGTGTGTACATACATTTTTTTTTTGGAAATTTCAAAATAGAAAATAAAAAAGCGGAGTTCCATTTATTGTCATTCTTCACGTGTGCTCGCTGGTTTCTTCGTGACGCCACGGGGATGATTACTCGTCGCGAGGGTAATACTCTGCACGTGTCATACGCCTCCGCATTCACAAATCCCCCATTACCACCCCCCGCCCCACCTAAACGAGCAAGCTTTGCCTCGTTAGGGGCGCAAGCCTTGAGAATGATGAAACTCAAAAAGCAAATGGCTCGGCTTCATAGAATTTTGTATTTTTTTTTATTAAAAAAAAATTTTAGCACAATATTTTTATCGCACGTGGAAAAAATGTTGCAGAGTGAATCTTGCAGACTATACTTGCCGATGATTTCGAACGAAACACTTTTTCGTTGTTGTTGCTGTTGATGGAATTTTTCGTTTTCATTTCAGCAGCGGAGGAATATATTTATCGAAAAGATTGTCGGATTTCAATCATTTGTTTCAATTTTATTGTTACGTATAATTTTTTGAATATTTTCCATTTATTTTATTGTTTCTTTTTTTTTCCAATTTACTTTTGAATTTATCTTGGACAGTTTTGTTGCTCGTGTTTTCAACGATTTGTTTATGGTTTCACAATGTATCGCGTTCGGTAAACAAGGTTTAACGTTGTGAGCGGGGCTTTGGTGATGTTGGTGAGTTGAGCCGTTTGCGTTATCATATTTTAGAATGGATTTGATACGTCGTTGTCGTTGTCGTGGCTCTTCTTCGAGGGATGTGAGAGCGGTGACGTCACGAAAGAGACGAACGTTCTCCTAACGACATACATTTGTGGGTCAAGGTTCGCAAATTCTGCGTGCGTGTGTGTACAGAGATTTTGCGATTCTACATTGCCATCCGAGTTTCGCATAAGTCCTGTGTGTCACGTATATTATTTTACCGTTGAGAAACCGAGTAATTTGGTGCAAACAATATTTGTGAACTATGTTTATCGGTAAATATCGTGCATTTATCTCGAAATATAAAAAAAAAAGTTTAAAAATTTTTAAAAAAAACTAAATCTTGGCCCTTGTGCATTTCACGATGTAGACAAATCGGATTCGTCACGAACAATGAAAGAAGTAATGTTTTCCACAGGCTCAACCGTTTCCATCAGCTGGAAATCGTTACTAAAATCATTGAAAATTATCGTGCGATGTAAATTATTCGTAAACTTGATTCGATCAAGTTCAAATTAATTTTCATTCTTCGTTTTTTTTTCTTAAACGTTAATTTCGCAATTGGTACGTGAAAATAATGATAAAAATTCATTTTTCAGATATTGATTTATTTTCATTACGAGTTTTCTGACCAAACGTGTAATCAAATGCACCTTTTTCTTTCAGTCGTCGCACTTTTGTACAACTTCGATGAATTTTCACTTGAAATTTCATTTTTTATTACCACCATTTTTCTTTCGAGATAGACAACAAAAGATTACCGTTATTTGCATTAAATTTTTATCCGTCGATAACATTTTTATTCCATTTTGACGATAGCGTTCTAACCACTGAATTTAAAAACAAGTAATAGAAAATTGAATGTCAAAGACGAAGCAAAATTTCGTTTAAACGATAAGAATAAAGTAGTATTTTATAGCGAATGTTTTATAATGTTATAGGAAAAGATAAGATGATATTAGGTTCGAGCCAAAGAGAGGTGAATAGACTCTGCATACGAGCCGTATGTGGAGAAGAACAACTGTGAACGCCTAAGAGGATATAAGAAAGAGAAAAAAAATAGATAAATTAAAAAAAAAACATCTTTATGGAAATTGAAATAATGATACCTTTTTTTTTTGTAAATTTCGTGACTAAATTCTTTCGTGATAATAATATGCGATATTGCTTCCACGTTCTCTTCGCCCTCTCGCTTTTAAGGTGATGGACAACATTTCTCACTCGTTCTCTCCCGCTCCGCGGCGAGCGTCGATAGCGCTATTTCTCTCGCACTCAGAAATACAGTCCATTACGTAAAGTTTCGTGAGTTCCATCCGTAATCAAATTTTGTTGCTTCAGGAATTTTCATTTGTAGGGAGAACCGCAAAGACGTTGATTCCTGAACGATGATGCGTGTCGTGTGTAGGTATATATAATGCAGGAGCGACATTCTGGGAGCGTCTGAGCATCCTTCGTTAAGTCTCGTGCAATGGCCGGGAATCGTATTAACGTGTCCACCGAGATAGGAAGCGAGCCAGAGACAGAGAGAGAGAGAAAGAGAGAGAGAGGGAAAGAGAGATATAAAGAACGTGGAGTTATTCATTATCATATAGCTGACGACACGCATGGCGACGAGTCCACGAATATTTTTTTCATTATACGCGAGAGCATTCTAGTTCAAGAGGATGCGATAAATAGTTGGGTCGCACATAGTCGCGAACGAAGCCGCGAGAGTGGTCGGTAAAATCGAGAGAAACGGGCAGGTTGTAGTTTTACTCCGACCATTCTTACTTTTCACACAGTCTAACTTGATATATATATATATAACAAAGTTAATTATATGTAACAAACATTTTATGCACTTCTTTGGATGATGAAGTTTGAAAAGTACAATTAAAATTTCACGTGAATCGGCAAAGATTTGTCAAAGTTATCTGTCCGGGGCCAGTTTGAAAAAAAAAAGTTGTTTCGAAATAAACGCGTTCTAAGTCTTACGTAGAATTATTTGAAAATAATTGAAATTCATAATAAATAATATATTACTATAATAAATACGAAATTTAATTTATTTTTCAATTTCGTATTTACATCTCGTCGGCGATGACTTGATCCAGACAACGATACAGATGTAATTCTCGTCACTTTCATTGGCATTTTTTTTAGCTATGCGTAATAATACTAAATAATATTGATGATTCATTCGAATTAACATTTTTAGTGTAACGCTTGTTTTTGCTCCTTTAACTGTAACGGGGTGTCGAATCGATTCAAGGCTTTGAAAAAATAGATAAAAAGCTTCCACAAAATCTGAGAAAAATGTGTACACGTAGCTCAGGGTTTCTACTTTAGGGTGAAAATTTTACACATGAAGTTCTCGTTATTTATTCATTATTAAAATGCATTTATCGTTTGATCCGGATTTTGGGAAACCCCCGAGTGGGGTCTTAGGGTTGAGACGTTTGTAATAAAGAAACTGACAGTTTATGGAACCATCGACTTATAACTATGAAATAGATATAGTAACGTGAAACTAGATGAAAAGTTAGGCAGATTTCTGTTAGCAAAAGTGCCCGAAAATCGGACTTGAAGCCATGCAGTGTGTTTGTACTCCTCAATTGGATATGTGTGTGAGAGAGAGAGAGACAGAGAGAGGGAGAGGGAAAGAGAACGAGAACGAGAGAGAAAGAGAGGGAGAGATTGAAGGTCTTTGGAACTCGTCAACGTCGCAGCTGAGTTTCATATCTTACGTGGATTACATCACGCTTTTCGCGACAGTCAATTCGTGACTTGGTTGTGGGAAGATTCGTCGAACGGTGACCTTGACATAGAGCGATCAACGCCGAGCGTGCGCACGCGCGCGCGCGCGCGGGCGGCATTTTTGCTCGCCATGTAGTCCGATCCAGCATCTCGCGTCCATCGCGCGCGAATCGCTCCTTCGAGCCGTGAGCGTGAAAGGCGAAGCGAGGCTGAACCAAGCGGCGGGCCAATCTTGTGAATCACAAGATCTGCCAAGACCGGGAAAATTTCAGCTTCTCTCTCTATCCGTCTCTCTGTCTCACTCCATCGCACTCGCGTTTTCCGTGCTCCACCATGATCGAAACTGTTGCTCACCTGATCCTCAGCAAATAGTCCATTATCTTTACTTTCATCTAAAAACTAACGGCTCGTATTTTTTTTTCGCATTTCGGATTTTTTTTCTTGGTTTTTTGGGTGTAATTTTTTTTGTTTAATTCTCGAGGTTACGTAAATTCTTTCAAGATCGAAATTTCATTAGTCGTAGATGATAGTCTAGTATTTTCACTTTTATCTACAAATTTAAAGTTTGTATATTTTTTTCCTTTTGCCAATGAAATTGTTTTTTTCGCAATATTTTCAATATGGTTATTTCTTTTTTTTTTCCTTTGTTGTTTCAAATTATCAATTCAATTCCCTAACGTATGTAATTGTGTTGTTTTTTTTCAAACGGACTTTCGATAAACCGAAGCCAATAGTAAAATATTATCTTTAATTTCCAATATTATCTTCTCGTTCCTTTACGAATTGGCTGTTCCACATTTTTTTCTTGTGCAAATGATTTTTCCATTATCGTGCTATGAAGTTAGCAATGCATTTCGAGGCTTTGCCAATTTTGTGTTCAATCATGAGTTTCGACGAGAGAGTTTCTTTGCTCACGTTTATTACGAAGTTCCGTAAAATATGGACGAAAGAGTGAAAGTTTTATTTTGATAGAAAACGATATTGTATATATATCCACGTCGCTTTCACTGTTTCTTCGTAATGAGCCGAAAAATATTCTAACGGACGAAACGTCGATTTCTGTGACTCAACTTCGAATTCGATTCACCGGGTTGGTGATTACGAATTTACGATTTTTGGAGAAATTTTCGAGGGGAAAACGTTGTGAAAGTTGAAATTTTATCGATATCAATCGGGGTTTGTGTCTAATTTTTATCAGTGATTTTATCGAACCTTATTTTTATGGTACTATCATGAACAATCATTCATGACAATATCGTCATGATTCATCGATAACATTATTAACCCTCTTTAGTCACACTCTAGTAAAATTACGGTTTACTCAAACCGAGTAAAATTCACTCCAGCAACTTTGAATTGCAATAAAACATTGTGCAATCATAAAAATTATATAATAAAAAAATGCTAAATATATTCCAAACTTTTTTCTACAAGTACACATCTTTATAATTGCCAAAATATAATTTTTTCACATGCTAAGAAAAATCGTTTATGAAAAAAAAAAACAACTTTTTCCACTGAAGGTGCCATAGGTTATTCGGTTCAAATTTGAAACTTACTTGCGGGGAAAAAAAAGTTATAGGTGAAAATCGCAAAATTTACGAATTTGGCTAAAAAAATCGAAACATCCCCATTTTTCATTAGTTTAACCTTAAAATTGAGGTGGATGCTCTCGAAATGCTCCGCTGACAAAAAAATGGTCCGATAGTGGGGTCATTCGGACCCCCAGTGCGCCTGCTAAGCGTTAAGATAATTCGTCGTATTTTACCTTGAAAAACCGCCAGTTTTAAATTCACTCAGTGTGACTAAAAATGATTGATAATCAATAAAATAATAATAATAAAGAAATTATGTTCAAACAAGTAAATAAAATAATAGAAGAAAAGAAAACGAAAATAAAAATAAACGTGGCCCGTGGTTTGTACAATACGTAAGGAATCCGGAATGCGCCTGTAACTGATAAATTCCGGGAGTCAGCTGAATCTGAAACTCGTGGAGAATCATCAGGTAGGATATCCCCCCGTCTCTCAGGATGGGCGAGAGAGTCCGTGGGAGCATCGGCTTCGTCGTCGGCAGCGCTCCTTCTCAACCGAACCAGCGATAACTCACCGTCGAGAACTTTGTCCCATTCTAATGGGAGTTGCACAAACTTTCCGAAGGTCGTTCGTGATAGTCGACGCTTTAAAGTGGGAATCGTGAGGGAAAGGCAGAGAGAGCAAGAGAAAGAGAGAGAGAGAGAGAGAGAGAGAGAGAGAGAGAGAGAGAGAGAGAGAGAGAGAGAGAGAGAGAGAGAGAGAGAGAGAGAGAGAGAGAGAGAGAGAGAGAGAGTGAGAGAGGGTGAGGAGAGGGTAAGAATGACAAAAGATAGAGAAAGAAAAACAGAAAGGACAGCGACAGAGACTGTGGTCGGAAGATTGTGTAGCAGCTGTATTACTCACTCTTGTGTTTAGTCTCGAGGGACCATCGTAGGACCTATAATGTCGGTTTGCCCGTATGGTTTGTGTGTATTTGTGCGTATTTGTGTGTACATGTGCGTACAACGCAGATCCAGACGGACATCACAATTTCAACTGCGCAATCATTCTGTGCTATGGATGTGATCGATAAAGTTTCCCTCTCCCTTCCTTTCTCCCTCTCTGTCTCCCTCGCTCTCTTTCTCCCTCTTTCTCTTTCTCTCTTACTTTCACTTTCACTCTTCCTCTTCCACCAAGTGCTTAAAATATGGTTCTATCACTATGATCTACACATATTCTCAAATTTTAGGCAGTTTTATTTCGATCAAACTATTAATTAACATAAAATAAATTTAAACGTCTTCTATGTTCATAAATCAATAATATTATACTAATCATTTGATTGATTATAATTAAAGTTTTATTCAATTCAACCGACGAATAACAAAATAACAAAATTAAAAAGAAATTCATTTTCGGAACGACGATGACGAATTTTGCGATCGACCGAGCCAATATGAATTTCCATTAACCACGACTTACAGTATATCTCATCACCCACATCTACTGCGTATAAATGAAAATCACGAGGGAGAAAAAAAACCAAAAAACAATTCGATCGATACTCATGAATGTTTCGTATGAAAATATGTGTTTTTCATTGTGTACATTGATGAAAAAGCAACGTATCGATCGAGTCGTATATTCAGGAACGTATATACACATACGCCCAGGACACTCGATTACATCGCGAATGCCCGTGGACGAGACGAATTTTCAAGAGTCCGTGGAAGCCATTTTTTTTTTTCATATCAACGTGGGTGGATGCCGATGGAGCGGGGCGTGACGACCTGTCACACTCTAATAATATTAAACAATTCGTGAAGAATTACACGTGGCAAATGTCCCAACTGCTTTGTGTAGTAGACACACATACAAACACGTACATGAACACACACACACACGCACGCACGCACACAGCTTACGGAACATTTGCAGTTCATCTCCGTTTTTCTTTTAACTCTCGCCTCATCGTTCGTCAAACGGAGTAGATTCTATGTTGCACGATGTGTCATACACCGTCATACACCGACGAGGCCGTATTAGGTGATACGGCTACCATTATCGACGACAGGCCTACCCCCCAGCTCTTTCATACGCCCGGATCTTCGACCTTCTCCATCTCAAAATCTCTCGATAACCGAAAACAAAGGAATACAAAAGCTGCGCGTTGAAACTTGCAATTTGCTTAATCTGAATCGTCAGTAGTGGAGTCAGAATTCTCTATGAGGGAGGTTTTATTTCTAATGCTTTGGTTTCCTTATAGAGGAATCTTCAGATTGTTGCTTGTGTTGATATTTTAATATTCATCAGTGGGTGTATGAAATTTCAATTTCTTCGCAAATTTGAACGTGAATGTGGATTTCCACCAAATTTAATGCTAAAAAACCCTAACCGTCAATTTATGTGAATCCATAGGATTGAGCATGGCAAGCTAAATATTTTTCAATCGGCATAGGCTAAACGGTCAAAGTTGACGGGAGTTATATTGATAAATTTGATTTTTCGAAAACCAAAATGCCAAAAAACCAAAATTTGATTTTTCGAAGACCAAAATGCAATACCAACCAACCTTGGACCCAAATCTCTTTGTGAATAACTATTTAGACAAATATCTCAAAATTTGCAATCGCTATAGTACGAACTCCATTTTTTTGATAATTCGAAAACGACATAAAATCCGCGTCGCAGTTCAAAGTCATAACGAAAATTATATTCAATGAAGAGCATAGAACCGCGAAATGTCTGCGAAAATTTGGGGACCGTAGCTAAAACCGTTCTCGAACTATACACGTTTCAATTTTCGGAATGCCATTATACAAATACACACACACACACACACGTACTTCCGGACATTTGCTCCAAATGTGTTTTCTCGACCTTCTGGCAAATTCTGAACATGTTGACTCGAAGATGCCAAAAAAAATAATTTTCCCACCGTCACAAAGCTTCCTCCATGAGGAAGCAAAAAATAATAATAATAATAACAAACAAACAAAAAAATAAAAAAACCCAAATGATAAAGAAGAAATAACTCGTCCCTCCCGTCGACCTTGCGAGAAAGCGTGAACACGAAGACACGAGAATAAAGATGGATCAACGAAGAATGATGAACCTGTGAGAGCTCATTTTTTTTCCAAGGGTGGGAGCCGAAAAAAAAAAATTATGAAGACCGGGTGGGCGTTGGAGTCGTTATATCGCACGGGGGATGGAAAAAGAAAAAGAATAATTTTTCGCGGACCATCAGATGGCGCTGACGGGTGTGTCGACATCGCCGATGACGCGAGGCCTCCACCGCCACCCACCCACCAACCCGCCCGCCAAGCTCGCGAGGCGTGGTACGCTCGACGACCTTGACCTCCGTCCTCGGTTGACGCTCGGTTCCTTTGCAGACTGGTCGATATGGGTGGTGGTACACACTCTCCTCGTGCCGCGCACCCTTCGATAAGCCACCCCGGTGAGCCACCACCGCACAACCACCGTTGCCGCCGCCAACGACGACCCTCAAATCCCCCACGAAGCTCCTTCACGAGGAAAACTCGAACGGGACAAGCCTCTCGACACCCCCGCCCCCTCCCTTCCTCTCCCTCCCCGACACTCCCGCGACGAGGAGAGATATCCTTCCTACGCCGTTGCCGTCGACACCACGCACGACCAAGACGATGAAGGAGAGGGCTTTCCCTCTCCCTCATCGTCTTGCTCGTGTTTTTCTTATTTTTTTTCTTTCGTTTCTTCGTCCTCGTCTCTCTCGCTTTCTTTCTCTCGCTCTGTCTCTCTCGCTCTCTGGCTGGCCGCGTGTTGTATCGATTTCGCCGGACCGTATGGCCCGGGATGTTTCCACGCGCTTTTCTCCCCCCACCCCCCGACGACAGGAACTATTCGTCGGTTACTTGCTGACCACGCGGCAAATTTTTTTTTCTTCTCCCTTAGAATCGAACGTATTGATTTTTGTTTCTTTCTCTTTTTTTTTCGTTAGATTGAGTTCTTTTTTTTCGAGCCATTGATGAACTTTTGAAGGTGAAAAAAAACGGCTAGTTTACTTGTCCGGAGTGTCATAGTTTTGATATCTTTATGACGTTTTATTTTGATAACGTTTTTTTTTCGAATATTTTTTATTCTCACTCGATACTTGTTTTTTTCTTTTTGTTTTCAGCGAACGTATTGATTTTCGTTTCTTTTTTTTCCGCTCTGCTCGAGTTTCGTTGAGTAGGTGAAACAACGCATGTCATTGATGAACTTTTGAAGGTGGGGGAAATAAAAAACTAGTTTTCATGTTCCGGCTCGTCATATAGTTTCGACATCTTTGTGATATTTAATTTTCATAACGTTTTATCTTCTATATTTTTTATTCTCGCTTGATGATTGTTTTTTCTTTTCTTTTTGGAATGGAACGTATTTTTTTTCTTGTTTCGAACGAATGAATAAATACGAATGAATTTTGACGATTGTCGATTTCGATGAAATAAATGTTAATAATATTTTTTCCGTAGGGGTTTTAAGGTAAACTCATCGGGGTGGGGAACTAGAGAGTTCGCGGAGTTGCGTAATCGAGGAGGGTGCGAGCTTACGTCGATAAACGAGCTATCCGGCTGCTGCTGCCGCTACCCCCGGCAACAGCAACATCAGCCCCACACACACACACACACACGTACACACTCTTTTGCCACGCAAATTCCGTCGTAGGTTCGAGTCCAACTTGCGTGGCCGATAATACAACCTCTCCAGTTGCGTTATACACACACCACAAAAAATCACGGATATCTACAGAAATCGCGTTTATCTTACATATATTCGTTCGAAATAACGTTGTGGCAATGAACTATCTCTTTTATTATTTTTTTATATTTTTATTTTATCATATACATATAATATATATTTTTAATTTTTCTACGACTTCCGCTGACGAACCCATAGCCAACGAGATTCGCGCTTTACTTAATTTTTACGACAAGTTGTGATTGAATTTCAAACAATACATACGTTCCAAAGGTAACACATGAAACAATATTAAACTCCTATGTTTTCCATCTATTCTTTCTTCTTTTGTAGAAGGGGCGGGGGAGGGGTGGCTTTATAAAATACAAACGATTAATAAATAATAAAATACAGACAAAATTATTCCGCAAATTTAATCGCAAAATAAGAATTAAATAAAAATGAATAATTTGTCAGTAAGTCCTGTCCGCTTGACGTTCGTTTGATAACGTTAAGTGGTTATCGAGTTATTTCGTTCTAACAGGCGCAAGTTTGGAGAATCGAAATTTCCGTTCACTCTAATCAGGAGAGTCGCTTCTAACGTGCTAATCTGATGCTCGTTTTACAATATAGATACCGATACACAAAAAAAAAAATATTCAAATGTTCGAAACTCTCGATTTTCCCTTTTCGTGACTCATCTGACTTTTGTCCGTCGCTCATAGAGGGCGCGAAGGTCTTGGCTCAGGGGAGGGGGGATGTCAGATAATTTAGTTTAAAATAAGGTTGAACCTTAAAAATAGTATAAAATAAATAAACCAATAAAATTATTTCAATACAAGATTTGTATCTAACTCGAAGAAGTATTTCGCATGTCTTTCACACTTAAAGAAATTCATTTCAAACCCAATAAATAATTTATCAATAACATAATTTAAATAATAATAATAATAATAATAATAATAATAATAATAATAATAATAATAATAATAATAATAATAATAATAATAATAATAATAATAATAATAATAATAAAATTGACGAATAATTTCGTTCAAATATAAATTCGAAATTTCGACGTTGAACACCATCGTTTTTTTTTTGTTGGCCGAGCGGAATACCGAATATATCCAGGAACAAAGAGTTTCCTAATTTGTGCAACATCAAGGTCGGTGCCTCGGCGGTGCCGGTGGCTGTTTCGTCGGTCCGGTCTGCGTGTATAGGACCGTAAGGGCCAAAGACGATTTTCGGAAATCGAATTATAAAGAGGACTGAGACGGTCATTGTCTCGGCCAACGCGTGTGTGTACGACGAAACGACGTTGCGAGCGCGTGGGGAGAAGTCAGAAGAAGGCGGCCCGGCCGGCAAGGAGGCCGGGAGGGGGAAGGGTTTCGAATGGCAGAAGCCGGTCGGCGTTGCGTCGCGGTGACGTAGCACGTATCCCTCCCGGCGACTGGCGGTCCAAGAGAAAAGACCGAGAGAGAGAGAGAGAGAGTTACAAGTAAGAAAGGGCGAAGGGCCAGAACATCGGCTTCGGTGTGGCGGATCGTTTGGCGGTCGATGGCGGGGGCGGAGGGAGGAGAGTCGGTGTGCGTCACGCAGTAAAGTTCCGCCAGAGTGGGCTATCGGTTTCCATCGGGTGGATGGGAAAGGTCGCGTCGAATTTTGGTCCGAGCACCATCGACGTGTATACTCCCCACTCCCTTACCCTCCTCCTCGCCCATCGCCTCATACGTTGGTCCTCGGTATACTTACGGTACACCTCGGGTCTCCACCATCATCGCTTCTTCGTTGCCCCCTTCGATGGTTGCGCCTAAGCGTAAAATCTCTCTTCACTCTCTTTCTCTCTCGCTCCCTCGCAGCATCCTATTCTTTGCAGGTCTCTCTCTCTCTTTCTCCCTCGTCTCTACTAGCTCTAAATCTCTTTCTCTCTCTCTTTGTCCCGTACAGCAAATCTCTCTGTTTCTCTGTCGCTTTCTCTCGTATAGCAAATCTCATTCTCTCTCGCTCTTTCTCTCGACCACGAGAATTCGGATGAAAGTTCACATTCTACATTGTACCCCCGTGGAACGGGCATGGCGGTCCCCTTCGTCACATGTTTATCGCACACCGAGCGAGTGCACACCACACATGAGAATTGCCTCGACTCGGATTTTGGGGCAGGTCAGGCCACTGCCGCTCTCTCTCTCCCCCCCTCTCTCTCTCTCTCTCTGTCGACCGTTCTTGCTGATTCTTGAACTTGCCCGGCAAACCGCTCTCGCTTTCGGACAACCGCGCATGAGAATATTATCTACATGTGTGTGTGTGTGTGAGTGTTTAATTGTTTATATAACGTCTCTGGATGTGTGGTGTAAATGTATGGGTGTGTCTATATTCCGTTTTCTATTTTTAAGCCGCCATTTTGTTTTTAAGGAATAATTTTTTTTTTTTAAAGAAGGATCGTCACATGTAATTTATTAATATGAAAATCAAGAATTAATATGAAAATATAATAAAATAAGAATTAAGATGAAAATCTGAAATTTTCACACAATTATCTTTTTTGATATGGACAACGAAATTTCTAAATGAGACCGAGAATAATAAATGTCGATTAAAATCGAAGCTCCCATATATATATATATATATATCAGGGAGCTCGGATTTAAATCGACTTTTATTATTCTCGGTGTCATTTAGAAATGTCGTTGCCTGCATATATATTGTTAGCAAAACCCTCGAGAGCTCGACCACTTCCGGTCCGAATGAAGCGCCCGGCTCGCTCCGGCTAATGATGTTTCGCCCATAGGGAACATGCACGTGACGACGTTTGAGCGAGTACGCGAGAGGGAGAGAGAGAGAGATGGTCGAGGGTTAAAAAAAAAGTACCAAATATATCGCACGTGTCGAGCGAAGCACGTCGAGGGAACGATGTCCCTCGTGGAACAGCTCGTATGATCGCGATCTCGATCACTTTGGTCAGGGTCGGAGGATCCGACGATTGTCGGTTTTCGTCATCGCTACTTCGCCACTCGCGCGTTATCGCTCGGTTCGTTACATTGTCCCGAAGTATCGCGCTTCACTATCGGCCCTTTCGACTCAACGAGGAACGATTTTGTTTGCACGAAATCCAGACTCTCGAACCCAACGAAATATTCTCGCTAGCACACGACGCGATATTACGATCGTTCCGTTTCGGTAATTGATTTGGAAAATCATCGGACTTCGATCGATGTTAGAATTGTTATTATTATTACTATTCCTCGTTTGATTTGTAACAAATATGTGGAGATGATTGAAAATTTATTATTCATTACAAAAAGTCCTGCCAATGTTTTTTTTTATTGTGTAAAAAGCATTCGAAAGATTTTGAAAAATTCGAGAATACTTCTTAGGATTTATATTTTATGGTCTAATAGGTTTTTTTAGAGTAATTTATTGAAAGTTAATTTTGCTACAATCGTTTTGAATTGAACGGAAACGACGAAAAATTTAGTTTGACTGAAAAAAATCGTATTTCAGCTAAAAATAAATTAAAAGTCATGACTTTCGATTTTACTTTGGTTTATTCGATATTCAATAACACAATAATAATATAAATTATGAAATTAAAATTGACGAAAATCACTATTGGCATTTAATTCAAACCCAACAGTTTGTTAGCATTAACACAAACTAATTTCGTGAAAAAATTGTTCGTAAATAACAATACTTTGTGATTAAAAGTGATCACTGATCGTCTATTCATCTGTACTGTTCGTAATGACGAAGCCCCTCCCCTTTTCCCGGACCTTCTGCTTTTTTTACAAAAACCGCCCCTCCACCGCCCCCACCCCCACTCAGTGCGCCACCACTGGCGTCAACAAATTCAAGGCTCCGATTAAATTGTTTCATCGACAAAAGTAAGAAAAAAATTTTCTTCGAGCTTCAAAAACGTTTGGACTAAAAAAAATGTTCGATGTCGTAACGCTTGTCTCTCGGCCCGGTAAGATAAGGGGCGAAGTGTGTGTGTGTGTGTGTGGGAGGGGGGCGGTACGTGCGTTATCAGGTGTCACAGTTTCTGCCACAATGCCGTGTCGCCACACTCGAAGTATTTGGAAATATCGCGTGGAAACATCTGTCGGGCTTGTAACATCCGGAGTCAATATTCGTTCCACATTTGCTGTTTTGTGTGTGTGTGTGTGTGTGTGTATGTTTGTGTGTGCACGAGTGTGTGTGTGTGTGTGTGTGTGTGTGTGTCAGTACAGGTGGAATCGCAACTAAAAAAAAATTGTCAGCAGAATTGAAATTTAACGTGAAATTGATGTATCGTAAATTTTGAGACCGTCGAATATTTGGAGGAATAATATTCGTGATCGATCGAACGAGTTTTATCGTTGCGAAGGACAGAACACTTTCGATTAATCCGACCCCGGTAAAGTTACATGCGGGATCTTGTTCTCCCTTTCTCTCACTATCTCTCTCTCTATCTCTCTTTCTCTCTCATGCACTCGTCATAGACTCGCCTTCTCATCGCTTTTCGCATTCTCATTTTATTCTATTTTTGTATTTTTGATTTTTATTTATTACGTGCGAGGCAATTAACATACAATAAAAGTAAAAATAATACAATATATATCATACATTATTTCTGTATTATCTTAGCTTATTATTTGTATCTAAATTGCCTCGCACGCAATTTGGCAATGCAAGACTTTTTGCACTTAGTCACGGGGTTTTGGTCCTAGAGCACGGGATTAACATTCATCAATCAATTCTCAATCAATCTCTTTCTCTCTTTCTGTTTGTGTGTTCGTGTGTGCAAAAGTGACAGCGAAAAAATATTTTTCCGCAATTAAAAATAAAAAAAATGGTTATTCGTGTGTATTGGGGTGTGTTGAAAAACTGGGAGACGCGGGCACGCACACACGGCCAATAGCCGGTTCATCAGTTTTGGCGCATGCGCCAATGTGGGACTGGGGGGATGTCACTGCGGTTCGCCGTGCCGGATGACAGAGAGAGGAGGGTCCTTGGCCATTCGTCGGTCCGGTGTCTGACCTTGCGACGATATTCGCAAACCGGACGTGATGCACGCACGGTCCGATACATCCTCTCTCGCCTACGTGTACAGTATCATCTTCGTATTTTCCAACGTGTCGCGGAATTTCGTTGAAAAAAAAAATTAGTTCGATTTTTTAGAAATCTGACTTTTACAGTTTTTAGCCAGTTATAACTATCTAATTATTTTCATACCTCCATTCTGTATGTTTCATTTGACATTAAAAAAAATAATAATAATTTCTAAAAGCTTCAAAGAACAAACGCTATTTTTTTTAAATTTTCTGTCAATAGTTTGCAAGTAAAAAAAAATGATCTAGGGTTAGGGAGACGCTACTGTAAAACGTTTTTCGTTGTTGCTACTGCCACGATGAAAATGCTGTAACACGGCAAAAGTTACGGGGTCTCGGACGAGCGGGGGGCCCCGCGTCTTCGTCTTCAATGTGTTTTCGATGGTCTCGTCGTCGCTGTCTGAAGGGGGTCGGCTTCAATCACCAGCTCGCACAACACCCACCCACGCGAGGCCAGATTTTTAATTTCGTTACGACCCGACCGCAGACCTTCGAGAAACTCGGACATCGCTCGTACGTCTCCATCCACCCCGTTCATTACGTCTCCTGTCTCTTCCCATCCGTGGCATTCCTTTTCCAACGAAAAAAAAAAGAAAAAAAATTGAAAGAAAATAAAAATAAATGTACTTCGGTTAAACACGCTCCAGTAAAACAGTCCGTCGAGCAATATGTAATTCTCTTTTCGTTTTTCTCTTTTTTTTCCGGCTTTTTCGTTGGTATTGTTTTTGTTGTGAATTCAATCATGTTTAAAAAATTCAAAAATAGCTTAATTTCAAACGTTAATTCATTATTTTATTTATTCATCTTTTTATTCCATTGATTTAATTCATTTAATTCATTCAATTTATTTATTTTTATTTGGTTAATTAATTTTTAAAAATTCGAAACTCATTTCAATGACGTGCAATGTAATTCCATTACATTGCACAATGTTACCGACTATTTTATTTTTTCATCAATTTTCCGTTTCGAACGAGTCGAAGAGGGATAAGAAAAAAAAATTGAATCGATGAGATAATTCTATTCCCTGGCAATAATCATAATTCTATTTTTTCCCCATATTGCGATCGTTAAAGACATTTTCAAAACTTGGCAATCAACGTATGATCCAGCTGCGCGAGCTGTTCAAACATTTCGTTCGACAAGTTTTCGAACTACTGCCCCAGCTTTCGTCGTTCAAATTCGAACGTCTTTTTCGTTTTTTTTTCACTATTTTCAGCATTCCGGTTCACAGTCGCACGACACGCCATATTCATCAAACAAAGAAAAATAAAATCGACGATCGAAGAAAAAAAATCGTACACAGACCGAAAACAAAAATTCCAACACCCAAAATCATGAAAAATAGATAGAAAGAAGAAAACAGAAACGGGACCGAAATAAAAAAAAAGTGCAGATCTAATAATAATAATAATAATAATAAGAACAATAATTCAAACTCCAAAAATTATAAAAAAATATTATCAAAGATAAATGAATAATCAATGGCGGTAATTAAATACCATGAGATGTTTTTCTTCCATTGAATAACAAAGCGGCGAAAAAATATGAGTGGAAACTGCCGGAATAATGGTTCGCCTGACGCAGCAACGCGATGCCGACCCAGAACCGTATAACTGGGTCATTGATTCGGTGCGCTCCTATATGCGCCTTCCTGCTGCTGCTGCTGCTTCTGCTTCTTCTAACGCTCGGTCCTTTTCCCCATCGGCCTCACGAAATTAATCCGAAACCATCTTGAAGCCTCCCCCCCCCGTCACTCTACCACCCACCCCGCCCCCGCGTGCCCCATAGTTTCTTTCAGCCCGCGTAAGTGCCATTGGCTTTCATTCTTTCGTTCGTTCATTATGCCGCAATCGGTAGACCATGCTTCCGCGCTTAATCCAAAGCGTCACACAGTACCTATCACTGAAAAAGAAAAAATCTTTTTTTTTATATCTTCGTCGAGCTTATTCTCTTTTTCGTTTTAATTTTTTTTCTTCTTTTCAACATGGCCTTTCAGTCGGATTGTCCGGGGGAAGGGCTGGGTGGCTCAAAATCCTTGGACCAGACCGCAACATGTTTTTTGCGCGGTCTCTCCAATCCCCCTCTTCGCGTCACAGAGTACTTATCACTGAAAAAAAAAAACATTCTCTTATAACTTTGCTGCGCTTTTTCATATTTTTTTCGTTTTGTTTTCCAAACACGGCTCAAAATACTTGGATCAGATCTCGAATATGTTCGTTGCGCGGTCTCTCCGATCCCCCGACGCTTCACAAAGTACGTAACACTGAAAAAAAAATTAAAAAACAAACAAACAAACATTTTCATCTGACCCCCCTCAAAAACGCATCATTCCATGCCTGTGACGCGGACGTAAAGTGACCGATTTCGGTCCGGAGCTTCACACCCATGAAATCAGCGTTTTCAAGATGGTTCGGACAAAAAATATCGTGTGCATCACGGACGTAGGACGATTTTGTCTCGAGCGGTTGCAGCCGTTGTTTTGCACCGACAACAGCTTCGCATTTATCAAAATCGCCTTCTTCACATTCTCATACACAATGTACTATTTTTTCACATCGTCGCAGGGCCTTTACACCGTTTCGTTTTCTTTCTTTTCAAACATGGCTCAAAATTCTTGAATCAGATTATCACTACAAAAAAAAAAATCAAAGAAAAAAACTTTTTTTTACGTCTTTCCTGGCTCTTGTACATTTTTTTTTGTTTTTTTTTTTTTCAAACATGGTTGAAAATTCTTGGATCAAACCGCCAACATGTTCGTTTCGCGCAGTCTCTTTCTTTCTCTCTCTCTTCGTATCGTCCGTGTCTTGTAGTTCTTGCGCTAGCCGGTTGGGCTCTATCCGTTGATGGTTGTGTGCGTGACGCAAAGACGCGAGAGTTACGTCATCGCGGCAACGGAGCGCGGTGAACGCCGGGCGTTGCGCGCGCGCGCGAGAGCGTCGACATGGCAACGTCGTTTCTCATCTTGTCCTAAGTTCCGAGCCCTCCTCCTCCGCGTCTTTCTCCCATCTCTCTCTCTCTCTTACACACACACACACACACACTCTCTCTCTTTCTCTCACGTTTGCGTTCTCCTCGGATTTACGTGTCCATCCTTCGGGAGAGGCGTCTCATCTGGCTGCCGTTGATGCGGTGCCGGGCAGCAGGAGCGGCGGGGGGGGAATGGTGGTTCGACGTCTCCGCTCGTCGTTCCACCAGGTATCAAATATCAACGAGGCCTACTGGCTCCGGTCGCCGCTATTCGCCCGCCGGAACCGTCCGAAGAATCATCCTTCGCTATCGGAACCCTCACATGTCTCTCCTCCGGCTTCGACGAATACACTTCGGAGTATAACAGTTTGATCCTTAAGAACGCGCATCGGCTTTCCAAGATATCAGAACATTCGTGGAGCGCAATATTTTATGTGAATTTGCATCAAGCGTTCCGATAAATATATATTGCACAAATTGTACCGGGTGGTCTGAATTTGAATATATATATATATATATACATTCGAAAGACTTTATCGAAATAAATATCCATGATTTTTTTTTTCAAATTTTTTTATTCAGTCGTTTTTGGGTAATTGCTGGATCAAAATTTGCAGATTTTGTAAAACATGAAAATTCCGATATATGTGTGGGTGTATATATGTACATTGTACATGATATATACTTTTAAAATAACATAATCCGAAAAAGTCTACAAAATCAAAGAACATGCAACGATACATTTATATTCATGACCTTACATATTTGGTCGTTAAAATGTTTTACTCAATTTTTTTATATTTCATAAGAAGAATTGAAAACTGATAAAACTCATTTATACGTGAACAAATATATATATCTACATATTCAATTGTATTGTACTGTAACTAAAAGTCAACAACATCAAAACTACGTTAGGAATGATCAGTAATTATGCACCTCAAGTTTCATTTTTTCTTCAAATAATAGTATTATGAAAGATTTAAATTTGCCGCGTAAAATGATCATCGATACTCGGTTATTAAAATGGTCAAGATACAATCGTATATCTTTCGGTCGATGAGTGTGTGACCCCCCCTGCGTTATATCTTGGATCGAGCAGCATGTAGTTTTTGGTCATTAGCACCTCAATGTGGTCATCGTGTTACGTTCACTGTAGCGCAGCCACATCCCACAGCTTTCACTGGCTCATATTCAACGCCTTCACTTTCAAAAAGAAAAAGAAAGAAGTGAAAAAAAAAAAAAACAACGAAACAAAAAAGGAATAACTCATTTTCGGTTGTCTGTGTCATAAGCTGCGAACGATTTTTATCCGTCGTTGATACGCGGCTCACAATCTCTCCGTTAGCCATCATTCTTGACCCCATTTCCCTTTACAGATTAACAGCTCATCGCTCAAATACCGTTTTTTTCCCCTGACTAATTAAGATTCGTCGAGAAAATTCTTTGTTTCGAATTTAACATTTTCTCTCTCTCTCTCTCTCTCTCGTCGTTGGCTGTCTTCTGCGTCAGCGACGTTTCAGTGTTTTAAACATTTTTTTTGTTCATGTATGAATATTGACGAAACGTCGAGAGTGAAGTAATTGAATTTTTAACGAGCAATGGATCAATCAGGCAAGAGTCCGTCGAATTAGCATCGTGATCTTGTTTACAACATCGTAATCTCGAGAGCAATGTTTGTCGAGTATGTGAAAAATATATATATGTATGTGGGCGATTTTCAAATGGTTTTATCTTCTCGCTTCGAAAATTGAAGAGAAGCAATGTCCTTTGATATTGAAAAAAAATCTTTATCAGTTTTCATAGATATATGTACCAAGATCTACTTTGCGAAGGTGAGGAAACTGTTCCACCTAAAGTACAATTTTTGTATAACAATTAGATTTCTGTGAAATTAGAAATGTTGTTTTAAAATAAGTTTTCTTTTAAAACACGACTTCAGGATTCGGTGTCAGTGTGTCACAGATTATAAAAATTCCATACCAGCATAAAAAACATTATTTCCCCTTTTTCTTCAAGGCTCCAGAGTGGAACGTTGCCTGGAAGATCAGCTTCCAGGCAAAGCTGTCTTCTTTTTTTTTTTTTGAAACACGAATCGAATAACTTTTACACGTCCAGGTATGCAATCCATTTTGATAACACTTATCACTTCATAATTCGGAAATACTTCATAATTATAGATGCTTCTAAGTGAACGCAACAACGATGGACAGGTCTATAAGTAGAATATTTTTCAACAATCTACTATGAACTTTACTTTAGAAATATTGCGTTGGAAGTAACATAACGTACATATAAAAAGAGTACCGAAAGGTCAATCATGGTGAAATAATTTTCACAGTGCTATGAAATGTTCAACATGTAAAATCGCATGAGGGGACACATCTGTCAGATCTACGAATTCATCATTGTTAACACACGACCCAATGCCTCAAACTATAATTATTCGAAATTTCATGCATGGTGATCGATAAAGCAGCTCGCCATACATGGTATATGCATTTTTTTTTCGGAATTGAAATTGATCGGGGAAACAACAATTCGACTTGGAGACACATAAAAATCTCCACGAGTCGAATCTACTTGAAAATGGTCCACGCGCGGGTGTGTGCCCTCTTTCCGCTTATTTTTTTTTTACTCTTTCTGGTTATTGTGCGAGGCTGATGGAACGGCAAACCGTCTCGCGAAACGAGGGTCCTCTCCGGAGATCAGCCATTGACTTGCACCCGAGGTTTATTCTTATCTACGTGCAACGAGACCGGGACTGCATTAGGCATGCATGTGCGTTCGCAGAATCTGTAATACAACCTCGATCTCTCGATAACAACGAATTATATTGATTATGCAATCAGGACGTATTACAACGTGGCGATGCAAACGTCCTGACAAACGTTGTTCGCGCTGTCACCGATTATATTCAATTTTACGTTTTTTTTTCTCAATATAATTACGCTATTACGTGTCCAATAAATATATACATATATTGCATGCAATTACCGACAAAGTGGCGACGATTATTTGAGAATATAATTTTGCATTTTTTTTTCGTACATAGCTCGTTTTTGTTATTCTTTTGTCTTTCTATTATTTATTAAGCTTTGATGAAATTATGGAATGAAAAAATTGTATAATCTTATTTAGAAATTAACGAAGATAGATCGAGAAGAATATTCTGATTGATTGTTCCTGCTCAAATAATATGTAGGTACCTGAATAATTTTTCGGAAAAGTAAAAACCAAAAAAAAAAATTGATATACAAAATTATTGAATAGATCGTCAAAATATAATAATAAATTAATTTTTTCCTCTATCTTTCGAGGGATTATGTACAATTTGCAACTTCGTCCAATCGATATGATATCGACGACAATATACGATCTCTTTGTCCCACGCTGAATAATAAATAATTTATCAAAATAATTTGCGAATTAAAAAAACACTTTCGCAACTAGCGTCTCGTAAATAATTCAAATTTTCTTATCCAAAATCGTCACAATTTAAGATTCGTCTTTCGTACAAGCCTCCCCCGCCACTCCCGCCACAAAAGAACCGACCAAACTTCGTCCAACTCGTTAAAATTTTTCTACTTCTTCAAACTACTTAATTTTTTCGGCTTCATTCTATTTCTGAATTATTTAGCACGACTCTGCCCTGGCCATGTCGACATTTTTTTTTCTTTCTTTCTTTTTCATCTCTCTCTGTCTCTCTCTCCCTCTTCTCTTTTCGTTCTCCTTTTCGGTTTCGCAACTCTGTACAAATTTTTGAAACATGAACACGATCGATGATTGCGAAGGAATGTTTTTTTTCTTCATTCCTAAAATTTCTTTTTCTTTTTTCTCTCAAAGTTTTTTCGTCCTCCAATATTTTCAGGAGTCGTACCAACTACACAATAACAATAACTATCATGAAACTCAACTTAAAACTGAAAAAAAAAAAATTCTTGAAAAAAATTAATAAACATGTTTCTAAAAAATAGGGAATTAAAAAAAAACTGAAGGAAAATCGAAAACCGAAAACTTATTGGAAAAAAAAATCATTCTTTCGGGATGACATTTTTCGTGCAACAGCTCATAATTCGTCTACAGCAATGGAGAGTCACTGGTCTCGGGTCGGGACCATGAGAGCATCTTCGTCATACGTCCACCGGGCTAGTCGATCGCAGAATCCACGGCCTCTTTCCATCTCTTTTTCTCTCTTTTTCTTCTCTCTCTCTCTCTCTCTTCCTTCCTCTCTTCTCGCGGCATGCCCACGCAATAGCGCCGCGAAAAGTCTCGGTCGTTCCCGCGAGCGACGCGAAAGCGAGAGAGTTCGAATGCTCGATATCTATCTCGCGGGTTCGTAAATATAGATCGTCCGGAGCGCCAACTGCATTGTGTGTGACGTTCGAGTAAATATCGTGACGCGTTGCGTCCTGGGTGGGAAAGCCCCGGCGGGGTGGGGGACCGGGGATGAAGCGAGAAGAGGGACGCGACTCTCTCGTTGTGTACCACCCCCCCCCCTCCCCCTCCTCCGCCCCCGGCGAAGTCCGTGCAACCCACGAGCGAGCTTTCCGTTGTTTCTTATCCGCGTTATTCCGATATTTCAACGGGACTCCGGAGCGGCTTGTCGCAACGTTGCAACATTTTGACCATCCATCGAACGAGTTTTCCAAATAACCGATTCAACGGACAAACTTTGTTTTTTTTTTCCGATTCTTCTTGATCTTCTTCTTTTTTTTATTATTTTTCTTTTCGTAGTTTGACTAGGATTGAGGTTGCTTTCAGGATAAAAAAATAATTAACCCTTAGCTGTCACACTTGTCGGCGTATAAGCATAGCCGGCGTACAGGGGTCGTTTCGGACCCCGAGGTCATGAGGCTTGCTGCGAGTAACCAATTGATTTTCTTGACTTGGAAAAATTCTCTTTGGGTTGTTTTGCGTTGTGCCACGAATTGAAATGAAGATTCAAACAATAAAATAGAAGTCAAATGAAACTTCAAATAATAATATCGAATTGAAATCAAAGTTCAAACAATAAAATTGAATTCGAATGAAAACACACACAATAAAATTGAATGAGAATCAAAATTCAAAAAATAACATTCAATTAAAATCAATATTCAAACAATCACATTCAATTCAAATCAAGTTTCAAACAAAAAAATGTAATTCAAATTAAATTTCAAACAGTGAAATCGAATTCAAATCGAAGTCCAATCAAGAAAATTGAATTTAAATAAAAATTCATACAATAAAATCGAATCAAAATCAATGTTCAAACAATAAAATTCAATCAAAATCAAAATTCATCCAATAAAATTGTATAAAAATAAAGATTCAAACACTAAATAATATAATTCCCACTACCCCCCGCCCCCTCCTCAAAAAAACACACAAAAAAAAAAAATGTCTTCCCTCCGACATTGCGTGCGTCTGAACGTTCGAACGCGTTCGTCCCACCGATTTTCCGTCAGTCCTCGACCGCGACTCGCCGTGCATTCGCTCCAAACACGATCATCGATCCCGCTCTTAGATCGCTCTTACATCGCCCGTCTCGCGTTTGCTGCTTCGCGATCAATCCCTCTTCAACGGTTTTCGGTGTTTCACGAAATAATCCAAGCCGCACACCGCGTCACTAATGTAAACACAAAAGCGTTTGTGCCACGTACGTATAGATAGAGAAGAAGAAGAAGAATAATAAAAAAAACGCAGAGGTAAGAAGAAGAGAGGTGTGCCTGCTTGTTGCGAGCTCGGGTTAGCGCGATCGTGGCCCACCGCGACGGTGGCGCGCATGTCCGCGTTGCCATGATCGCCCTGGCCCACTGACCTATATTACACTCTCGCGCGCGCGTTCGCCATCAGCAGCAGCAGCAGCAGCAGCAGCGGCAAAGCGCCGCGGCACAGGTCCCGCATATACTCGCGCTTCGATACGACCAATACTCTTCTCGGGCCGTGCGAGAGCCGCGCGCGCGGCGAGCCAGCGAGCGAGTCACCAGCCACACGCTTCGCCTCTCCGCCTATCTCATCGTCGTCCTCGTGTGTGTGTTTGTGTTTGTGTGTCCGTGTCGCTTCTATCCTCGTAATCAACTCTACGCGCCCACGTACCGCAACTTCAACTTCAACTTCAACTTCAACTTCACTCCGGTCCACTCTTCCCTGCGCTTTCCCCACAATTATTCCACAACTACCACCCTACTTCCTCACCCAACGACGATACAACTGATAACAAATTCCTCACATTCTCCCCTTCCTTATCATCCCAAATTTGGCCGAGTTTTGTTCAAATCATTTCGTTTCTTTTTTATTTTTTTTTTATTTTCATTTTCGACCCAGTCGACGTCGCCCCACCCCTCGGCCTTCCCCTGCCGGCCAGTGAATTTTTCATTTCTTCTCTCGTTGCGTTTTCGACGTCACGACCCGTGACGTCGTCGGGAATCCGCAACGTCGGACAACACACACACGCGCGCGCACGCATGCATGCACGGGGCTACGCGGCTACGCCAGTGGGATTACGCGATATCAAATCGTCTCACGACTTGTTCCAGTGATTTTCGACGGATCAGTGATTTTTTTATTTTTTTCTCTCCTGTTCATCGAATTTAATCTTTATTTTATTCATTTATCAATTATTTTTTTTATTCAGAATTTTTCGTTTTGCTTCAATGTGAGGTGTACAGCATGGCGTGACACCTATGTCACGAGGTGTTTCAGTTAATTCGGGGAATCAGTGATTTTATTTTTGTTTTTCCTCATTTTATATTAATTTTGTTTTTAATTCAAAATTTTTTTTAGTTTTTCAACGTTGTGTATCGCTTACGACGTTGAACAAACTCGTCGCGACGTGTTTTCAGCGATTTTGACGCATCAGTAATTGACTCATTATATTTATTTATTTTTTCATTGGAATATTTCTTTTTTTTTAATTTTCAAAAAATATTATTATTATTGTTGTCGCACGACGTGAATTCGTGGTTGATTTTTAACGAGCGGGGTGTCCCGGTTGTCGACGATGGCGGGACCCGGGCGAAGGGGCATGTTTCCCCGTGCAACCACCAAGATTCGATAACAATGTACGTTTGCTACGTAACGTTGGATTTTTATCGGACGTCGTGTCGTCGATAACGCAAGAAGAAAAAAAAACATCCCACCCCCCTCCCTTTTTTTTGCCGTTTGGGCGTGCGTCGCACTTGGTCGTAACTCTCGGTCGGGTTCGGGGCGGAGAAAACGAGAGAGAGAGAGAGAGAGAGAGAGAGAGAGAGAGAGAGAGAGAGAGAGAGAGAGAGAAAGAGATAATAAGAAAAAACGAGATAGAGAAGATTTGAAGCAAAGTTCTGGTGACTCGATGATGCACGCGAGAGAGAAAGACACAGAGAGACACTCAACGCGCGACGTTCACTCGCCGATGATTATGTATAGTTTGCGTGTGTGTCTCCTCGGTGTTGGCGGTGGTGGTGGTGGTGGTGGTGTGTCGTGCGTGCGTGCGTGTGGGTGCGCTATCGTGCGCCCGAGTCAGTGATCAGCCGCGACGCGACGACCAACACACCGTTGACGACTGTTGTGGAGGTGAAAGCTCCTTCTCGTCACAGTTTTTCGTTCGTCTCTTTCTGCGCGATTTTATTCGTGTGTGTGTGTGTGTGTGTGTGTGTGTGTTTTTGTGTGGGTGCGTGCATCCATCCATCGTGGTTCTTGTGCTAATGGTACGCGCGTGTGCAAGCGTTCGTCGAATATATATATATATGCATTTATATATGTATATGTGTGTGTGTTTGTGATATATAGCGACACAACGGAGTGGAGAGTGAACGAACGATAGCCCGATCGGACTGCGGCGAGAAACAAGGAAGATAGGTGGCGTACCGAGGCTCTCGTCGTCGTCTCGTTGATTCTCGTTCTTCGTCAATGTGACAACCGACGGACGACCGCCTACCTCGTGATGCAAGGTGTGCATGACTCGTTTATTCCTCCCCCCCCCACCCCCCACCCCCGGCGATTATTCGTACAAAAAATTGTCGTTATTATTGTTTTGGTTAATTTATCCTTTGTCGATGGGACGTGGACGGTAGACTGTTAAACCGACTTCCGAAAAAAAAAGAAAGAAAGAGAAAAAATCAAGAACGGTCTCGTGGTTTGATCTGGAACAAACGAAATCTCGAAAGTTAGTCTTTAATTTAAAAAAAACCGATTAATATTGCAATTATGTTTTTTGTGTTCGGTGTGTTTGGGGGCTAGGACAATTTTGGTTCGATAGCTTTTGCGGACGACCATGTGTTTGTGTATTTTGTTTTCTTGCTTTATTCTCTTCATTACTTTTGGCCCGTTTGATCGGAGGCCCTCTTCGGATTATTATTCTTTTCTTTTGCTATTGTACTGTATTGTCTTATATCAATGACACAAAAACAAAAGCATATTTTTATAATAATTTACTTTTTCTTGAAAGCTACACTTTCAACCCTTTCAGTAGTTAGTTTGCAACTGACGTAAAAAGTGAGGGAAAAGAAACGTATTATGAACTATGTAGGGTTTTGATATAATAATATAATATTAGCGTCATACGTAACATTAATATTTACGTAGTTGGCAACATTTTTAACATTTTTATTTTTCTCAGTACTTTATGCGACACGAGCTGTGTGAGAAATCATTATGGCGTTGATTATAAGTCTATCAAACGTAATTGATGACAGTTTGGTAACGATCTAGAGAAAAAATTAATTTGTAATCAACTTATTTGTAAAAAGTTGATTTGCGGGACCCAGGCCGATGTGTTCCAGTGTACAAAAATCTCTTTGTTAATAACGTCGAGCCACGTAAACGTTTATCTCGATTCTTGGTCGTACGTTGCAGATCGTCTTATTAATAATAATAATAATAATAATAATAATAATAATAATAATAATAATAATAATAATAATAATAATAATAATAATAATAATAATAATAATAATAATAATAATAATAATAATAAT
Organism: Diplazon laetatorius; assembly: GCA_963662125.1. NCBI lineage: Eukaryota > Metazoa > Arthropoda > Insecta > Hymenoptera > Ichneumonidae > Diplazon > Diplazon laetatorius. The sequence goes on along the minus strand of OY759155.1, from coordinate 11,292,030 downwards.
AATAAAATTGTGTGTTGAATAATTTTGAATAATAATTATTATTATTATTCAAAATAAACAAATAATATTTTATATAATCCATTTTTGTTATTAAAAACAAATTATTATAATAATAATGTAATAATAACAATAATTTATTTTTTCCTTTCGTATTATTTTGTTCTCTGGCGATAACCGCGTACGACGCGCTTGTTTGCCTTCGTTATCTAATACTTGCGGGCAAGATAATTCGGCGTTTCGGTGAGCGAGACTCAGAGAGACCAAGAGAGAGAGAGAGAGAGAGAGAGAGAGAGAGAGAGAGAGAGAGAGAGAGAGAGAGAGAAGAAGGAAAAGTAAAAGCAAAAAAAAATCGAATCATCGTTGACTGACGAGTACGCACAGCACGAAAATTCGTTAGACGATCTTGTGTCATAGTTATTGCCTCGTTACGAGAGATTTCTTTACGGTGAAATCGTGCGGTCGCGTTGGTCCCCCCCCCCCCCCGAGATTCGCTGTAGTTGCCTTGACGCATGGTTAACGGAGTTGGTGGAGGTAAGGAGCGCGGGGCGAGGGACAGGGGGGAGGGCTCTAACGAACACGAGGAAATGACTCGATGTAGCGAAAGGGCCGAAGGGACAACGAAATCACGGCGCCAGCGTATCTTCGTTCCAACCGTTCCAACGTTTTCATGAACGCTCACGTAGCACACAACGTCTGGAACTTGCTCGACGGCAGCATGCGGCAACTTTGTGCACCGCCGCGGTCTACACGTTCGTTTCGTCGATGCCAAGAGTACGAGGAACGACACGTGTGTCTGTGTGTGTGTGTGTATGTGTGTTTGTGTGTGTGTGTGTGAGTGGACGCCACGTGCGGTACGACGAGACAGGATTGTCTCATTCGCGATACGAAGAAATTTGCAAAGTTTAACAAACCACGTTTGTCACGATCATCAGCCAAAATTTCGACCCCCCCCCCCCCCTCCTCCTCCACTTGTCGTATTTTCGAACAAAAATTGGATTTTGATTGAACGTTAGATTTTTCATTCGATTGGTTGAAAACTTCATCATATTTCGTCAATTGAATTATTACTATTATTATTATTATTATTATTATTATTATTATTATTATTATTATTATTATTTCATTATCATTCTTATTATTATTTATTTTCTTCAATCTTTGGCGAATTTGACCGAATTTTTTATCGCTGCATTCTTGAGACTTCTATGTGCCAATTCTTGGTTCGAGTTCGAGACGGTCCTACATTACCAAAAGTCCACTAAAAGAACTAGAAGGAAAAATAAAACTATTTTCCATTCAATAACATCGTCCGAGGAGGACTGTCTCTTACTCGAACCCAGAGTCGAATATCGAAGTCTTGAAAATGTAGCAATAAAAAATTCGGTCGTATTCGCAAAAGTTTTGAGAAGTAGGTATAATAATAATTTGACCAAAATAAAAATTTCAATAATAATAATAATAATTATCATTATTATTCTAAAAATAATTTTTCGAAACATTTGAGTTACGAAATATTTGATCGTCGAAAAAAAAGTTTTATGGAGATCAGTAATTCGTTCGATATAATTAGTTCATACGAGTCAAAAAAATTTGCAATTCAATTCCACACATCATAATTGTTGGCAACACCCATGACTATAGAAAACCAAAGAAGAAAAAAGACACACGCATTACACAATAATTTTTCAATAAAATCTTCAACGAGGAAAAAAGAAAAATAAGTCTCGTATAGTCGACGTAAAAGTTTCACACGGCACCCGCAACAATAATCACTGAATTTTCCATAATGCGAAAGGGTGTCGAAGTGCGGCGCGTGCTCGGATGAACTTCGCGCAAAGGCCAACCGGTGGTACATTATTTTTTTTCTCCCCTCTTTTTTATTTTTATTTATTTTTCTTTTTTTTTCTCAATTTTTCTTTTTTATTATCATTGTTTAGTTTTTTTTTTGCGGGAAAAAAAGGGCGTCGCAAAACCGTAGCGGTGATAACGAACCGTGAGAATATTGTCGTGTCCAACCCCGGGGTTACGAAGAACCTTTCATCGATGGAGGGGGCGGGGGGGGGGAGGACTGTTCCCGTGCACGCGGCTCGTCGATTCCCGAAGGGAGAATTAACGTCGTTCGTGTTTCAAGCTACCTCTCGTGCACTCGCGTTGCAATCGCTCGCGTTGCATTTTATTTTACCGTCACAATCGATGCTCGCGACACTCCCCCTCCCCTCTGCAACGTCACGACCAATTGACGAACGAATTTTCGATGCTGGAGACGAGCGGGTGGCGTGAAATGTTGAACTAAAAAAGAAATTAAAAAACGAGTTCAAAAGAAAGAACTAGCAATTTCCTTCCTCAGAATTTAAAATCATTATCAGTTTTGTTTCAACCTTTGATTTCTTCATAGTGTGATATTCGTTCATTACTTGAGATTAGGAGGAAGCAAATAGCAAGTTTCAACTGGTAACTTGTTTCTGTTATTTTAGCATCTAATATTTTTTTATAGAATTTCCATTTCTTCTGAAATTTAAACGTGTAAGAGGATTTCTGCTGAATTCAATACCAACATGAATTATATAACCGTTCATTTATGCATATCCAGGATTTTGAGCACCGCAAGTGAAATATTTTTTAATCAGCGGATGTTGAAAATCGAAAAATCTTGAATTGCTCTAAAATTCGATCTGTTTTGCCGATTACCGACAAATTTAATACGTATCACGGCTGGGTTGGGGTCGAAACCCAGAACGAGCAATGTTTAGAAAGGGCAAAATCCCGAACGCGCAATGCTTCGAATGAAAATGTTCAGAAAGGGCAAAATCCCGAATGAGATTGTAGCGAACGTATTATATGCCGAACGCCTACCAGTCGGCGCGGTTTTCAACATTTCCCGACTTTCGAGCTTTCCCACGCGTAAACTATCAACGTTAGATATATGCCGTCGCGGACTTTTTTATAGGAAATTTAATTCTCTACAACATTGTTTATGTGAACTTTTGGTCTATATAGCGTTGTTTATCCAGCGTTTGGACAGAAACAAAATAAAACGATAAGAAAATCGATGCATTTTTTATCTTCCCGTCAAAACGCTGGTTAAACAACGCTATATAGACCAAAAGTTCACATAAACAATGTTGTAGAGAATTGAATTTCCTATAAAAAAGTCCGCGATGGCATATATCTATCTGTGATAATTTACGAGTGGGAAAGCTCGAAAGTCAGGAAATGTCAAAAACCGCGGCGGATTTTTATTTTTCAAAATTATCTTCAATTTAAAAATTAGCGTAAATTATCACAGTTAGATATATGCCATCATTGACTTTTTTATAGGAAATTCAATTCTCTACAACATTGTTTATGTGAACTTTTGGTCTATATAGCGTTGTTTAAGCAGCGTTTTGACGGGAAGATAAAAAATGCATCGATTTTCTTATCGTTTTATTTTGTTTCTGTCCAAACGCTGGATAAACAACGCTATATAGACCAAAAGTTCACATAAACAATGTTGTAGAGAATTAAATTTCCTATAAAAAAGTCCGCGACGGCATATATCTAACGTTGATAGTTTACGCGTGGGAAAGCTCGAAAGTCGGGAAATGTTGAAAACCGCGCCGACTGGTAGGCGTTCGGCATATAATACGTTCGCTACAATCTCATTCGGGATTTTGCCCTTTCTGAACATTTTCATTCGAAGCATTGCGCGTTCGGGATTTTGCCCTTTCTAAACATTGCTCGTTCTGGGTTTCGACCCCAACCCTCACGGCTAAATGACATTCTATAGCTTTCGGAAAGTTGTGGTTCAATCGGTTTCAAAGTTGACGTGAGTTAAAGTGATAAATTTGATTTTTCGAAAAATTGAAAATGTGTTTTCCCGACTACATGAAGATCTCGAAAAAAAAAAAATTCGTACTATAACATAACTTCCTCTATGAGGAAGCAAAAGAAAACTCAAATATATATAATTGAATAAACGAGTAAATGAATAAATCAACTGAACATATTTTTAGGACAGACCGATATAATTTCGTAATAATCGCGACGGAGTTCGTTGAACTTGGCAAAAGTCATTGAAACGTTTCGTTCCCTCGTGCAAAGTCTTGCTCAACTCTCGCATTCGACGATATAACCCAAAGTACTTCCACGCGCTTGTTTGTCCATCGAATTTTCGTAAAAACTGTTTGTCACACTTTTGTTATCGTTATACTTTACGGTTCGAATTTTTCGTTCGTCGATTGTCCATCTCGCACGCACGTACGTGCGTCTTCGAGATTGTCGGTGTTGGTGGATTACGATGGAATGTGCATACGTTGCTTTAAAGTTGTGAAAACAATTTTTTTTTCGTTTGTTTGCTTTTTTGTGTAATTGAATATTTGTAAGCAGGTCGATTGTTCGATGAAGTGCACGTGAGTCTGTAAAATCGAATGTGTGTGAATGATTGTCACTCGGTCGAGGATTTTGTTAGGGAAGAAGAACATGCAACACAAGTTGTATTACTCTTTGAGCGAAAAATATAAATTTAACCCTTTTCCGTCACACCGGGTAAATTACACCCCAGCGGTTTTTCAACCTAAATATGTCACGTTAACTTGAAGAAAAAATAGACTATCTTGAAAATTAAAAAAGTTTTAGTAATTTCTTCAAAAATATTGTTTCATGTAAATTAAAAAAAAAAGTTTAATTTTTTAGCATATTAAAAATAATATATTGCCTATTATAAAAATTTGTACTTGTAAAAAAAGGTTTGGAATATGGTCAGCATTTCAAAAAAAATTATTTTGTTGATTGGAACATTTTCTTATGGAATATTTTCTTACTGAATTCTGACTAAAGAGGAGCCTACTGGGTGATCAAATGCATTTTCCTTGCTATCATTGTAACACGTGGGTTTTTATGTCGGGAGGGGGAGGGTCCGGCATTTATTCAATAGAAATGGATTCGAAATACTTTTATAAACAAATAACTATGATTTATTATGATGCAACAATTTTTATTGTCTCATGTATGTAACAATAAGAACAATTGTAGAGAAAACGAATATTTTCCATGATGATTTGATATTTGAGACACGAAAAGAGACCGGTGTCCGATGGTTCAAAATGGAATTAGCATATTCGATATTTCAAGTCCGAGCTTAAAATATTTCTTTTCAACAGAATACAGATAATAAATAACGTCTCGTTTGTTCTGTGTTACAGGCCTGGCCCGGGTGATCTACAAGACCCTTTGTGGGTCAAAATGAGTGCAATTACCGGCAACATCACGAAGAAGAGAAAGAAATCAGATGCAAAACCTCAGTCGCAAATGTAAGTAGTCTTTTATCGTTCCAATCGTCAATTATGGACGATGAAATATTTTTCAACGAGAATCTTTATATACGTTTTTTAATGATATTGTATTTGAATTACTCGATTTAAATCGAATCAATTGGAATTTTTCCAAGGACAATAATTCAATATAAAAATGTAATTTTCCGTATTTTTCGTATCTTCGTGCAATTGTCTCATGTTTCCAAAAAATATCAATTCTTCATTCCGGACCCTCGGAAATCCGTTGAAATTGAATTCGATATTACAAAACCTGTTTTTCGGCTGTTGCCTGACTTTTGGAATTAAAAAATTCAGATTTCGGCAAGCTACGACAATTTCATGTCGAAAACAGATTTGTAATATATTTAACGCTGTTAAAAGCGTAAGCATGTGTAAAAAATACTTGGAAAAAAATGTAAAGAGCCTTAATTGGCAGCTGCTACAATAATAGAAAAAAATCCAAATGAATTTGAGCATTCATTATTTAACGTGCATTTCAAGCTGTGTAAATATCATAAAGATCCCAGATAGTGGAGCCAAAAGTAGAACGATAATTGGACCGAGAATGGCTCATATACATTTCTCGCTTCACCTGATTATTCATATCGATAATGTGGGTGAAACTAGGCGCATAATCGTGCTAATATGTTTAATCAACGATGAAACTTCAATGTGTTTTCAGTAACAAGTGCCTTAACGAGAAAAGACGACGGACCCAGGAGAACCTTTACATCGATGAGCTTGCCGAGCTGATTTCCGCCACGGACATGAGCTCTGGCAAGACTGACAAATGTCAAATTCTCCAGAGAACCGTCGATCAGGTAAACACTTTTTTTTTCTATTTTCTATTTTATTTAATTTTTTCCTTAAAGAATTCCTCAACTCTGAATGAAAAAAAAAGGAACCCTTATACGAGATCAATTTGTTGTCCTTCCGTTCAATCACTGGTCATAAAAATGTAAAAATTCGGGCATTTTCAGGGAATTGTTTTCAAGTAAATTTTTTAAAACTTCTCGATTCAAATGCTATACCAATCAACCTTGGATACAAATCTGTTTGTAAGAAACTATTCAGATGAATATTTCAAAATATACGATCGCTAGAGTGATGTGGTCCTTTTCTTTGGAAATTAAAAAACGATATTAAATCAAAGGTAGCAACTTGAATCTTGACGAAAATTATAGTCTATGAAGGGATTATATAGCCGACCATGTCTGCAAAATTTGGAAACTTTAGCACACATGCACACACAAACATACATCCGGATACCCTCTATGTTTAGTTTCCTCTATGAGGAAGCGAAACAAATATAGGAAAGCAAAAAAAAAAAGTGAAAGAATGAAATAACAAAATGGGCCGAGACCGTCAGAGCGACAAACATCAAGAACACCTCTGTGACCCTGGCACCCAACTAAAAAAAAAATTAGTTACATTATTCTTAAAGATTGAGGTATGTAGTTATTTGTAGTGACTTTTTTCGAACTACAAACGAAAATACGGTTACTGCAATTAACTAAAAACATATCTCTATGTGAATCAACTTTTAGATTCGAGTTTCGTCAAAGTTGGTCGGATCACAATTTTTCAAAGTCCGATAACTTTTTTTTCGGTTTTACTACAAATGAAAATTCCTTCACTACAAACGTTTACACACCTAAATCTTGAAGAATGACCAAAAAGCAAAAATATTTTTTCAAAGTGGGGTGCGAGCAAAAAAAAAATTTTTTTAATGAAAAAACCATATTTTTTCGAACTGCGAACGAAATCTCGGTTACTAGAATCTACTAAAAACGTGAAGTAACCGCTACATTCGAGTTTCGTCAAAGTTTGGAGGATAGAAATTTGTTGAAGTCCCATAAATTTTCTTGGATTTTTCTAGAAACGAAAAAAAATGTACTACAAACATCTGCATACCCAAATCTTTGAGAATGACGAAAAACATTTTTTTTTCCAAAGTTGGATGCCAGGTTCACAGAGGTATCAAGAACGACGGCCGAGAGCGTGGCCGAGGCCTCTCGCTGCCGCTCGCGGTCGATTCCTTCTAACGAAGAAGACAGGTAGCGGGTTCCGAAAGAATTTATGGCAAATCGGTGAACGAGAAGGAGCCGATGCGCGAAATAAACGCCGAGAGAACCCCGCGCGTAACGTTTTTTTTCTCTTCTTTTTCTTCCTTTTTATATTCTTTCTCTTCTTCCTCTTCTTCATCATCGTCTTCTTTCTTATTTTCAAACGAAACGGCAACGTCGCACATGGCCGCGGCGTTTCACGGCTGACTCTCTTTCCTTCTCTCTCTCTCCCTCTCGCTCGCTCGCTCGCGGAGTCACCGACTTTTCGAGGCCACATGTTAACTCATTGAGATTACGACGCGATCTATCGGCGACGAGAAATATAAGACCAAGGACGCGGATTTTTCGCGAGACTCACAATACCCGCGATCGTCGAATAACGTTCGGCCGGTAATGATGGAATTTTCATCGACGAGGAAACCATTTGTTTCTTTTTTTCACGAGTCTTTGAAACTTCCTGCTTATCCAGTTTTACCATGGAGATAAATTTATACGTTACGATAACTCATCCCTCAGTCAAGGGGACGTTCCCCATTTTGTCCGATAAAACGAACGGCTTTTTTTTGGGGATTAAAAATGGAAAAAAAACTATGCAATCGATTATCTTTAAATTTTTAGGGTACATTTGGTGATATTCTACGTGTTAAAGTCAGACAATTGCGAGTACGACTCGCATAGCGAATTGCCCTATAGGTTTTGATAATCAGTAACTGAAGGAAAAAAACAATAAATAATAATAATTGTTCAAAGAATTGGAATTTTCGAATTTGGTTCCTTTACTTTTTCTATAAGACATTCCTTCGTGGCAAATTTTAAGATTATAGGTCTACTGGAAGTACTCTACGAGTTTTGATTAAATGAATAAATAAATAAATAAATCATAATAATTGTTCATAGAAAAAGAAAATTTATGATTTTCGATTTTTTTCACTTCACTTTTGCTATGAAACCTTCCTTCGTGCCAAATTATGAGATTCTAAGTCAACAGGAAGCGCCCTATAGGTTTTAATGATCACAAAAATGACGAACAGACAACCGATTGATTGTATAAGGGTTCCTCCGTTTTTACGATTCAGAGGTACGGAACCTTAAGAAATTTAGTTCGTACACATGTAGCTGTATTTTGACAAATCAGCGAGAAAACTATTTTTTTCCTGAATCGTAGATAGGAATCTCGGTTCACTATCTACGATTCAAAGGAAGCAAATTCCAAGTTTCAAATTGTAATTTTTTTTTAATCATTTTCGAATAATTGGAATTCATTTTCTTTCTTCGTTCGTTTTGGTTTTAGATTCGGCACATCAGACAACAAGAAGGCTCGAATAGTCATGCTGTTCAACAGGGAGAAGTATCATCTTCAAATCCGAACATATTGTCCAACGATCAAGTTGGCCCGATTTTGCTCGAGGTAATATTGTTTGTGTCACTCGCCAAAATAATAATACCGATGGTACCCATTGCCGATTATTCTTCTTTACATCTTTTTTGTCTTCTTCCATGTACATTATATATCCTTAATGACTTTTTCGTAGTCATACGATCCATCTCCTACGTTCCTTCAAAACATCAAACCAATTATATTTCAATGTGTCACGTTATTGGAAAAAAAACGACGAAATAAAAACAATATTCATCAACTTGCGTATTTTACAGGCGCTAGATGGTTTTTTGTTCGTTGTAAACACGGACGGTCGCGTGGAATACGTAACGGATAACATAAACCAGTATATAAATTATACAAAGGACGATGTCCTCGGCAACGATATTTACAATATTATTCATCATGGGGATCACCAAGCCTTCATGCCCAGTCTACTGCCAATGTCTCTAAGTAAGCACACTAACGCAAATAATAAAAAAATAATGATTAAAAATTTTCGAAAAAAAAATAATGATTAGAAAAAAACTTAAATTTTTATTTTTTTTTAAACAATCGATTATCAAATCAGAGTAGCGTCGTTTGTCCCATAAAATATTGACATCAGAGTCTCATTTTGTTGTTGTTATTGTTCTTGTTGTTGTTAATCTGACACCGATTTTCGTGTGTGCGTGTGTGTGTGTCTGTGTGTGTGTGTGTGTGTGTGTGTGTATGTGTGTATGGGCGCCAGCAGTGTGGACGAACGAGCTGCAGAGTCAATCGAGGAACCGTACCTTCAATTGTCGATTTTTGGTGAAGCCTCCCGATGATAAGGACGAGACTATGGAAGATAAGCAACAACGTGTATCGAAGTACGAGTTAATGCAAATTTGTTCAGCATTATTACCGAACAACAGCAACGATCGTCTCGACAATAGCGGTGATGTGTCATCGGAATCATCGGACATTGGTCCGTGCGTAATGTGCGTCGCTCGGCGTATTCCCACGGCAGAAAAACCCATTGGCACCGCCATCGAACAGTTTGCCGTTAAATTGGACGTAACGGGAAAAATAATTGCCGTTGATACCAGTTGGCTGTCACGTTCTTACTCAAAGTACCTAAACAAGGTAATTATTTATTTGTTCAAGATCTTTTTTTTTTCGTTTTAAAGAGGCATACGTACCTGGAAAGCAAAAAAAAAGTGAAAATTGGAGAAAAATAAATTGTAGCGGGATCACTCTTTTTTTTCAATGAAAATGGGAAGTGTTTGCAATTTTTTTTGTGGTTTTTTTTCACGATTTTTCATCAGTTTTTTTGTTGCAATGAGGGGAGAACATTTTTTTCTAACGAAAATCCGTTTCGTCGTACACTACGAAATTCTTTTTCAATTCTCTTGTCAATTTAAAGGAAATCCAATTATATTATTTTTATTCGTGAATTTATTTGATCCTCACCAATTCAATCAACGATTTCGGTTTCACACAGGGTTGTTTGCGATTGTTCTGCAGCGTTTCAAGATAGTTGGCCTTTTTTTTCCTGCCCTTTGTTCATGCTTATTGGGCGTAAGCTCGTGGGAGGATTCAATCACAAAATTGTCACAAATTGGCACAAACTAAATACTTTTGTATTGTTAATCTTTCGTAAAATGCAAAGAAACCAACAAAAAAATATCAATTTTTAGGTGTATATGCCCCGTTAACGTGTATTTACAATTGTCAATTCCAATGCTTACCTCGATTTTCGACATATATTGTTGATATTATAATAATAATAATAATTATTATTATTTTCAGGACCTGGTTGGTAGTACAATACAGGACTTGTGTCACCCGCATGATCTCAATAAAGTAACTGCTCATTTGAAGGACACGCTTCAAGCCGGCGAGGGAACGAGTTCCATGTACCGGCTACGCATATGCCCTGACAAGTTCCTCAACGTTCAAACAAAGTCAAAACTTTTCAAAGCAAATGTGATGAACGAAACGGAGTTTGTGATGTCCACCAACTCCATCGTTGGGTGAGTCTGATCCATTCGATCATTATTATAATCTTTAGTAATATTATTATTATTTCTAATTCTTAGTTTTGATACACATTTTTTTTCATCTCGTTCATGATAACTAATTTTCATTTTTCAAATTTCCATTACTTTTTCGTTTTCCATAACTTCCAACAGTCACTCTCGACAATCTTGTTCCCGCAAGCCATTCGAATATACGTTTTCAAATTTCAACATTTACTTCGAAAAAAAAAACTGTGAATCTGGATACAAGGCAAAATTGGCGATTTTCACAAATAAATTAGAAACCTTCCAATTTTTCATTATTTGGATCCAAAAATTCAACCGGACACTCTCGAAATGCTCTACTCACAGAAAAAAAAACACCCGATAGTGGCTGTTGGAAAAAAAGTATTTATACCAAGAAATATAATGAATTATCGTTGATTATGCTTGTCGGCTTCTCGACCCCATTGTGCCAGCTATGAGTCGAATAAATAATGGCAATAACAATAATAATCAAACATAGTCGAACGATCGAAAAACTAACTCGAAAAAAAAAAAAAACATTTTCGATTTTT